>JAUCMS010000044.1:11304701-11388045 GCA_032357445.1 Enteromius radiatus | reverse complement strand
ATACTGTACAGACTGTATGTGGTATTGTCCTACACTGACCCTACACCTAAACCTACCCCTTACAGGAAACTATGTGCTTTTTTAGATTTTCCAAAAACTTCATTCTGTATGTTTTATAAGCTTGTTTCCTTATGGGGACCTAACAAATGTCCCCACAAGGTCAACATTTACTGATATTCTTATCTTTGTGGGGACATTTGGTCCTCATAAGGTGATAAATACCAGGTGCACGCACACACACACACACACACATACACACACAAAATCAGCTTTGGATTTTAAAATATATACACATATAGCTAACAGTTGTTTTAGCATGTAGCAATATTTCACTGTATTGAATTTTGATCACACAAATGTAGCCTTGATAAGCTTATTTCAAAAACATTGAGATAAAATCATTGAACATTATTGTATATAGTGTTAAACATATGCCTTACAGCCTTGCTTTCCTTGTGTTTTCTCCCAGTTTTTTCCAGGATGGCTTGAAAACCGCTGACAAGTTGAAGCAGTATATAGAGAAATTAGCAGCTGATCTCTATAATGTTAGTTCACCTTTCATTTTACTATTCTTTTTTGCTGTCTCCTGTTTATATTTTGTTAGTTCAGTTATTATGCAGCTCCACTTGTGAGAACATTATGGTTATATTAAATATGATATCATGAGACAAGCGTTATTAATACGAGCCCATGAGAGTAAAACATTATATCATGTATAGACAGAAAATTGTTTCTTCGAACATGTAATAAATGTTCACTAGCAATGCCTTCTCAAGAGAGTGTTTACAGTTACAACACATCTTAAAACGAGGTGTTTTATACTGCTTATTTTGCCCTATATTTTAACATTTGTATTACATTTGTATCGTCAGATAAAACAGACCCAGGACGAAGAGAAAAAGCAGCTCACAGCTCTCAGAGACCTCATTAAATCATCTTTACAACTGGACCAGAAAGAGGTAGGTATCCTTTGCCTTTAATCCAAAATGGTTTGATGAGACCTTTTTGTTTTTGATTTACTGATCACAGAGGATAATTTATCAGAATATTGCCAATTCCTTTCATAATGTCATGTGGACATTTTCGTAAGCAACAATGGACTTATATGCTGTACTCGACTCAATTAAAGATATGAGTCCAGATGTGAATTTGCTTTTCATGTCCAGATTGTCATGACATTTGCCACCTCTGTGAGACATGTAAAGTGGGTTTTTGGTGTTTGTGTGCAAGCAAACACGTTCGTTCTCATGAGAGACAGGAAACATGGGCATTAGGGTCAGGCAGTGACAACACAAGCTCTTTTGTAGAGCCCAGCGTTTGATCTTTTATGTGTTTTGTTTGGGTTGATGTCCAGTTGAACCGGACGTCTCTGGTCTCAATTGAATAACAATGTTCTGCGTTGCATTATCCTCAAACGTGGCTCTGAATATTGTATAATGTTAGGTTTGCTCTTTATTTTTTTATGCATACTGCAATAATAATAATCTGACATCTGCATTTCTGACTCCTCTCCTCCTTTTCCTTTTCACTGCCTTCCAACTGAAGTCTAGGAGAGTAAGTTTATAAAAGAAACATCTAATGTTCCAGACTGCTTTTTCCTCTTTTGATATATATTTGGTATATGTATGTTCAAAATTCTGAAAGCGCTACAAAAGATGCTTTTAGTTTTATTTAGTTTTGCATTTAATTTAATAATGTAGAATTGCATGTAACATTTGTTGTTAAAATATTTTATATATAAAATATTTTAAATATATATTTTTTTATTTTAAAAAACTTTATTTTCAGTTTTAATGAAAAATAAACATGCCAGATTTTAATGTAGTTTCAGACTTTTGATCACACTGTTGAAAGAAAAAGGTTGTTGAAAGTTTTTACACAAACTATAATCATGTCATACTTTTCATATATTAGATTATGGCTGTTTTTTTGATGATGTGCAGGATTCCCAGAGCAAGCAGAGCGGTTACAGTATGCACCAGCTGCAGGGAAATAAGGAGTTTGGTAGTGAGAAGAAGGGCTATCTGTTTAAGAAGAGCGATGGGTGAGCTCACAGTTTAACATGAAATGTAGTCTGATGTTATTGTTGATTTAAATATTCTGTGTAGTGCCACTTAATTGTCTCTAAATCGTTCCTAATGGAATTGGCTACACTGTAATTAATTGATTCAGCATTAGCACATTGCTTCTGAACACTGCTTTCTCAGGCTTTAGAGTGTCAAGCCATTTAAAAACATCAGGCAACAAGATACTTTTCCTCAGATGTGACATAGGCACTCCAATTAAATAAGGTTGTTTTAAAGAAATAGAGGCGCAAATGTTATATTTAAAATTTTACACAATTCGAATGTTAATTTGTTGGAAAGTCTGGTCTGAAATTATTAGTTTCATTTAGCAAGGACACACTAAATTGAATAACAATGTGACAATGTTACAAAACACAGTTTTCAACAAATGTGAGAATCAGCATATTAGAATGATTTCTGACTGGATGAGACAAAACTGAATTTGAATTCTTTTGGGGGGGGGAAATCCAGCTTTTTTACAATTATTAAAACATCTATTTTTTCTCAGGATCCGCAAAGTGTGGCAGAGGAGGAAGTGCTCAGTGAAAAATGGCAGTCTCACTATCTCCCATGCCACAGTAAGTAATTGCCTTGCTGCAAGATATACTCATATTTGGTGACTTGCTGATATTTGCATTTTGCATTCGCAACTGTAGCTTTCAAACTATTGTATATAAACAGTGAAGCAACACACAGATTGATGCCACAGATTAATTAATTACCTTAAGACATTTTGTTTCCTCATCATAGCACTAAAAACTCTCACTTGCTGTGTAAAGGTGAACATGGGGGGTAGTACTGCCCAGTTACCATAGAAACATGCACCCAGCACGATCTGACTCATACACTAATGATATTAGCACGAACGAGACCCAGCATGCTCCGGGCCCCAGGTGGTCTATGAGTTTCCTCGTGTAATCTGCTGTAAGGACGCTGTTGCTCAGCAGATGCCGTGTGGAGCAAATGCGTTTTGCTCTCCAATATCTGTGGAAATGTGCTCATATTCCTGTCTGAACTTTTCTGCCATCACGTCTGTGTTTCATCAGCATAAAAGTGCTCCTGCAGTGCTGGTATTTCTGTTTAGTCACCTCTGGTTAGTTATTATTTGTATTAATTATTCAGAGACAACAGTCATTATAGTTGTTACATTAATACTGCACAGGAATGTTTCCTGAATTTATTAAATGGTAATACAGTGAGTTAAACACATCTCTGTAAATGTTGAAGAAACAACTGGTTGCAAATTTAAAATTCAATACAGGGTGTATTGGATACTCATTTGCAACCAGTTACTTGAAAAATAGAAATATTTAGAAAATAGTAATAAATAAAAAATGATTTCTTTAGTACTGCCTACTATAGATGTCAGGCAAGATTAGTGCTGGTGGTTCATTTCATCACAGCTGTTATTGATACCAGTATGGATCTGTAGCCATCTGCTTTGTCCTATTATATCCAGCTAATGCTTATGTCTCAAGAGCCTTTTTTTATATTTTATTTTTATTAATTTAATTTATAAATTTTAATTAGTTGGATATACAAAAAACTAATTGTGAATATGAGTGTTTAATGTTTATATAAAGTATATAGTCTTTAGTCGTTTACAGTAGTTCTCAACAAGATTCAAGCATGTCTTCTGAGGAATGACAGCCCATTCTGACGTAGCTAATCTCTCGAGCTCTCCAGATTTGTTGGTCTTCTGGCACTTTAGTGTGCCCCAAAGATTTTCTATTGGATTCAAGTCTTTATTTATTTATTTATTTTTTTATTTTTTTATTCAAGCAACTATAATAAATCAGACTTTCTCTAGAAGACAAAAATAATAGGAAATAATGTGAAAACATTCCCTTGCTCTGTTAAACATCACTTGGGAAATATAAACAAAAATGTAAAATTTCACAGGGGGGCTAATAATTTTGTCTTCGGCTGTATATATAATGTTATTATGGCAATGTTTTTTGTGTGAGCAGTAAATTCATTATATATTTTTAAATGTAAGTAAATGCATAAACATACTTATTTCAATAACAAAAAAAATCTACAACATAATAAAATAAAATAATTTATAACAACAAATAACATCTTAGATTTTTTATTTATAATTATATCTGAAATTCAAAAATTGTACATTCAAAAAACCTGAGGACATACTGAGCAAGTGACAGGCCCTTTGAGTCTCAGTCTATCTTTATTGGTGAGCCCCGCTGAAGCTCTGTTATGTCTGTCTATCTTTGGGTCATTTTCTCACTGTAATTACGCTGTGTCCAGTCCAACAGGCAGCCCGTGAGACTGAATCTGCTGACCTGCCAGGTTAAACCCAGCGGAGAGGATAAGAAGTGCTTTGACCTCATCTCCCGTGAGTGCCTATACATTCCCACTGCCAAACTCCAGAGTACTTTCATCCATACCAAATGCTAAGGCACCAAAAGCAAGGCCTCTGGAAGTCTAACTCCATTACTCAGCCATAGAGCACTAAGTGCAGTGTTCACGGCAGTTAACATAATGCACTTCTTTCCCCTAGTAATCTGTCTGCTTCTTTCCCCCCTGCAGATAATCGAACATATCATTTCCAGGCAGAGGATGAACAGGAGTTTGTGATGTGAGTGTGAATGTGTGAGGTCGAGAGTTGATACCATCTGTTATGTCTCTGTTCTCGTGCTCACAAGTGAGAACAAGATGCGCATGTATGAGTGCTTCTGCATGTTAATAAGATGAATGTGTGGTTCATCTTTGGCTGGGCTATGAATATGCTAAAAGAGTTCAGTTTTTTTATGCATATTTATATTGATATATAAATGAGTGTTTGCGTTTATTTGTTTGTGTGGTGTTCCACATAATTTATCACATGTGTGTGTCCAACTGTAGAGGTGTTCAAGTGATTAATGTATGTATATATGTGAATGTGTGATGTGCAGATGGATCTCAGTGCTGACTAACAGTAAGGAGGAGGCTCTGAACATGGCATTCCGTGGGGAGCAGAGCGCTGGAGATGACAGTTTGGAAGACCTGACCAAAGCCATCATCGAGGACGTGCTGCGCATGCCTGGAAACGAAGTCTGCTGCGACTGTGGTGCACCAGGTTAGCTGAGTTTGTGTTGTAGCAGTTGGATCTCTGACAGAAAGTCCCCACTTTGTCAGTGCAGCAAGCAATGTATCAAAATAGAGTTTCATACATAGCTTTATGCACCACCTTGTGGCTGAGAAGTGAATGGCATGATGCACAGTCCTCAACAAATACAATAAAAGTCCTAATTTGCACTTGTTTCATCTGTTCTAGAGCCTAAATGGTTATCCACTAACCTGGGCATCCTGACATGCATCGAGTGTTCAGGGATTCACAGAGAAATGGGAGTCCATATTTCACGCATCCAGTCTATGGAACTTGACAAACTCGGCACCTCTGAACTCTTGGTAATATGAACATTAATCTTGTACTTTAATTTTATTTTTTTTTTTTTTAATTATTCAGAAAGGATGTATTTTACTGATTAAAACTGGCTGTTAGAAATGTTATAATCTATAAATTCTGTTCTTTTGAACTTTCCATTTATCCAAGAATTATGAAAAATCATTTATTATAGTTTTCCCACTCCCAAAACTAAGCAGCACAACTGTTTTTTAACATTGATGATTTTAATAGTATTTCACACTATTAATATTATAAATTTGTATGCTCTCAAATGATTAATCCAAAATAAATGTATGTGTGTGCATTTATATATACATATTAAACATATACAGTACACATACAGTACATATATTATTTAAACAAAAACTTATATTTTGGATGTGATTAATCACAATTATTCGTTTGACAGCACAATTTCTATGCCAGCTTTTAGCTGAATGTTTTTCCACTTAGAAATACACAAATTATAGTTGAATATATACAGTATGAATTATTAATATGCTTGTTACTAATAGCCAACTGCAATCTCTCCACAGCTGGCTAAGACTGTGGGTAACAGCAGTTTTAATGAAATATTGGAAGGGAATCTGCCGAGTCCTTCACCAAAGCCAACACCATCAAGTGACATGTGAGTACCAACCTCCCTATCATGCATTAATAAATGTTGACAGAACTGCAGACTACTTTAGCTATCATATGACCTTTTGTTTAGTATGTAATGCATTAATTCATATGTGAAGCAGTATGTGCTTATAAAAACCAATCTTGTAGGACCGAGAGGAAGGAGTACATAAACGCAAAGTATGTGGAGCACAGGTTTGCTCGGAGGACAGCCACTACAGCCACAGCCAGACAGGGCGACTTGTACGAGGCCGTGAGAACTCGAGACCTGATGGCTCTTATTCAGCTGTATGCAGATGGAGTGGAGCTAATGGATCCATTTCCAGAAGCAGGACAGGTATTGATCTCTGACTAATAGTTTGTCATGGCCCTACTGATTTATAAACTGCTTATTTAGAGAAATATAGCCAATAATTCCCCAGAGTGTATATGAACTGACTTCAGGACAAATGACTAGTGTGGCTTTTTGCAAATGTGCACAAGGGTTCATCAGTATCCAGTATTTGTGTAAGATGCTTCCTGTTTATCTTTAATCTGCTTATTTTCAGTCAATTATGCTATATAGCATATTTAATGAAATTCCAATAATTCTCAGTACTGCTGTCCTGATTCTGACTGAATTACTGTCAACAGGACCCGGGAGAGACAGCACTGCACTTTGCTGTGCGGACATCAGACCAGACCTCGTTGCACCTGGTGGACTTTCTCGTCCAAAATAGGTATCGGACAGAATATTCTCTTGTTATGTGCATGTTAGTCCGCAGACACTCATTAGGAGAGAATAAAGCTGCAAGATGTTAAATATGGATCTGTGTATGTACAGCGGAACTCTAGACAGACAGACGGATAGTGGAAACGCTGCTCTCCATTACTGCTGCACATATGAGAAGCCAGAGTGTCTCAAACTGCTGCTCAGGGGAAAACCATCTATTGACCTAGGTAAGTGGGTTATCTTTAGCATCTCCCCAAAGATGTTTTAAGAGAGACATCATCTGCAGTTATTTTAAAATAAATAAAGGCAGTATGGGTAATGATTGATTGCTGAAGATGTGATGTAATTGTAATATTGTTAAATATTGCAATTGAAGAGTTTTCTATTTTGATTAAAATGACCCCAAACGTATATATAATGAGTAATACAATTATAGTTAATTACAGGCCTCTGGGATCCGCATGCTAGTGTGGGCGCTTGGAGGCTCATCCTCCGACATGTTCCATTCCTTACATTTTTTTGAGTAATACACAGTTGTCACCACCCCTAACCTGAAGGCTTTGATTTTTGCTTCTTGCGCAATATAAATACATGTACATTTATAAAATATAACTGCTAAAAATGTCAAAAACAAATGTATTGCTTATTCTTAATTTAATCACAATAGTAATAGCAATGCTTTTGTTGTGCAATGTATGTATTATTTCAGTGAATCTAAATGGGGAGACGGCTTTGGACATTGCCAGACGACTGAAAAGTGCACAGTGTGAAGAGCTAGTGAGTGTGATCGTTTTGCACACAGTGCTTATTTTTCTGTGTTGCCAACACTGTTAATTACAGAGGAATTTTGCCATACAGCCACCTGTAATTTCACTATACATGTCATGTAATTACTCAAAACGTGTCCTTTTTGGGCATTAATGTCAGAGAGGAGAAGTGTATTACATTAATGGCTTGTGATCGGATGCGCAGCTGGTGGAGGCAGCAGCCGGCAGGTTTAATCCTCACGTGCATGTGGAATATGAGTGGAATCTGCGGTTGGAGGAAATCGACGAGAGTGACGATGACCTAGATGACAAGGTTTGAGCAGCTACCTTTTGCTTTGTGTCATATCTCCCTGTACTAGCGCTCCACTTTGCTCTGTCAGTTAAGAGCTCCTTCTTTATGCACCTCCTTTAATAAGCATAAGAATTATGAATACTTTTCTGTATTAAATTATGAATACTTTTCTAATAGTCTATCATCATTTACTCTCCCTCAAGTAGTTCCAAACCTGAATTTCTTTGTTGATCACAGAAAACTATTTCTCAAAGTGATTTAAATTTATTGTAAAATCTAAATCACATTTGATTGCATCATAAAAGTGGATCCTTATCTGCAGAGATCCATGACTTGAGAATGAAAACTGAAAAAACTGAGAATTGAGAATCCAAATATTGCTACATTTAGATGCCACCTCATATCTACAGCACCAGCCAGTGCATTCAGTTGTAATAGCAAGGTTTCAGTAGTCTCAAATAAATATTTTTTCCATCCCCAGCCCAGTCCAGTGAAGAAAGAGCGTTCTCCCCGACCTCAGAGCTTCTGTCATTCCTCAAGCGTGTCCCCTCAGGAGAAGCTGTCTTTGTCGGGGTATTTAGGACACAGGGACAAACAGCGACTCTCCTACGGAGCCTTTGCTAATCCTGTCTACAGCACCTCCACCGATACACCTGCATCTCCAGTATCAGAGGGGCCCACAATAGCCAGCAAGACCACTTCAAAAGGTATACACACCTTTAAGATCAATATGCACCATACTGCAGATGAATAGAGTAGGCCAGGTGCCTGGAAAGGTAAACCATGTTGCTGTATTGACTTGTTTGCATATTCCTGACGTCTTTGCGTTAACTCTAATTGCAGATTTGGAGAAATGTAATACTTTATTACGTGCTCACCAATGGATCATCTGCAGTGAATGGGTGCCGTCAGAATGAGAGTTTAGACAGCTGAAAATCTATCAAGTAGCGTCTTATAAAATTAAAAGTTATGTGTTTTTATCATTGTAATATTTTTATCAGCAGTTTGGACTGTCATTCTGATGGCACCCATTCACTGCATAGGTTTCATCAGTGAGCAAGTGAAATAATGCTCAATTGATCCAGATCAGATGAAGAAACTCATCAAGTTTTTGCAAATTTATATTTTGGGTGCACTATTGCTTTAAAGGTGTTTTTTAATTATTATTTGGTTTGTGTTTATGGAAATTACTTTACTCTCCTCGTGTGTTGATGGCAGTGCTGCCTTTGCCCTTATGTACCGGTGCGCTTAGGCCTCACTTATGTCTCCACCAATCACGTCATCTCTTTCAGCTCCGTCCACTGGACCGCCCACCTCCCTACCACTGGGATCACAATCGAGTGCAGGAGGCAGCTCCACTCTGTCTAAGAAGAGAGCACCTCCTCCACCTCCTGGACACAAGCGCACCCTCTCAGACCCCCCCAGCCCCGTACTTCAGGCCCCGCAGAGCAAAGGTGCGTACAGGTGGCAACACAACATTCAGTCGCTACCTCTGCTGACAGAAAAGAGCAAGATACTTGCAGTTTTGTTGTTTTGGTGCTGATAGTGGTGGTGTTGTTGGTGTGAAGTGTGGGTGGGTATGAATTCTGAGACTGATCTTCATATGCCTGTTACAATGAAGTGAATCTGTGAGTAACTGATGTAGGGCTCCTGTTCATGAGTATGTGTTAATGATTAAAGATTGAAAGCTCTCTGAATGGAACCATGACATATCAGACACCCAAGGATGTACAATTATTACATTCAGTATTTTCTCTTTCCGCGCCCCAAAATGAGAGTTAAAGTGTTTAAACTTCATTTGATATTCAGCTTGTGGTTGCTTTCTTTTCATTTTGTGATTCTGAGCTTTGCGATTTAATAACAACAATTCATGTTCATGTTGTGTTGCTTTTTTTGCGATTAAATTAGCCTGCTAATTTGTTTAAAGGTAAATAGCAATTTCTGTGCTATTAGGTCCACCAGCTAGAATGTAGAATAACTAGAATTAAAATGGTGATTAAAATGTAATTACAAATAGATTAACAAACAATTTAGGAAATAATTGCAAAATTATTACATTGTTTTATTTTTTTGGTTTTTGAATAGCAATGAATAGAATAGAATGAATGAATAGAATGTCAACAGTAGAACAGGCTATAATCACCACTTTAATTATTTTTTAAATGACATTGAATATGTTTAGAAACTTACATGCTCGATTCATTTACAGTTAAATGAAAGTGAATTGAACAAAAACAAACCAATAATACATTAATGCTTTTAAAGAAACTTTGGGACACGAAAATATACCGTATTTGTGAAAAGTGCCAATTTTCAAACAGGTTTTTCTAAACATTCTCCTAACCTTTTGGCATATTAAGCTGGGATTGGAGAAAATAATTTAACGCCATAAAATAAGCATGATTATTTAGGATGACTTGGTAAAATCAATGAATGTCACATGCACATAAAAACAAGAGTGTAAAGCATGGCCAAAGCTCTTAATGAAATACAGGAACTTCAAGGCTGCTTTAAACTTCTTTCCCCTTTTTAATTTTGAACCTCACAGGAAGTGAGTCCACACCTCCTTCTGCAAATCGGACATCCCCGGCCAATAAGTTTGAGGGAATTCAGCAGCCGCAAAGGTGCTGCACCACACTCAAATTCAAACAAACCTGCTGTTTCATGTTTTTGTTTATTAACACCAATTTTCTTTTATAAACCTATTACAGCTTTACATATTTACAATGTAATAGACCTATTTTAACTATAATTATTTGTGCACTTTACTGCATGAAAAATGGTTAAAAGATTTAGCATTTATTATTCCATCATGACGGTTTTTCTAACTTGTTATAGAGATATTAATGACATGTCTTTCTTGATTTCAGCACTACTTCTATGAACACGAAAGCAACATTTGGTCCACGAGTTCTTCCCAAACTACCTCAAAAAGGTATATTTCACATGACATAAACTACAAGTTGTTTATTTTTATTTCAAAATTTCTAACTTTATATTGACCTCCACATCCTTCAGTGGCTCTACGGAAGATCGACACAATCCACCTCCCCTCAGTGGACAAGTCCGGTCCTGATGTGTTGCAGAAACCCCCACAGGCCCAGGACACGCCTCCCACTAGAGCTTCAGATACAATAACTAGACCCACTGAGCCGCCACCTAAAATTCCACAACCCGCAGAGCGCTCCCAGCCTGTGGAGGTGCCACAGAAACCACATATTTCAGACCTTCCCCCCAAGCCACAGCTATCTGATCTTCCCCCAAAACCACAATTGTCGGATTTACCTCCCAAACCTCAGCTTTCTGACCTGCCCCCGAAACCTCAGCTTAAGGATCTTCCCCCTAAGCCGCAGCTCTCTGATCTCCCATGCAAACCTACCATGTCTTCAGCAGCTGAGACCCCACAGAGGCAAACAGCGCAGGAGGAAACAAGTCCAAAGCCCCAACTGACAGAGGTGCAGTCATACAGTCAGCAGGAGGAGCTCTCTCCAAGACAGGCCAGTGAGGACACTAATGGTGCACCTGTAGGAGCTGTGGAGATGCCAGTCCCGATGCCACGGAAAATAAACACAGTGGTGAATGAAATTACATTTTCATTTATTAAATTAAGAGTTTTATATATACACTGTAGACCCCAAAACTTTTAGTCTACAGCGTTCAAGGCCAAGAAAAGTAGATATGAAATTGTTAAAATAGTCCATATGACATCAGTGGTTCAACTGTCACTTTATGAAGCTATGAGAACACTTTTTTGAGCAAAGAAAACTAAAATAATGATTTTATTCAACAATTTCCTCTCTTCCATGTTAGTCTTTGATGCACGTTTATTAATAGGTAAAATTTTTGGGTAAACCATTTTCTGGTTTAGGGTTAGGGTTAGGGTTAGGTACTAACTATACCAATTATTTGTCATTGTAAAGTTATTTTTATTTGCATAATATTGAGCCAAAAAAATAAAATAAAAAATTAATATGTAAAAAGGCATTAGATATTTTCTAAGTTAAAAAATACATATATTTGTTTTATGCTTTTTTTGTTTATATTCCTGTTTAGGATCAGTAATTTGAAAGAAATTAATAATTTTATTTAGCACAGACACTTTAATTTGTTAAAAAAATTACAGTAGATACTATTACATGATATTTCTTTTTTAAATATATTCTGTTCTTTTAAGCTGTCTATTTATCGAATAATCCTGTAAATCATAATATTAATCAGCACAACTGTTTTTATCATTGAAATTAGGAAGAAATGTTTCTTAATTGCCATATTTGCGTATTAGAATGATTTCTGAAGGATCTCGTGACACCGAACCATGTAGTAATGGTTATAAAATATATAATAAAAAATACTATACAATAAATGTAAAATAGATTTTAGAATATTTTAAAACATAAAAATTTTTTTTTTTAATTATAATATTTCACACATTGTCCTGTTTTTACTGTATTTTTCAATGAATGCATACTTGATGATCATGAGAGATCTATCCGACCCTAAAATTCTGAACATCTCTGTGCAGGTCAAGAATAAAATAAAGCGTGTGAAAACCATCTACGATTGCCAAGCGGATAATGACGATGAGTTGACGTTTGTGGAGGGGGAGGTTATTATTGTTACAGGAGAGGAAGACCAGGAGTGGTGGGTGAGTAAATCTGTACCGTACAGTTACTGCAGGTGTTGTAAATGCCATTTTCCTACAGACTGTCAGATTCATCAACCTGCCTTTTTTACAGATAGGGCACATAGAGGGACAGCCTGAACGGAAAGGTGTCTTCCCAATGTCCTTCGTGCACATTCTGTCAGACTGACAGCGCATAAGCGGCAGCCGAGAGACTCTCTAACTAGCACAAGCTCTGCTCTCTCTGGCCTCACACTGGACTGTGGGCATTGCCTCTGTACATAGCTGCTGAAACCCAAACGGTCTCCAAACCAACGAAACATGAAGTATCAAACCCATATGCTCCCTTAATCCTCAAGGGTGAAATGTGTAAACTATGTGTTGTTCATAAACTGTGTTATCCTGCCTACCAGTATTATCGTAGCCATGGCAGCCCAGCATGCCAAACTGGGTTTGCAGTAGCTATACTTGGAAATCTAGCACTTAACATGTATGCTGTAACTTTGTGTATGTGTACACATATAGAATTATATGTATGTCTATTTTAAGTGTGTCTTTGTACATACATATGCACAGATGTAAGTGTATATTTATGTATGTATGTATAATGTACAAGTGTGCAAATGTATGTTAACCCTGCTTGCTTATGGAGCCAGAGTGACTCTAGACATTTTAGTGTACTGTTATCAAAAAAAAAAAAAGATCATCTCGTAGAAGGCGTAAATGAAGAGCAAGAATACTTAAATACTATACCAGGGTTGAAATTCCCAGCATAATGGGATTCTGGTCAGGGATCAAAACCAAAATGTAAAGGTTTGAAAATATCATCTCCTTAACATAAACAATCAAAATATGCATTCACTCGGACAGAAATCTTTATCCCGAAGGCCTCAGTGAGTAGAAGACAAATTTACAGCCCTAGGAAATTGCTGATGCAGTGCTACCACTTTCTACCAATATGTTCATATAGCGGCTGTGTCCAAGGACGCTACCACATATAACCAGTAATAATTTAAGAATGAACCACTGAAGACCTCATATCAGTCAAACATTTCAGTGTCTAATGTGGTTGCACCTGTGAGGCCGCTTCATTTCTTCCCTATTGTTGTTTAATGCCAAATCAGACAAAACCGATGCCTCAGCTCTGGGAAAGTGTCCTTGTCGATACAGCATACCTTATTCATTTGGTCTCTGGTTGTCAGTCATAATTTATAAAGCCTCACTTGTACATGGATCTGACTGGTCAAGCGTTGTTGGCTTTGTATAAAAATGGATATATGTTGAGAAGAACACAATCTGTTAAAGGTTGCTTAGGAGGAGTTTTGTTGTTTGCTTACAGTGACTGTGGAATGTGATTTCTTTCCGTTTGTATTGTTCTTTTATGTTGAAATGAGATGCAAGGGGACCCAGCAGTGAGTGACTGACTCTGTATGACTCAGAATGAACTAACGCTGCCTCTTTTCTCGTTACCCTATCAGGGAGACCAGCATTCACTCTTGGTTTTTAACTATTATTGTATTAACAAAAGAGGATGTATTAATGAATGCCACCTGTACTATATTTGATGATGATGATAGTATTTGACATTTATAGGGCTAAAGTGTTTCAGCATGGAGAGAGGGATGGAAACTTTAAGTGTAGTTTATTATGGGTTTTGTTTCTCTGTTTTAGGTCATGTTACCATTTAAAGTAATAATTAACAGGAATTCAGCACAAAAAACATCTCTGCTCCATGAACAAGACAAAATAACTTCAAGCTTGTGGTATGAAGTTGTGGACGCACCATTCCTGGACTGTTTTGTTTAGACCCCCATTGATGAGCCCACTGTTGGACCGCTTCTATCTGTTTAGATGTTCGATCCAGCACAACTCCAGGTCATGGATTTTTGTGTTGCTAATATTGTAGCATAATAAAGTCTGGAAACAGTCTTAAGGACAACTTCACTTTTAAGTGAATAAATTGGATTCAGTCCTAATGTTAAATTTAGGATGAATTTTGCCACTCTCTCTTACCTTTTTTTCTGTGTTTGCTGCACTGTAAGTTCAGTCAGAAAGAAAAGCAAACTTGGCTATCAAGTCTTTGAATCTTAAAATAAAGACTTTATGTTGAAACCATGTAGTCTCTGTGGTATTTATTTATTTGTTTATTTATTCTTTAGGCAGTGTTATTTTGACATACAGCATCTAAAATAATTACATTTTCTGAATTCCTGCTTATGGTATTCTGTAAAATCAATATGAATAAATTGAAAATAACACTGACTTTGTTTTTCATGAATCTTCATGAATTTCCCACACATTTTTCACCTCAAAATATTTCAACTGACGACACCAATGATATATGACCCTGCACGACAGAACTAGACTTCAGAAGCACAGGTATATTTGTAGCAATATCCAAAAATACATAGCATGGGTCAAAATGATCGATTTTTAGATCAGAATAGAAGATACTATTTACTAAAGATACTAATTTCCTACACTGTAAAAGATGAAAAGTTGACTTAACTTAAAATTTCAAGGCAACTTGTTACACAGCTTTTTTGAGTTTACTCAACTTTGGACCAAGTTGTTCAATCAACCCAAATCGAGTACTGAGTACAGTCACATGTCTCCTTTTGTCCAGCTAACACACTTTAAAAAAGGAGATCAGTTGGATTTTTTTCTGTTATTTGGAAGATTTCTTTCTTCTCTTTTTATACAAATGATTAATTGTCAAATTAGTCTAATAAGTAGACAATATTCTACTTGTTTGTAAGACAACTTACATGATTAAGAGATCCAGAAAACAAAAACACATAAATAGTTGAATACAGTTGAATAAGTCTTAAGAGTAGACACACTATCCTCAAGAACGGTGACAACCAACAAATGTTAAAAACATCTCTTTACAACACTGTGCAACAAATAACTAACAATAAGAAATAAAGCAAAAAAAAAAAAAAGTTTTAAGTCAGCAAACAGCAAAACAATATTCCTATATTATAGTAACTGCATCATTTTGTTTTGCTGCAATGCATGCTGGGAACTCACAAAGTCTTAACACTTCAAAAACATGAAATTCTTTGTTCAGACAACTGTGTTTGACTAGTTGGGGCAACATTTGGGGTAATTTTGTTGGTCTGACAAGGGTAATGTAGTTTAAAGAATGTTTTTTAGTATTTGAGACTCAAAAGTTTTTTTGAACTGGAAAATGTGTAGTTCCATTTTTTACAGTGTACCGTGTATCAAACTTTTCCAATTTTGTCCTATCCTAACAAACCACACACCAATAGAAAGCTTATTCATTCAGTGTTCAGATGCTGTATAAATATCAATTTCGAAAAATGTACCCTTATGACTGGTTTTGTGGTCCAGTGTCCATATATTTTTTATATTATTTTTGTAAATATTAATAATGACTTCTTCATGCTGAAAATCAAAGTCCCTTTTAAGTGTTTTACTATTTTTTTGTATTTATTATATATTTGGCATTATTAATTTATATTCTTTTATATTGGATTTCTTTAAATAGCCAATTTAAAATCCTTTTTTAGAGCAATTTGTCAACAAAGTCATGTTAAATAATCACGGTAGTCATGATGCTAATTGACAATGACCCATCAAGCATAACTTTACCACCTGTTGTTTGAGCCCCACTACGGTGCAAAAGAACTAGATTATTTCCACATTTTTATTACACAAACTTAGCTACACCGATAAAGCGAATTGTTTGCGCTTTTCAGCGTGTAATTAGCATGTCTGAGCTCAAAACATAAGTGAAAGCAAAGTCATCCAAAACAGATAGAGAACGCTACATGCATAGTAAAACTAGTCAACTTCCTCTCTCGAAATCAATTCCTTTTATAGATGTAGGCAGAGCTTGTTTAACGCTCCGGCAGTCGAGTGGAGCTCAACCTGCGCGTCAAACGCAACACTTCTGATTGGCCAATCCGGAAAATGTAGACACACTTCACAATGATCCGCTGAGCAGGGTGATCTTCAGCGTTTCCCTATATTTACTTTTCACTCAATTAACTGGAAATTAAGGTAAGAACCGTAGATTAAGATGCAATATCATTTAAATACGCAACCTGACACCTGGCGCGAGAGAATGTTTGTTTCCTTAAGCACGCAGGTGATGAGAGTCTATAAAGACGACATGAGAGTCAAATGACCAAAACTAAACTAAAAGAAAGCTGAATGATCATTTAAATTCAAGTTTAAGGATTTTATTTAGACAATGATTACCTTTTACTTCACAGCGTTTGTATGAAAATAAGGCGTTTGAGCACATTTCACTTGACTTTGAGGCTTGCATTCATTGTAATGGACGGTGATTACAGATACATAGCTTTGGCGTTAAGCTACAGTATATGTTTGTTTATGTATGCACTTGTCTTATGGGAAGCCTATTTGTCTGCTACCGAACAGAGAAAAATGCACTTTATTATAAAAACCGAGACCGTTCTCGTGAACAAAAGCGATGGTGCGAGTTTTCAGACTTCCTCTGTGTTCAAATAGATCATGCCACTTCCTGATTTTGTTTATTCAAAACACGCATTTTAAAGCAAGCAAGTTCCTACATTTATACTGTCATACAGCCACAAGTTAAAATCTAGATTTTTCGTTGTAAATAACTAATTTATTTCAATGGCTTATTGCTGAAATACATTTTTATTGAAATAAATGTTAATAATTTGAACATTTAAAATGTTCATGGCACAATTGCGCGGTTCATTTGAAGTAACCACAGAGTCTCTTAGGCCGATGAATTTACATGACTTTAGATGACTTTTCTAGCTCTTCATGATTGCTGAATGAGGATTTTGATTGAGGCTAATTCACTAATATATATTAATACAGACCACTTTGTGAACTGTTTTAAACGATTGTTTAATGTTTTACTCCCAACAGTCTCTAATGTAGTAGACGGGCCAATAATCATTTTAAACTTTTTTCCTTTTTATGAATACAACTTGTGACATATTTGCGTAAAATAAAAAAGTATGTTCTCTATCAATTGAGGAATGCACAGTATTTGTGGGGAGAAAACAGTGGAAAAATGTCTTTATTTTAGAGCGGACCCATAGCTTTTATTTATGTATTTGATATAAATGTATATGACTTAAGAATTCCATGATTGCATTATGTAAGTAATTATCATTTTCCATGTCTAATTTTATATTTCCCTTATATTTCCATGCTTGCATGGTCATGGTAACCATAGAAATCCACAGCCTATGTAAAACTACATTCTGCATGCAAGTAAATAAATTTTTTTGTTCGTTTGCGGTTATGTGTGCATTCATTAGCTTATATGTACCATGCCATTGTCCTCTGTGGGACTGCAGAACTGTTTGTGGTGTTCAAGGCCACAAGTTTTAATTAAAGCACGAACTATAAATATTGTCACAGCATCCCCCATGAAGACCTCCAGACCAGTGGTCAGCAGTAAAACGCAGACGTGTGCAGATGTTGTCTCTGCAAACTATGGTGGATATTACTAGTTTAGCATTATGTATAATACTTTATTATAACCTACGCTACATGTACAGTATCAACGTGCTGTTATTCATGCATTAAGTTTATGTATGTATTTAAACGTATATGTTATGTTAAAGAAGAATGGATCACAAAAAAAATAATGTTTATTGTAATTATTATTATTATTATTATGGTCATTATTATGCAAAAGCTAATTGATGGATGCAAATGCATGCAAAGTAGCCTTAGTAGGCTTTTTAAAAAAAAAAAAAAAATTTCAGACAGTAGTTTGTAAAGAGCAATACTGCAGCAAAATCCCATGCACAGTGCTGATCACTGTAAGATGCAGATCAATAGCATGTGCTCTGTGCTGTGAGATATCAGTTGATTGTGTTTCTGGATTTAGTGAAACATTCCTGTACTGCAGGGTTTGTCTAGTGGCACTTTACATACCCTTAAGGCATGTGTGACTAACTGAAGCAATACGCCCTTCACATGTCTAGCAAAATTTGCAAAATTGTTTTAGATATTTTATTTTGAGTGCATGTAGAAGCTGTATAAAGACACAATGTTAAACAAAAGTGCATGTTTGTGTGCATTTTGACATTATTGACTGAATAACTATGTAAAAACGGAGAGCTTATACTATTGTATTGTTTTCAGTTTGAGAAGTATTGTTGTGAAGGAGGTAACCCTTTCAAGCGTTGGTTCAACTTCCTGGTTATGCTTTGTGGTAGGACAGGCTCGCTTTATCAGTCTTCACAGTCAAACAAATCAACAGTAACACCTTTTTTGAGGTCAGATGCTCTTTAACAAACTCTTGAGCACTATTTTATAGTGCTAGCTCGAGGACTGTCCGAGATATATTCATATTGGCAACGTACTTGCATTTCTGCTCTAAGATACAAAATAAATATCATCTGTCCCCTCGAGTGGTGCAAAAAAGCTATTTAGACACTGTCTAAGAACACACAGCATGGGTGTTTTTCAGCAGTACCTCTGCAAAAAAGCACAGGAGAGAACAGAAACACCTGTGCTGTCATGCCAGGGGAAGCATGTTTGTACAGGCCTGATAGCTGCGGCTCACATTAGGTTTCTCATGTTCCTGCCTGTGGCATTTTTCCATGCTGCTTGGGGTTTTTTTTTCTTTGGAAGAGGTATAGAGAAGTGAATCCGGCATTTCAGTAGCATGCATTGCAGAAGTTATGTTAGTGAGTGCAGAAAAGCATTTGTGAGAGAGGAAACAAGCTCATAATGGCGTGTTTTATAAAAGCTTTATATTTTTAAGTTAGTTTGCTCAGATTTGTTTTTCACTGTGTTTTTTGTTGGATTCAGAATGTTGCTTTTCGTTCAGTTAAACGAAACTGATGATGATTCTGTTCAGCATTTACTTTTAAAATTGACAAAAGTTACTGGATAAATGTTTTTCAAACAGGCATTTTGGTTAAAAAAAAAAAATATATATATATATATATACATATATATATGTATATATATATCTTGCTAGTGAGATTGATATCATGCATTCAATGTCCTGCAGAAAACTTGACTTCCTCTTAGTTCAGGAGGAAAGTACTGGGCCTTATGGAAAGTATCTTATTTATCAAGCATGTGGCTGGTCTGAGGACAGAAGATAGATATCTGTATCGAACATTATTCCCTTTATGAATATGAACCTCCTGATTTTTGTAGTTGAGAGGGGATTGCCTGACCGTCTATAAATCTATATGAACTGAAAATAAGAGCTCGAAATGTGAAGTGCAAAAATTAACACATGACGTTCACATGAATTCTCAACTGTAAGCCAGTTGGCACTTGGTGATGCTTTTGGTGTAAACCAGAGGTGTCAACCATTCATTCTCACCCCTAAAAATGGAGTAAGGCATTAATGTTTAATTAATTTTTTTAGTTATTAATTGTTTGTGATGGGCTTGCTTATAGCCATGGCTTTGTTATTTGTATAGTATTTGTAAAGTATTGATACAGCCTAAAAAATGACAGTGAACTTAAAATGTTAAGTTGTATAAAGTGACAATGTGAAATCATATCTGAAAAACTAAAAGGGGGAAAATATGAATTTTAAAATGTGATTGCTACAATAATAATTTGTTTTGTGGAAAAATAATTTAAATCTTCATATTCTATAAACATTTAAAATTCAAGCCTTTTTAAACTTCTTTTAAAACTTTCGGAGAAGTCTTTAGGTCAGCATTTAAAAGACAAATGCTTTTGAAATATAATATTCTAAGAAATGCACTGCAATTTTTATTTTAATTCTACTCTCTCTTACATTTAATTGCAGTTCTGCATCCTGATTCGTAGCAAATTCAATTTAAATTGAGGAATGAATATTGTCCAGTGCATTCCTAGCTGAGTTCTGACTGGTGCACAACTCTGATCTGGAGTCAGCAAGGCAAGGTTTAAATCATAGCATCTGATGGCCACCAGGTGGCAGTGAAAGCCTTCAGTTCCCAGTGTCTGTACACAGATACTGTAACCTTCCTGTTATGAAGTAGATGCGATACAGTATTTCTGCAGCTTTTTCAAGGTCACATCAGCTTGATACATTGTTTCTGGGTGTAAAAAGTTATCATCTTTGAAATATTGTGTTTAAGGTCATATATTTAAAGGTCATCACGAGTCTGGTTAGATGTGGCAGTCATTGACACCTCTGTGTGCTTCAGCGAGGAGGTGGGATGTTGTGTCTGAATTTCTTCTAGCTTGTGGGCAGATGGATTCAGTGTCTCTCACATCCAGAGGCGGATGTTTTGACGTGGGGTGCTTAAATCTAAATAACATTGTCTGCTACTCTGCTCTGAAGCAGTATGGGAAATATTGTCATAAATATACTCCATGCAGATGGATTCTTAACTGTTGCATCAAGGTTAAAGTAGCAACAGTATTTTAGACGAAATTGTCCCGTGGTCTACATGAAGGGTGCAGATGTCAGAATTTCCATCATGCGGCAGAGGACGAAGCGAGCACTCTGTCTGTCTGACTCATGCCTTGTCACAGCTGTCCTGACCACATACTGTTGGCCTGTCCAGGACTTTCTCCTTCCTGATGATAGAAAATCAATCTCTGGTTTTGGGTTGATATTTAATGTAGTAAAATCAGAGCAAAGTAGTAACATGCTTTTCTTACCATTATTAATTACATGTATGATATTTATAAAAAAATTAACATGTAATAATATATATGAATATGTGTGTGTGCGCATGTGAATTTAATAATATAATACAACATAATTATTAAAGAATAATAGGTAACACTTTAAGATGTCCTATAATATAATGTACTAGTATGAAAATTAATAAAGAATAGTATAGCTATTACTATTTATATAATTAAGAGTAATAAAATCTATGTAATAATTATATATAATTAATCTATCTATCTGATATTATAAATATTAAAAATAAATACAATTTCTTAGAATTTGTAATACCATTTCTAATATCAACTGTGTGTGTATTTATATTAGTTCATATTAGAAATCATATTTCATAATTTATTGTAATTATTATAATTAATATATATGCAATTATACATAAATATGTATTACATTTATCATCATCACAAAAAGCATTCACTTGATTAATAAAATTTTTAATGGAAGAGACCGACTCTGTGTGTCCAGAAGTGTGTGATCTGTGTGTGATTATTAGCTGGGGGCAACCTGCAGCAAATCCGCCCCTCTCTTGGCGTTCTAGGGTTAATGTTAACCTGGTGTGACGTGGCAGCGCTGGAATCTGGGTCAGGAGGAGCGCTGTCTCTGCTCTCTGCACTGCCGCAGACTGCCTTACTGCAGAGAAGAGCAGAGCCTCCAGACACGTGACTCTGACGTATGAAGCGGCAGCGGGGAGGAAAAGGGTGGGGTTGTGTTCTTCTCTGGTTGGGTGGTAGTAGTAGTAGTGGAGGCGAAACCACGTGGAGGCACATGCTGTCAAACGCTGCTGCACAAGTACTGCAGTGAGGAGCATTCACACCCATCATCTACACCTCTCTCAGAACAGCACCACTTTTAGTAACTGAGATGAGGACTTATTCTGCTAATTGTAACTGGGATTACTGGGATCTTCTAATTAAAATTTAGAAGCATTTTTTATTGTTTTTTGGCCCTCCTCAAATGTCCTTGTACTATTTGCTTCATTAACAATATATATATAAATTAGGGTAATGAAAGTACTGAGATATAATTTATAAATAATTTATTATTGATCAATTTATTATTAAGGAAAATAAAAATGTAAAAAAATAATGTTTTTGAAATATATAATAAAAATAATATTAGATGTATTAAATATTAGTTTGAAATATAAGTATTCCATGTATTAATATATGTTTTATTTGAAATATTATATAACATTTTATTTTAAGGTCATATTCTCTGTATAAGCTTATTATTAACTACAATTTTTGCAACAGTAAGATCACAATTTGCTGCTAGTTAATATGCTATTATTACTATTAATATGTATGCAAGGGAATGAAGAGAAATGGTTATTTAAAACCATTATTCATTTATAACACCATTACCAAATTTATTTATTCATTTTATTTGACAATTTGTATCTATCCTAAAACATCCCTAAAATCACTGCGATACTCCACCTTGAGGGACTTTTTGCTTGAGCAGTATATCTATCTATAATGTCAATTTAAATGACATTTGTAACCAATCTAGAAAGCTTGTGAGGTTTACCCTGTCAAACCGTTCCACTTTTGAATTCAAATTTGTTTTTGAGTCACATGTCTCTCTTCCTAGCGCTGCACTCATGATTAATTTATTCGGGTTCTTTCAAGTCCTGTGGAGTACTCCTGTGCTCCGCTCCTATTGGCTGCCGGCACATTTTGGGTTGAAAAATATTTTTAGGCTCCATGGAAACAGCAGAATGTTCGGTTTCCCTCCTCAGCCAATAGGATTTCAGGGTGTGTATGCTGTAGTCAAATGAGCAGCCTCAGTTTAGATGGTACCATCCCCCCCAATCTTAGGGGTGTAAAGCTGACAGGGGGGCTTAGGCGGTTCAAGACAGATCAAGACAGCAGTGCTTATTTAGTCCCTTTGGTTCTTAAATCCTGAATACCATGAGAACACGAGTACGCCAAGATATAAAGACAACACACCCCCACTCACACTGTAGGTCAGTGAGATGCTGTAGAGACCCATTTACCTACTTTCAAGGCTGCTCCTGTACAGGAGAAATAGAGTCCTTCAAAGAAATAAAGAAAGTTTCTCTTCGGCTTGAACACAGAAGTCTGACCTTGGGCTTTGAATGCATTGCCATGCTGTTTAACTCCGCTGTCTGTCTGTTCTCTTGAGGATTTTGGTGATGTTATTTAATCTGTTGTAGGCGGTGACTCACTGCGGGAATGCTGAGCTCAGAGAGCAGATGAATAAGAATGAGAGTGTGCTCTTTTCAGCATATGATTCTTAGCCCTAAGCCCAAAGGGAGAGGGACTTCAGAGTGTCTGTTTGGAAGACTTTGACTGCTAGAGGGCGACATGATCCTGCAGTCGGATCCACCCATGAGTGCTGCAGTCCTACTGCATTTTCAGCAGCATGTGTGCTTCACCTGCAGGAAAACTGGGTGCATGATCATGCTGCAACATTCAGGTCTCCCCTGATTTTCGCACTGCCCCGAGCAGATGTTGTCTGTCACGCTTATACACGTGGCCAGATGTTGCTGTCGTGAGCACAGGTGTCACAGTTCTTGATGTGAATTGAGACGACCTGCATGTGCTCTTGTGTAGGCAAATCATATGGTGTTTACACCTTTGTTGACTTACAAAGCGCCGCAAATCCCATGCATCACTTTTTCTTTTTATCTTGTCTTTTAGGTCTCTGACAGGTCGGGATGGGGAATCTGATTAAGGTTCTCACACGAGACATTGACAACAACGCAGGGAACTTTTTCCTGGACTTTGAAAGTAAGTGAATATATAGTACAGTCACAAACTATAATATCTGATGTTGGGGGCTGGGAGAAATAGCACCTAATCACAATATATTTACAGTAATTTTGCTGAAAATACAAAATAAAACAAGACTGGGAATATTATAATTTTTTATTATTGTAAACAACATTAGTAATTATTATTATTTTATGTAGTATATAATATAATATTAATATTATAAATTACTATGAACTATTAATAATTTCTGTACTATATTTAATAAAGTAATAATATTATAATTATAACCAATTACTGTAATAATGAATATTATAATAATCATATTTTTATTAATAACAATAACATAACACTGCTATTAATAATTAAATACAATAAAATAAATATAGAAAACAATAACATTAATATTACTAATGCAGTAATAATTTATTATTGCTAAAATAAATATTACTTAAATGCAATTATATTATTAGTAATAATTATAATATTAGATGATGATGATGATGATTAGTATTCTATTCTATCAATAACATTAATTATTCATATTATGAATATTGATAATGATTATTAATTACTATACCATGTTAAATTAATTAATAGTATTTATTTTATTAATAATAATAATTCATACTAATATTGGACTATTTGATAATGGCAATAATAATAATTATTATTCGGAATTATTAACTGTATGTATCTTTTATCATTTATAACTGTATGTATTTATTTTATTGAACTTCTTGCATCTAATAAGCTACAAAGGTTGAAATGGCAGTTACTCTAATAGGAAGAAACATAATTTAAAAAATAGTGTATAACAACAAATAAAATATATGAATACATATATTTAAGCAGTGATACTCCACCCCACATTCAAGCAAAGACATGAAATACATCTAAGACTGAGCTGATTTCTCCTCTGCAGATGCCAAGCCCACAGAAGCCGAGAGGAGAGTATGGGAGGAGGTCAATGAGGTGCTAACAGAGGCTATGAGTGTATTACAGGACCTGCAGTCATACAGCGGAGCAGGTGAAGCCATCAGGCAGGCGAGTACACCCACAATGCACTTCAGGTTCTTCAGCCTGGGCTTTGTTACTTTGCGTGACAAGCTCTCAATATTTCTATCTATAAGGAATATTATATGTTGTGTTTAAGCGTGTGCATGTTGTCTCCTCAGGCCATACAGCATCCCAACGATGAGCATGTGCAAGAGAGTGCGTGGGCCGCTGTGGTCCCGCTGGTTGGCAAACTAAAGAAGTTTTATGAGTTTTCACTAAAACTGGGTATGTCGTTTTTCTCTTCTCTTTAATGCACACAGCACACAACACTATAAATTATAACACGTATGGCTATTTTTACCCAGAGGGATCCGTGATAAATAAGAGGACATTTTTAATGATCTACTCTCCCACAATTCCTCCTCACAGGCATATATGATACACTGACCCACTTTCCATATACTGTAGCATTAGCATCTGCTCTGGACTGTGTTTTGATTTTTTGCGAGATGATCCTTCTTGATGCTTAATTCAGCAGTATGATCGAACACATTTATACTGTAGCAGCGCTCACGTCAGCATCCTGCAATAGAAAGTTATATAAGACTAGGCATTACTAAACTATCCTTACTCTTACGTCAGATGTAACCAGAGAGCTGAAATCAGCCTACAGTTATACAGATATGTCAATATGCGGACTATGTGCTATAATGTGTGTGTTTGTAATAAATATAAGGACTCGAGCCTAAAGCTGAATAACAGCTACATGACTTTGCACAACATATTATACAACATATTTTGGAAAATATTCTTGGGTAAGTTGTAGTTCTTCTCTGATTCAGTGCATGTTCCTAGGGAACAAGCCATAAACAGAGCAGCAGTGCGTCATAATTGAATTAGCAAGCTCCTTGGGCAAGGCCGGTTTCTTTCAGCACATCCAGCAAAAACACAGCTCTCATCATCTCTGATAATTCACACCCCAGATTTACTGTACCTTAATGATGAATTTGTCATTCTCAAAAAAAAAAAAAATATTTTCTGGAACATGCATTCAGAAGTTTGAAGTCTGTAAGATAAAAGTAGTCTCTTATGCTCACCAAGACATTATTTAATCAAAAATACAATAGAAGCAGTAATATTGTAAAATACTATTAATGTACAATTTTGATACCTCTGATGAATACAACAAACAGTGGGGGGACACTAAATTGTACTGACCCCATACTAACGGTAGCATATGTTAGCTGTAGCATACATATGTAGCTCATGATACTAACAAAGGCAAGCTTCTGAGTTTGACATGCATATTGATAAAACACATACCTTAAATGCACAAAAAATCTTATGAGTGATATGGAAAGTCACATAGTATTTGGAAAATTCATATTTTTTCCTTACGTTTCCAGCTTTGGGGAGGAAAGTTAAGTACTATTAAGTAAAAATTTGTAGTAGCCTATTATGTACATTCTGTGAACAATAGAAATATATTTCCGCAAAGTTAAATCGAACTTTAATTTTGACTGGTTGCGGTGAATACCTACAGTTCTGTGTGTACATGATATGAGGATATATTTACTCAAATGAAACGGTCAAATGCTCATGAAGTAACTTTCGGAGCAGTTCTGGAGATATTATTTATGTACTGTAGTGATGTCCTCATTTAGTGAGACGGCAGACTTTAAAGAGTATACAAAACCATGCGACTGCACCATTCATTAACACAGAGACATGCAGAATTCACATTTAAATAGTTGTTTTGTGGTTTGATATTGACAAATACTAGTAGGAGCCGGAGTGTACTCACTTGTGCTTGCACGTTTGTGTGTGTGTGCACATTGGGGCAGAACTGCGTGATACAGAGGGCACCCCCCTAATATACTGGCAGGGGAAACACTGAATAAAATCCAAAGTTGTATACTGTACTTGGTGCAGCAATGGC
Organism: Enteromius radiatus; assembly: GCA_032357445.1. Classification (NCBI taxonomy): domain Eukaryota; kingdom Metazoa; phylum Chordata; class Actinopteri; order Cypriniformes; family Cyprinidae; genus Enteromius; species Enteromius radiatus. The sequence continues at coordinate 11,361,240 of JAUCMS010000044.1, read as the reverse complement.
AAATGCCACATGAACTAATTTGTCCTGCTAATCAGAAATATCTTGTATGTCTCAAGATATGCTCTGTGCTCTGAAAAATGTGGATGCTCTCTGTATGTGCTTATAAGTCTGTGGGTTTGAGTGATGTTGAGAAATAGGTCATGACCTAATTAAACATGACAAGGCCCTTAATCACACATCAACACCAGCCAATGGCAGCGCTCTCTGGAGGAGAGGCTCTTGTGAAACATCAAAGGGTCAGACTGACCTAGCATCTCTCTGTCAAACTCACAGCTGTGTTCCTCTGCCAGACGCTGTTTCTCTGCCTGTTTTCCTCTAAATAGAGTGACTATAACCCAGTATTATCCACCAAAAGCATTAGCAGCTCTGTTTCTTCTGTGTCTTTTGTAGAAGACTCTCTGCAGGGTTTGTTGGAGTTTCTCACCAGCTCGCGCTGCAGCCCAACTCAGCATCTGGAGCAGGAGCAGGCGCTGGCACGGCAGTTTGCAGAGATTTTGCATTTCACGCTGCGCTTCGATGAGCTGAAGGTAACCAGGCAACCTCGGGTCACACCCATTCTGCACATGTCTAATCTTTCTTGCTTCAAGATAGGCACAATCAACAATTAGGCAGAATGAGAGGATGTGGAGCAAAAGTGTTGTTACTGGGACTCCAGCATCCTGTCTTTAATCTCAGACCTCCATAAATCTGTAAATTATATTTATACTGGCAGTAATTATGCAATATCATTTGGAAACTTCAGGGGAAGGGATAACTTCACTTAAGCTTTCACAATAGCCGTGTTTCCATCTACCTACTTTTATGCACATTTTTGGGATATCAGACAAAAAATACTGAATAGACTTTGAATGTGACTTTGCACAGTGTGATGGCATAACTGGACTAACCAGGAGACTCTTCCTACTGTATTACACAGCATCTGAAATGTTGTTTTGGTCATTCTGATATGCCTGAGCCAAAGTCTGTTGTCAAAGTGGTTCAGTATAACAGCCTCCCAGAACTGTCTTACATGACTGCACTCCTAAACAGCAGGCATTCACCTCCAAAAGTAAGATAAAGCATGACAGCGTTTATTATGTTATGTCTGCGCTCTGTGAGGCTAAGTAATTAGATCTAAGATAAATATCACTAGGTATCTAATCTTACTGATATTTAGTGCCAGTTTGTCATGAAGTGACAATTTTGTTCTCTTTGCCTGGCTGGATGGAAACAATGCTTTATTCATAAATGTTTTATCCAATATTCCAATTTTGCACATGCAGTAAGTTAAAATCATAGTTTTGAATGGAAATGTAGCTACTGCAATAATTACTGTCTTCAGATCTAGTAGAATCCTACATTATTAACACATTTATTCTCACTATTACAAAATATTAAGATTATTAAGGCTGTTCACACCAAGCATGATAATTATAAAGATAACCATAACGATAAATATGTTTGCGTCCACACCAGCGAACGTTATCGTCTGTTTATTATAAGCTGCTGCTTTTTCAAGCACGTGACAGCAGGATTGATTCTGATTGGTTGTCAGTGTTTCTATCATTCATCAGCTGGATAAAAATCGCTCCAAAAATGATACCATCAATATTGTTTCTCTGTGCCGTTATAGTTGTGGATGCTGCTATTCATTAACATTGAGAATAACTTGAATTTGGACTAAAACTGAACATTTAGTAAAACTGTACACTGATTTCCTCCAATCACACACATATTAAAATTCTATCTAGGCTAAGTGATATATTTTTGCTTAAACTGCAAAAAATGTACTGTATAACATGCAAATATATTGGGTGAATTTTCATTTCATGACAACTTAAAAACTGTTCAAGCTTATTCTAGAGCAACGCTGCTTTTTTCCCCTTATCAGATTCATTCTGGATCACACACAATGCAATTGCTATAGAGAATGTGTATGATGCAATTTATTGGTAAGCCATTGAATTTTGTATCAATTAGTTAACTTGATTAGCTTTGTAGTGATTCAGCTAATTAGTTAAACTAATGAAACACAAAGTCCAGTTGCCACCAATTAGTCAAATTAATGGAAAACTAAGTGCATTTGCGTTCAAAGGTGCCATAGAGAATCTTTTTTTTGTCTAGATTACTGCAGTGATGAAGTCTGTCACCAAACCCAGCGGTGGATGAAATGGCCATATGCTTTTTGATTTTCTAACTGCTCACTCGAAATCATACATTCACCAAAAAATGCATGAATGCCGTGTTTACATGTTTCCCTTTCCCATGTTCAGCAGAAGTGCAATTTTCAGCTCCCAGTTCTGCATTTAAATGCTCACCTGCTCTCTCTCTTCAGATGACCAACCCGGCCATCCAGAATGACTTCAGCTACTACAGAAGAACCCTGAGCCGCATGCGAATCATCAACCAAACAGTGAGTAAACCTGCTCCCTATGGAAATGTGCCTCATTATCAGACGGCTTATGTTTTAGTAATACCCCGTTCCCCCATGTCACAGGGGTTAATGGGAGCTCTTCTGTTCTCTAATGGTCTGGATCATTATGTGGCAGAGCGGCATGAGATCCTGAGTCAGGGAAACATGAGATATCGCTCTCATCTCATCCTCTCCATCTTTTCCTGCTATTTATTTAGTACATCTCCCTCCCGCTTTTATCTTTTAGCTGACACAGAGCTGAAGCGTGTTCGGTTGACGTCGAGTCGGTAACGTGTGCTAACGACTTCAGGCTCATTAGCGTGTGCTGTATCATCAGGGAATGGCTCAGCAGGGGTTGACACCGAGGATCGTTGACCTTGCCTCGCCAATTAAAAGCACTCTATGCGAGGAATAATTACGACAGCCGCTTTCATCTCATGAAACATGAGCTTGGCTGTGGAAGAGCACGTATTAGGAATTCTGGACATGTCTGCAGTCTGTGGATTAAAGCAGGATTTACATTCACTTTTTAGCATAGAGTAATGAATGAAATGTTTCAAGTCAGCTAAAATGCATTTTCAGCGCACCAGAATGCCCAATTTCTACATCCATTTCCATGATTAACTACTTAAGTAAAGCTGACCAAGGAAAAGCGCAATGTAACCTCCAAAAAGCCCAACGCCTTAACTGACCCCTTTAGTTTAAATCTTTAAAAGTATGGATTTTTTTTTACATTTAGATACTGGGGGAAAAATACATTTGTGTTCTTTCTACAGGCAGAAGAGCATAATGAAGTTGACAACGAACTGGCCAATCGGATGTCTCTCTTCTACGCCAATGCCACGCCCATGCTGAAAACGTTAAGCGATGCCACAACTAAATTTGTATCAAAGGTAGGTGGTTGTTAAATACTGCTTTATTTTGATTATGCAGTGCTTACACAGCTCAAATGGGTGCTAAATAAATGGACAAACAAGTCCAGATGCTCATGAATAAATTCTCCCTAATTATTCTCAAAAAAATACATGATATACTTCGGTAACGCATCTATATAAAAATGTTTCTCGATCACTTTCACTTCCAAATCACTGTTTTTCATTACAAACCATCGTAAATAACACATTTTGCTCTCTCTGTCTCATCAGCATGCAGAACTGCCCGTAGAGAACACAACAGATTGTCTGAGTACGATGGCAAGTGTGTGTAAAGTCATGTTAGAGACACCGTAAGTTACATGTTTGTGTTTAATCACTGGCATGTTTTCTTCTGTAGCAGGCTTTAACTTTTTAATTCATCCTGTGTGTTGATCAGGGAGTACCGCACTCGTTTTGCCAGTGAGGACACAGTGTTATTCTGTCTGCGTGTTATGGTGGGGGTGATCATCTTATACGATTATGTCCATCCAGCTGGAGCTTTCGTAAAATCCTCCAAAATTGATGTACGTCTTATTCTGCTTTCTGATCCTTAAAAGTTATTTTATGCAAATGTTAAATTACATTAATATGCTGATCAAATTAAATCTGATATTTAAAATAGATTATTATATTTCTAAATAATTTAAATAGAGTTCATTTTAACACTCTTGAAAAAAAAAAACTAAATAGCTTTTAACAATTGTTAAAAAATTAATGTGTCTAATTACAAACCAAATACATTAAAATAATTAAAAATACAAATACATACTGATTGATGTAATCAAAATTGTAAAATATATTTTGTGAAAATAATTTAGAGTACAGTATTATAACATTACAATATGTTAAAAACATGAACATTTGATAACAAAATGCTTTTTCTATGATATTAAATGAATCTGCTAAATGGATCTTCCCAATTTAAAGCAACCTAAATACAAAACCTGATTTTAAAAATGCAATTTTATAATATTCTTGTCTGTCTCTGTATGATACAGATGAAAGGATGCATTAAGGTTCTGCGATATCAGCCGCCCAACAGTGTGGAGGGGCTTCTCAATGCCCTCAGGTCTGTGAGCTTTACTGGATTGGAGTATTATACCTTAATTTTGATGGAAATCCGATGTTTCTGCTGTAAAGCACACAGTTTGTAATGATTTTCAGTGCAATTAAATGTTCTCTCTTGACTCTCACAGGTACACAACAAAACATTTGAACGATGAGACTACCTCCAAGCAAATTAAAAACATGTTACAAGCTTGACGGTGTCTGCCAAAAGTATTACCTCTCGAATACATCGTGTTGAGATGCTTCAGCAGTTTTAGTAATACAATGAGAAAAGCCATGTATCATGTGGCAGCTACTATTATCAGTCTGTTTTACTGTTGTAGTTTTGTTTTTGTTTTTTTTACATCTTATCCTGTTAGACTTAAAGTCATGTGTGGCCTTTAGATTTCAAGGACGCTTCTTTGTTGTGTGGCGTCTGATAAAGATGAGCTTTGTTCATTCACTTCTCATGTTTTCTACAGTTGACTGAGTGCCCAGGCAGGACCACAAATAATATATTGCTTTTTTTAAATAACATAATTTACTATGATTTTTATTAACATGACTTTTTGAACTGAATAAAACTATTTTAACCAAAAGTACTGTGAATTGCTGGAAGGGTTCACCACTTTACTACATACAAAACAATTCATCCTAAACCCACATCCTTTTACCTAACAGAGTCCAGGATTATTCATATCCCCTGACAACTGCTTCATATCCTCCGGCACGTCATAGTATAAAGTCCAATCAAGGCTGTATTGCCATTCTTCTGGCTCCGAAAAGCAAAAATAAAAAACATGTGGTTGAAACTTAGCTCTGTTATGAGTGAGCATCTCTTCAACTTTCTCCCAGAAACCAAACGTTCAGAAATCCCAGGCTGTCCATTTGATGGTCAGCTGATTCTGCTGGATTAGTCAGGAATCAGGAGAATGAGTTTCCCGCCTCATCCAGTCCAGGAAGTGGGAGTTTTGTTCTACAGAAGTATGAGTAATTCATTCCCTGCTCTGGCACTCTGTGGAGTATTTGATCTCAGCCCCGCTGGGAACGTGCTCCATCTGCACGAGACACCCCTCCCAGTTAGCATTACCATCTTATCTGTAACCTCCGCCGTGTTTTTTTCCTCACTCGACGGCTCGCACGCAGTTTCCTCCTGTTTGTCTGGCTGCTCAGCGTGTGTCATCCGCGAGCGCATACTTTCCCCACTGCAGCGTGTGTGATTCTTACCCTTGCTGTCCTTTCTCCTAGTCTGAAGCACACTGTTTTTTTAATAGCTTTCCTGATGAGCTCGGACTCTTTTCCCAGGAGGCCGGTGTGAGGCCATAATCTTTCCTCATGGTATTCTGTGAGAAGAGCAACTTCTGATGACTTCCTGCCAATAACTGCGTGTGTGACCCATAATACCAGAGCACTAGCCTACCTCACCGTATGGCCGCTGCAACATAGACCAAACACCATATGTTCATTAGCTTTCCCACTGCTGCCTGGATTCTGACTTCACAACAAGTTAGTAAAAACAAACAGAGACAGACAAAAGAGTATGTAAATGCTAGTTTGAGGTTACTACTATGATAAATGCATATTAATAGAATTATTGCACAAAATGCAATAATATATTACTGAGAAGAAAACCATAAACAAATGAAAACATCTAGACCTTTAACTTAAAGGGATAGTTCACCATCTTTTTCTAAAAACATTAAACCTTTGTTCATCTTTAGAACACAAATTAAGATAATTTTTTTAATGAAATCTGAGAGCTCCCATAGATGGCAATGCAACTGACATGTTCAAGGCCCAAAATGTAAGAACATTGTTAAAATAGTCCATGTGACACCAGTGGATCAACATTAATTTTAAAATGATTACATTTTAATATAATGATACTGAAAAGAGCTTGTGGGGTAGAGGAATACAAAACACACAGTAATATAAAATGACATAAATATTTTATTATATATTATACATTTGTATTAAACATTTAATAAAATTAATGCATTAATTTAAAAAAGTATAACAATTAGTAACAATAAATTACTTCTGATTAAAACGTACTGTATAATAATGAGAAGTAGCATTTTTCCCCATTCAAGAGACATTTCCAGTGTTTGGAGACATTGCATGACTGTCTTTTATCAGAGCTCCAGAAACATTTATACAAAAATATAGCATTTATATCAAGAGAATTCCCTCGCATGCGGACTGTTTCTGACCTTAAATGGCTGGAAGAATGTGAGCCTGAGGAAAGTTTGCCCTCCTCTGAGATTCATTCTGAATCTCACAACATGGAAAACATAAAGTTGAAACTAAAATGGAAAAATGATGCTGGAAACTAATACCATTGTAATGTTTGGACTGTGAGTGAGTCAGATGAGAGCCCTAGCATGGTTGTATTTGGGAGTATTTTATCACACTCCTACATCCTGTTATGGGAAACATGTTTTTGGACTTGTCTCTGCTGTGACCCCCCAGCTATAGCTCACGTTCTGACATCTTCTATTGTTTCGCTGTAGTGTGGTTATGCATATACCGATTCTCATTGGAGAACCGATGACATAAATAAGTGCAGCCTTGAATCTGCAGATGGCAGCAGTAACTTGTAAGATGCTGTAAATCCATACGGTGACCCAACATACAGATTACGACAGAGGAAGAACACCACCAAGATATGATCTTGGACTCAATGTCACACTAATGCGCCATCTGATGCAACAGGTCCATCTGTTTTAATGAATTGTTGAGCCACGAGCGCAGCAGATGCTGTCAATGTTATCGGAAGGACCCTCAGCATGAAAAGACCGCTTACAAGGAGAGCTTCCTGATGGGATGTCCGCTCTTACGTCCCTAAGGTCTACTCAAAGACATTTTTCAGCAGCAAGAACAAAAGATCATACATGAAAAGTCAAATTAAGCATCTTTTTACATTTTCCTTACCACTTATGTTTGTTCTCCATGTACTCAGAAATCATCAGCACCTGAAAGCATAATCAAACTGAATTTGTTCAGAGATCCTCTGGTGTTTAAGGTGCTCTGAGCTGCACCGTGGGTGGAATCAGGCTGCAGGATGGTGGCAGTGGTCCAGCTGTCGTTGTGTAATCATATTACTGTAATTAGTTAGTGTACTCTCAAATTCACTTTAGTCAAAACACTGGCCTGTGTCTGACTCACCCTTATGCCTCTGTCATCAATTACCCACAGACAGATTCCCGAACGGCCCATTATGAGACTCTTCATCAATATTGTATAGGGTGTGGATGTTTTCTTCCTAGTTTGATACGTTAATACATAATTAGAGATTATTAATATATTTTACACTGCGGTAAATGAGTATAACAAACAAATACATTCTCTTTCTGCCATTGTGTGTCTTTGTTGTTTTCAGCCTCAAGTGTATTTGGCTGAACTTCTATAGGTGTGTCAAAGTTCTCTGGGGTTAGAGTTTATGCGTGAGGCCTGCAGGTGGAGCAACAGCACTAGCTCATGCACCATCTATAGGTAAAGCCATATGTCAGAGACTATATGAATGTATATGTACTCTGCTCAATGGACACACTACCAGTATGTATGGATTCTCAGAGAGACAAAGAGGCTAGAGGACAAACTCTGCCCTTGTGAGGGAAGATGAGGTTAAATCACTGAGTCTCCCATTCTGCATCAAGTCATGATCTATAATGATCAATCATCTCCAATGATTTCACATTAACTGACCTAGTCTGAGATTCTCTTTTCATTTGTCTGCAAGAAAGGGGTGGGATAAAACTGATGCTGAGTTTATGGTTGCACAGCACTTTGTATTTGCGCTTGGATCAAAATAAATGGGAGCCATTTATCTTTATCTCATCTGTCTATCTAACCTGATTTACATCCATCTTCTTTTCTTCAATGAAATGCCAAAAGCAATTCATGTCAAATTCTATTTCATGTATAGTACTAGAAGAAATCTTTATATTCACCAAAAATCATGACAAAATGTATGATGGTGTCTATAAAAATATTAAGCAGCATCATTTTTAACATTGACGAAATATTGTGAAATATTACATTTTTGTCATTAATTGTAATAATGCAGTCTGCACAAAGAGTCTGACAACACACGTCCTGGTTTTGCCAAGTACTATGTGTCCCTAGGGCAACATATTTTGTTGACCCTGGGACAACATTTTAATGCAAAAATACAAACTTGACCATATCTCTAAAGCTTAACCTAACCTTACCCACGAGTAATGCCTAAAATCAGAGGAAATGATAGACACTGATGTACAAGCACCAAACACTGATTGTAAGCCTAAACTTCACAAAAACAGTAAACTCTTTCTACAAATCTGATTGGTTAATCACAATGTTGTCCCAGGGTCAACAAAGATGTTGACCCAGGGACATGTTGCCCTTGGTAAAATCAGGTTAGCGGTCTGGCAACAGCCAGTGCTCCACACAGAGATCTGATCTGATCATCACCCAGTCTGTTTTGAATGACATGAAGTAACAGAACAAACTGAGACAGACTCAATCCAGAAGAACTGTGGCAACGTCTCCAAGATGCTTCAAAAAACCTACCTGGAAAGCTACCTGAAAAATTACGGGCTGTTTTACCAAAAGCTGTAATACCAAATATGCATTTGATTTAGTTAATAGAAGTTAATTGATAAATTAAATCTATTTATGGCATTATTTTTGAAAGCATCCTCATTTTACAGCATTTTTATACGAGTGTCTAAAACTTTGAACAGCACTTTAGCTCTTTGACCCTCTCCACATAATACTTCCTTTGTTGCCAAAGCAGTCTGTTGCAGTTCTTTACTTGCGCAAGCGTAACTTCAACTGTCGCAGACTACAACTGACTCCAGAAGGAGTGTGTGTCTGTTTATATATCAGCAGGCGAGTGTTGTTTATTTACCCTTGCAGCCCACTGGAGTCATAGACCGTAGCTGTGGAAGATCCCTGAGGACTCAATGTGGTACCTTCAAGCTGTGTAAAAACTTTCTACCTAAACACATCTGATTTATGGCTCCGAAAGCAGACTTTTATACCGCCGCACTAAGGCAAAGTGCTCTATCTACCTGTACATATTTTGTCTGACTTCGAGTTGCAAAATTGTATTAGCTTCAGTGTTTGGAAATTAAGTTTTGTCTTTTAGCCGCCACTAAATTTCTGAGGAAGAAACATTCCTTTAGAAAAGCCCATAATGAATGACTTAATCTCAAAATCATGATCTAAAATTTATCAGCAAAGTTAATTAATCAGAGACTTAGGTTAATGTTTCAGGGCAATTTTGGGTTGTACATGAAATGGAATAAGGCTGGTTTGAGCACTAAGAAAACTATGAGCTTAATCATTTCTATACAACATTCCAGAAATGAGTCATGTACCAACACCGTAATGTTATGAAAACAACATCAAGAATACAGGTATCTTGACTTCATGTGAGATTAACGGCAGGTGTGAGGAAACCCGCACTGAAACAGTTTGTGTATGGTGGTTACCATAACCAAATATATCAATTCTATCATTATTTACGCTTGTGTTGTTTCAAACCCATATGACATTGCATTGAACACAAAAGCAGGCATTTATAAGAATGTCAACACTATTTTGTTTTTTTACATACATTCTATATAATCAAAGTGCATGAAAAAAAGGCATTAGGTTTGGAGCAATGTGAGGGGTTTTGTAGTCTGTTGAAGTGTAAGTGAAGATGGAAACCAGACAGTGAGACGGAATTGTTTGCCCCTCTGAGGTGTTCAAAGGCAGAAAGAGTTGAACGGGAGAGCAGGGTCACGAAGCAAGGCCAGCCACTGACAACAATGACAACTTCCAGGATTGAACTGTTATAGTTACTCTACAAATATCTTTTGCACTTTGCTCCTCCATCTTTGTGTGGGCAAATAAAGAAATAGAAATACCAGAGGAAATCATATTAGAGGTAATGAGGCTGTTTGTTGACATAAGGGCTGCCCACATGGCAGAGGGGAACTATTGTTTGCCTAGTTATTAAGATAAATCATTCATTGCAGACTGTTGCTGAATGCATAAAAGGAAGTGCTGCTTCCTGCAAAACTGCTAATTAAAGAAATATACTTGAATCACATGTCTTAGCAGCTTTTTTAAGAAACTGACTGAATTATGTAAAATCAGTTTTTCCTGTATATATACAGCTGTACACTACTGTGCAAAAGTCTTAGGCCACTAGTATTTTCACCAACAGAAAATGGTTTTACGTCAGCTATTTCTGTCTTTTGTGGTAGCGTGTCAGTTGGAAATATCAGTTTACATTTCCAAACATTATTTTTGTCATTCATTTTAATAATGCAGTGAGATTAATGTCTGCACAAGGAGTCTGACAACAGCCAGTGCTTCACACAGAGATCTGATCTGATCAACATCCAGTCTGTCTGGAATAAAGAGGTAGTCAGATGTTCAGAGAGACCTGTGGCTGTTTTTTCCTCTTTCGGTCTTTATCCAGATGACTGGAAATAAAAATAGAGCCATGCGGGCACGTGCACTGAATTTCAACTCTCAAAGCTAGCGTGCCTTCACTTCCCAGGATGTGTTAGAGGCCGAGCGGGGGTCATTCTTCACCTCTGTGTGAGGTGAGTTCAAACACAACAGAGGCCTTTTATGGGGTTACCATAACATCAAACTCTCATTCGGTCATTACGTGACAAATAGCGCACAATGCTGGACCTGTGCCCGCCATCCCGGGAGATGTCAGTAACCCTGGGAACATACTGGGCTTACTTTTCACAATAAAGCCTTCTCATTCATACGTGGAGGAACGTTCTAGTGCAAACATCTGCACTTGAGTTCAGTTCCACTTAAGCGATTCAGTTGATTCATAAAGGAGCATTCCTGAGGACCCCCGTCACACTTATGTGGTTAAAATACCCACAGCTCTGTCATCCTCATATCAAGTCTCTTTCCTGATCAATAGTGATTAATCATCTCTAATGATTTCACATTAGCTGAGCTAGACTGGGATTTTCTTCACATTTATCTTTAAGAAGAGAAATACTGATGACAAAATGCTAAGTCTGGTACTGTTTTATACAATAGTTTAATAAACTGTTTATACTGAGCCAGTTACTTTCTATTTTTTCCTCTGCCAATATACAAAGCCACAACAGTGACAACAAAAGAGTGAGCATGCTGTCACTGAATGAATCATTATTTCTGAACAAATCAGTTGAGTAAATGATTCAATGACTCAGTGGAGCAGCACTTGGAAATGACTCACTCATAAAAATAATCCCTTTTGTTGATGAATGCATGTGTGTTTTAGAACACATCGGTTTAGGAGAAATACACACACATTTAATACATTTTTTATTTGAAGGAAAATCGTGATGTGGCCTACAATGTGTTGCATTGTGTCAAATCAAATATGTTTCTTTGTCAGGAACAAGCAATTCCTTTTATGCCTGTGAATGATTTAACTCAGAGAAACTAGGCAAACAATAGTTTCCTTTTGAGCAACACTTCTCCATGTGGCCTGTCCCTATGTCAACAGAACGCCTAATAACATTTAATATGATTTGATCACAATTTTTTCTTTCTTTTCCTAATTTGCACACAAACAGAGGGGCAGAGTGCAGAGTGAAAGACGACATCAGCAGAGCACTAAAGATAAGCAGAAGGCTTTGCTGACTCACTAGCCTGTGTTTTAAATGAAGCAAATATGAGATAAATGTATATTGTAAAACTCACAATACATGTAGATTCCAGAGAGAAATACACAATATATATTCTTACATACGTTCATGTCATGTTCATCAGAATGTTCCCAGGGTCCCGTATATTCCCTTTCGCTCTCTGTGAAGATTAGGCTACAATTCAGAACCAAAGAATTAACCGTGCACCTTTTCAGCTGGAACTCTACACCACACACGTCTCAATTACAGATTTGTTGAATAATTATAAGCTTTTATTGTGCTATCAACTTGCTTTGGAAGATATCTGATATCAGCACAGCTTTTGAAACACGAGCCGTCTTTCACAGAAACTAATCATATTGTCCCATTACAGACACTAGTGGGATCGTGACCTCCTCATGTTTTACTGAAATTAATACAATGAAAGAAAAGAGCAATGTGTATGCGTCATATGAAAATCTATACTCTAATCTAATCCTATCACACAGATTTTATCTGATGCCAGTGACTCAGTCTTTTATTCTAGATGTCTTGAAAACTAGTTCAAAGGGATAAGATTCAAAAGATATTTGATTCATAATTTCAAAATAACTTCTGACAATTTTGCTCAGTGTAAATAATGTAGGTATGCAAGACTAACTATTTCATTAAACCATTTATTATGATTGCTGAATTATCTTTGAGGATCAATAACCAGAAAAAAACAAAGAAGTATTTCTATAGAAAAAACAATATAAATATAAACTTATACAATCAATTGCATAACTGTGTGTAAAGTGCAAATGTGCTATTCGCTTAAAAATGAGATGTTATCTCCTAACCAATTAAGGAAACTGAAACTGAATGGTCAAATCTGTAAGTCAACAGCCTTTTAACTAGTCTGGAAAATCAGACTCTGTGTAAACTCTGTAATCCATTAGTTGTGAAATCACAGACGGCATTGTCAAATACTCCATATCTTCAAAGAGGAGCAATGAATTGAGCTTTAAAGTGCCGCAAGTACAATAAAGAGATAAAGGTTCCCAAGTTCACTAAATTTGACTGAAATGTATCAAATACAACATAGTCCAATATAGGTATGCTTACATATTTTTACAAACAGCTGCTTTGCATTAATGTTGATTTAAGATAAGAGGTTTAATCACGAGAAGTGATTCTATAATTACTATTTCTAGACTTTTCTCATCATTTTAAAGTCATTTTCCATTTCTGATTTCTGTAGTACAAGTGGTTTCACATGTTGGGATGTAACTAAATCTCTGTCTTTTTAAGCGCCTTCTCCTTTGCTCCTCAGTGCATGAAAAGAGGAGGCAGGTCTTCATCTTATCCATGGGAGTTTCCCTTTGGCGCTAACATGGTGGGATTCCTGGAATTGTACTCATTTTGAAACTTAACTGCCAGTGTGACAGGTGTGCCCATGGTGTATGTGTAACGGCTCACTTTGAAACCCTTGCCGTGTAAGCCTGACAGGATGTGAAGGGCCTCACAGTCTGGGAAAGCATTCTGTGCCGTCACACAAGAACATATATGTTTCAGACATTACAACATGCTTCAGGAAACATGAGATATTTCTTGTAAATGTTTAAGGTATTAACATACTGTACATATGTACTGTTATATATAGATATACTGTACACCGTATATATATAGTGGCTTCCAAAATGTCTGAGAACATTTTGAAAATGTGGGATTTAAACCTGGAAATAAAGAAAATGTACAGAATTTAGGTAAGAAAGAAAGACGTCAGGTTTTAATCAAACTAAATCAAAAGGGATACACAATATGATTAAACTCTTTAAATTCTTTAAAATAAAATAAATTATGAAATTAATAATAAAATAAAAGTGGAGTGGTCATTATTTTTGAAATTCTATTTGGCATCAATCCAGAAATTACTTAAAAAGCTGAGATGAAGCAGACAGCACAATGCATCATATGGGTCTTGATCATTTCACCTTGTATCCTACTAATTCAAAGAGGCACCAGAAATCAGATGCTTGCTGGTCACACAAAGTTTCATTAGCCCCCTGAAAATACACACTCGTTTTACCACAGTCTTACTAGGATATCCTTTATTCCATTCTGAAACAGTATGATGCTAATTTGAATCTGCTGTCAGTGGAGATGATTTGTTGGAAACTTTCAAATGGGAAATTTGCTATGCAGTGCACCTGAGGATATGAAATGAAGTGCAATGAAAAACCAAAATGATCCACAAACATGGCAGAGCACCTTGTTACCGATGGCTGACGAAAGCTAAACGCAACCTCACTTTCCCTACAATGCTGCACGGAAAAGCAAAGCTGTATGTGAGTTTAATGAAGAGAATCTGAAATCAAAACAAAGGATGAGTGTGTGGGTTATGTAACTGTGATTATGGGGCATTAGAGTAATCTGCTCCACACTGTTTACTGCAGACAGAGCAGCTGCTCGCGATCGCCTGCACACTCATAAGAGAGGGACGGCAGTAATGGTGTTACACTGAAACAGACAGAAAATCACACACAGCTCAGATATACTGCCAGTGTGCCACAACATAATACTGCAGTGGTCGACAATCACTCATGGCATCTCATTAAACACACTATAAACACATGCCTGTCCCTGCATTTATTGTACATGCAATACCACATTAAAGTCTATTCACATCACCCCGAACAAGGCCCAGGATTAGGTCTGTCTCATCTCATTATGGCCCATGTTCAATGGCAGAACCTTAGGGTTTCCAGGTTAATGTCCATACTACGCACTTCATCCATGACCCTGTCTGCCCAGACAAAGCTCTGTTTACACACACACACACACACACACACACAGGCACTTCGGAGTGACTAACAACAGGATTTTATGGTCATAAGTGAAGGAACTGCCATTTTAACACTGGTCAGCTTCAACTGTGACAGCTGGACTTTATGCGTCTACCATTTTGGAGAGCTATCAGCTGTTCAGGTTTAAAACATGTAGCGTTCTTAGAGACTCTAGACTTTTGTTTTTGTGCATCAGACACAGTGTGTATATTTGGGCCTGGTCATGAAATTACTTGTTTTACGCACAGGGGCACAAGGTTTTGACCATTTATAGCTTAAATACTTTATAAATAGGGATGTTATTAAAATTAGGACTGATACTACTAAATATTAAAATAAGGATTATAATACTAAAATTCTCAACTAATTGGTTGAAAAAAACAAACAAAACTAAAATCAGTTATTTTAAATGCTTATTATAAAGTTATTATAGACATTACACCATTATAATTTACAGTATGTAAAATCCCTATGCCTAAATGATGGTGCAGTCTCATAGGTTGTTAACGTAATTGAATTATTTCCAATCATGTGAAACCGTAGACTGGAGTAATGGCTGCTGAAAATTCAACTTTGCTATATTGCAGGAAAACATATATATTAGAAAATATGTTAAAATAGAAAACAGGTATTTAAAATGATAATATATTATTATTTGATTTAATATATTATTTTGGTTGACCCAGTTTCATGACTTCCACTATCCACTCGGCTCCACTTTACATGTTCGGGAGGGCTGATAACAGCTGGAAAAAGAAATCCAGATCTTCCAATAACATAAAACGTCAGCGCTGCTGGTGTCTGGAGCCATTTAGGTGGCAGAACCACTGTTGCAGGCCAGATAAAACAAAACTCTAAGTGTGACAATAGGGGAAAATTGTTACACCCCTTTAACTCCTGCTATCATAACTCTCGTTTTGTTAAATAGCAGTATAAACATGCAGTGAAGTGCCTAATCATGTCTTTGTCATGCAAAGTTTGCTGAGTGACAGCAACAAATATTTGAGTCAGCAATGACAGAGGTACAGTATCAAGTTATCCACAGTCAGACAGATCAAGTAAAGTCAACTGTCTGTGGTGGTAATGAGGAAAGTATGGAGTTTTAAGCCATTAAGCATGGCTGACCTCGAGGCTAGAGTTCAAAGAGGTTTCTTTTGGCAGCTGTGAGAGTTAAAAGGAGTTGAGTATCAAATGTGAGCAAAGCAGTCAAAAAGAACATCTTAGATATGAACCGCTGCTACTTCCTCAATGCAGTGAAATGCGATATACAGCAATGGGCTTCTTTGAAATACGACTGAATAAAAGTTGATCTGTCAGTGTGGGTGGTGTGCTGTTAGAATAACAGTCATTAATGTGGAAGGTGCAGATTGTGTCAGATTATTTAATATAATTCAATTATTTAGAATTCATAATGATTTCTCACAACATTTTCAGTAAAAAAATCTGTCGGTTAATAACATTAGTTTTCATGTCAATGCCACAATTAACATTTGGATGAGTCTGACTATATGAAGATATGGTTTCACATAAAGTTTATTAGTTTTAAAAAGATAAAACATGAAAAGCAAAAGATTAGAAGAGAATAAAAGTGAATTTAGTGCTGGGAAAACAGTCTAGCATTTGTTTGCAGATGCCCTTTGGTTGGATATTTTGGCGGCACTGTAAAGTGTCCTTGAACTACATTTAACTGAAAGCATTTTAGTGTATTCATATGCTAATGTGTCAACAATAAAAGCTTATATCGGCATACTTTGTTCTATTTCAGAGCGCGACAGATCTGCCAGACCATATATGGCATTTCCTTCCTCAGTAAAAGTTGTAGCAGTGCCAGGCATATAGCAGGCTGTGAATGTGTGCCAAGAGAGCAGGAAATCACTCATATATCTTTAAGATAAGAAAGGGTCGGCATTCTGGGTACACAAAGAACAAAGCGCAGCTGTCACGGCTGTTTCCTGCGTGTGCTTGCTGCCATTGCTGTCTAATATCGTTATCTTCTGTTGTCAAGTACACATTATCAGACAGGTTTACTCAACTGAGCTGTGAATATACATTTATATCACAGTTGCATGTGATCCTGTTGAATCTGAACATCTGTATCCAGGTCAAAGTTTCTTCAAATGAGCCCTTTTTTTCTTTTTGCTGGAATCTATTTATTTTTACAAGCTAAATAAGCGAAGTCATGCCAAATGTGCTACAGGGAAAAAAATAAAACACTAAAAACATATATGTCGGCATATCACCGCATGCCCACGCATGCCGCTCTTTGAACATTCATCTAAACTATGTTCCTTCAAGATAAGGGGCCAAGTAGCA
Source organism: Enteromius radiatus (assembly GCA_032357445.1). Classification (NCBI taxonomy): domain Eukaryota; kingdom Metazoa; phylum Chordata; class Actinopteri; order Cypriniformes; family Cyprinidae; genus Enteromius; species Enteromius radiatus. The sequence goes on along the minus strand of JAUCMS010000044.1, from coordinate 11,344,121 downwards.
ATACAATACTTGTCAAAGATATTTACAGCCCTGCCGTGCAGCAAACAATAGGACAGAACAATAAAGGGCCCTTACGGCACTCAATAGTTACTTGAATGGCATGCATTCAAATATATGTTACATTGAAGATATCGAAGATCAAAATGATCTGGGAGGCATGCAGCTGACCAATGGGAAAACAACCCAAACCAAACCTCTGAAACGACAAAGAAGTCTTGTGACCACACTGGCCTCTTTTGAACTCTTGATTTTTTTTCATAGCTCCAGCTACTGTGTGCCACATGTTTGATTCTTTATCCTCTTGTGGTCAGCCCTCATGAAGACCACCCTCCAGTCATCTAATCCATAATTGTTTGCAGGTTCAGCTCTGAAAGCCGCATTCATCATGACCCCCGTCAGAGTTGGTCAACACTGCTGGCACTGCTTGATCTACAGCTATCATATGTGCAGTTTAAAAAGGTACCTTTAATTCAGTTCTCAGTTTGAAAAAATATAGATTTTACTGTGTGAGTTTATCACCCAGGAGTTAAACATAAACCCAAGGCCCCCTTGTTTTTCACAAAAGTGGTATAGGGAACACAACCAACCTGGCAGTTGGTCATCGTGTCCCTTTATAATAGTTATGACAGCAGTAGGTGTCTTCCGTAATTGCTCCATATAAAAAGACGACCATCCCACATTGGGTGTAATGTACTCTGACATTGTCAGCAGCACAGCATGACTGCTGCCAGGGCACAATGGCTTCAAGCAATGTGAATTTCATTTTGTTTAGAGTGAATTAGCCCCCCTCTTCCGTGTGACCACAGGGTGCTCTATAACCAAAGAACACAGGTAATACTGAACCACGGCTTTACTGGAAAACAGAGTTCGCTGAATTAATGTACTAAGCTAGATAGTCGACAAGAAAACAGAATTACTACGAATCCTTACAATTATATATTTTTAGATGCATTGATTTGATCCCAACTCAGTTTTTATTGGTGGTTTAAGATGGACATGTGGGTAAATAACGGTAATTTTCAATAGTTTCTTTCTATGTTTTGTCTCAAAACATAGACATAAAAGAAGTGTTTTGTCTCGTGCATTGACTTCACAGACGCTACAACATGACAGTTGCAAAATATGGATTCTACGGACGTCTGGGTGATGAATAAATTAGTGGTGTGAAATTAAAAATAGATAAGTTCATCTGGAGTTTACTGGAACTCTAGTCAGCAGGGATTAAGGTTATAGGGTTCATACTATTCATAGGTATTTATAAATCCTTATGCTCTTTATAATGATGATCTTAAACTGGGCTTGCAAAATCACATTCTGTACGTGCAAGCTGAAACATGTGGCATGTGTGTGGCATATGGCAAATAGAACAGTGACACTTAACCATATTCTGGTCTAAAAAAAAAAAAACCCCTCACTCACTTTAATTAAAGAGGAGCAGATAAAGCGATCAGATACCCCACTCAGCACTGCTCACTCTGTGCCGACACCTAAAGCCTGCTGCCATAATGGATATTAAATAGCTGTGCTGCTTTTAATGTGGTTTCATTAAACTGTAAAACAATTGCACAGGGGTTCGGGCAGTTGATCCATCTGGTGGCACAGTGCTGAAAAGGATCTTTGTAGTCAGTGACATTTAAGCTCCCCTAAAAGTACAGTAACTGTTAGGCGACATCTGACTGAGAATCTTTATTTTTTTACTTTTTTTTTTTTTAAAACAAGGACATATTCAAACCATATATTATTACTACTATACAAAATGATACATTAATTATACAAAATGCAAGTATATGTAATATGCTAAGATATAATGTGATTTATTTATTTTAATTGAGGTAATCCTGTTCTATTAAACCAAAATATTTAACAAGACAAAACTAAACTAAACAAAAAAAACTGAAGAACTGAACAGAAATATTATACACAGTCAAACAAATGTGGTGCGGTTCAGCTTTTTGCAACACAAAGACCGATTGTTCATCTTTATGGTTTACGTTCCACCAGTTTTCATAACAAGCTCATTATGTACTGCCAAAAGTGTTGCAATACATGGCACGCAGCCTGTGAGAAGTGCTATAGGCACATGCTTAGTTGATCACTTTTTTATTTGTAAACAAGCTGTGTGACAAACCCACAAAAGTATGTAGCGAGACACCGGCTGCAAAAGGTGTGACGTCGTCATAATACCACTTGTTGGAAAGTAGGTTACTGGCTATGACTAAACTCAATTTAGAATAATTAAAGTCAAGTGTGAAAAAAGGTGGTTTGGCAATGAGCTGCAAAATTTCCTCTGAACCAAAAGAGGTGGATTTTAAAAATGGAATTGTTTCAAATTTCCGTTTTTATGGCTTCACCAAATATTATCAAATATTATCAATTAATAATAACATTAATTGATCATTTATACCCCCCGTCTCCACTATTTTCTCACACATGAAGGATTTATATTTAAATGTTATTTTTGCGACTTACTGTAATATTCACAGACACTAGTCCAAATAGCTTTTTGATTTAAGTGTGCTGACCTGTTTTTGACGTATCCATCCAAAGTTTGGCATTGTGCAAATCATAGGGCCCTTATATGTGAATTAGCATGTAAGCAGCAGTGACTCACAGCTAGGCTTATAAGTATAAACCACAGAATTTTGAGTTGAAAAGGGTGATTATAGGATGTTTTGTTTTTCAGAGAAAGTTGAAAGGATGAACTGTGGTATCTGTCATAAAACATACACTTTTCTTAAAGACAGAAAAAAAGTGAAATCTCATCACTCTTACTTTTAATCTGTAAGAGTGTAATCCACATTTACAGGCTCAGAAAAAAATCCCACAAGAACAATCAACTTGAAGTCAAGTCCGTTAACATACTAGGATAAACTTCAGAGAGAGACTGAAAAAGTCTGATTGATAATTCTTTAATTCATCAATGAATAACTTCATAGCAGTACTTCTAGAGAATTTCCAGAGCAAGCCACAAAAGAGGGCACTTATTTCCTTTAATAATTCGGCAGAGTCTCTATTAAGCGCACTTCCTGCTCTGTTTAGCATCTCTCCGTTCAATGTCCCGTCCTCTGCGCCTGTGGCCTGGGCTGAGCTCACTAACACTGTGTGGTCCAAGGTTACAAATATGATTTACAGCAACCAGAGAGAGGAGCCTCCTTCTCAGAAAGTGGAGAACACATACTGCATCCATGTGAGAGCAGGAATGTGCTGCTGTGTGTTCGCTGTTTATCTGAAGCAGCGGTATGAGCACGTGAGACTGTGGAAAGAGCACAGGAAAATATGCATCATGAATACTAGCTCACAACTGAGCTGTGTTACGACTTTAATTGCACTACGGTTGTGTATACAGTCTGCATATTTGTTAGCATTACTGAATCTGGTACAGTACGTAAGATGTGCCCAATATTTTAAGCACTTCACACAGGATAGTTAAAAGAGTCTCTTTCTGTGAAGCATGCAGGCCTGGGAAATTATTGGAAATGAATGTGTTGCCCAGTTCTTGGAAGCAGAAATATCCACGGAGACTTCTGGTCAGCACACCTTGTTGATTTATGAGGAAGTCCTGAGGGGAGTTTCACTCTGTCAACAGCGCTGCTCATTATACATATTCACGCATCACAAACAAGACCTCCAATATTTCAGAGCACCTCAGTCAAATACGATTTCTCACTGAGGTAGAGCAAGATGCTAGGAACTAACATTTACAGTTTGAGAGATGAAACTTGAAATGCTAATTCCCTCTTATGAAAACATATGACATTGAAATCATACGACAAATTTATTTTTAATTTCTATAACATGTTTAATTCCTATAAACTGAAACCTGAACATGGCGCCTTCAGCAACACTACAGTCAGAATAATAGCTCCGCCTTCTTTCTTTGCATAAACATTTGGGCGTCTTTGCAACTTTTAATATAACTCTGATTGGATTTGTCTGAAAGAAGAAAGTTATATACACCTAGGATGGCTTGAGGATGATTCAAACACAGGCTAATTTACATTTTTGGGTGAACTGACCCTTTAACACCAGCTGACCATTATTAACTCTTCTCTCAAAAGTTACAAAGGACAGGAGCATGCTCGGTTGGGTTAAGTCCACCTGCGCTTCAAGAGTAAAGTTTTGTGAATATTTAAATAAAATATGCAAATAATGCTGGTGCATTTAAGGTTATACATTTTTAAAAAGGAAAGTGCAAATCCATGTTGAATCAGCTATTCATAAAGTAGCTGAGCCATGCGTCTGTCACATTAGATGGTGACCAGTGACCTCGTCTAAGCACGTTCATGCACTCAGTCGTCCTTTCCCCATAATTACTGCTAATCACTTCACCTCTGACCCCTGTAATTGCTTCCTATCAATGCCAACTGTTGACATGCTTAAAATAGGGGATCAACACGGGGGATGGGGGGCAGTGAGGGCTGAAACAACCAGGCTTCCACTGACCCAATACAACACAGCCAAAGACCAAAAATTACACTATTAACCTTAGACAGAAAATAGTCCCAACCCCTTTGAGAGGAGTATATACATCTAAGGCTGCATTCAGTGAAATCTATGGTGTTTGAGGGATAACATTAGTTGATATAATAAAAATAACGTGGCAAGAGGGCAATAACTTTGCCAGAATGAAAGTGTCTTTTTTATGCCAAAGAGAGAACACAGTGTGACTAAAGACTATAGTGAGAAGAATATTTCCACTATCAGTGAGACATAAAATACATGGCTTAAATGGTTGGTCAGTTTATGTATTGTGTTGGAACATCATTACCTTTTAAAGTCACGGAAAAAAGAAACCGTTTAATGGAAACAACAGCATATTGACCAAATTGAAGCTAAACATCAAAGTACAAGTGTTAAGAGCATGGTTAAAAATTCGGCAGTCACTCATGAGTGAAACACATTCTTACAGTATGCAAATGAACAACACAAGGGTGTAATGTTAAACCAAGAAAACCAAAGCCTGACCAGTGCTGCTTTTAACTTTAAGAGGAAAGTAACCTTTGTGTTCTTTCAAAATTATGTTTTTCTTCACAAGAAAATACAATCCTCAATATCTTATAACATGTCCAATATCTGATTTGTAACTAGTGTTATTTTTCATTCTGACAGTAAATAGCCTAATCACTGCAACACAATAACAGAAAATGCATTTAAAGCATTCAATAGACTAGTAAAGATATCAAAAACAAATGTACAATATCATGTTTTGAGGTTAAATTGCATTTATTTTTCCTTGTTACTGTTAAACTTAAACTGCAGCACATTTCTTACTTCAGAAAGTCCTCTTGCTTTTTCTCATTGAACAACTAATTGCCAATGACTTTTAGGAGAAAAGATTAAAAAAATTATAAAATATTTGACAAGTTCTATGAGTAAAAAACATTCAGCCACAGTCATCCTGTTTGAAACAACAGCAAGGTGAGAAAATGACAGAATTTCCATGTTTCCTTTAATTGCAGGTCTTAATGTCACTTCAACACAGCTGCTTTCACAAGTTTCAGTTCCCACAGGAATCATGCCAGCATACAGCGGATATAGAGCTTTACAATATTAATCAGAAGCTTATGGAATCATTAGACAGAGGTAATGTGCTGCTCATTATTTATTAACAGTGGTCAGGGCAGAGTTAAAGTATACCAGGGTTCTCCAGACCATCCAGTTAATTGTAATTCCCACAGGAATCTTTCACGTGAGTACAGTGGAACTTAAGACCGCTTCAGACACACTCCATCTTTAAAATAAATACTGGTTCAGCAATATAATCCATGTGAAACTAGACTAAATGAATAAAAGTGGTCTTTAAAACAAAAAGACATCAAACATACTTAAAAGTATCAAATAGAATAAAATGGCGCATCAAAGCGAGCTTTTACTCATTTTTTCAGCTGACCTCGATTCCCCTCCAAACTCCGGCCTTTTGGCAGGATCCAGAGGAATCCTGATGGCCCCTAATTAAACTGGGAACGTTATTTTTAGGAGCGTGGCCTCGATACAGCTGTTCCCTTTTATTGAGTAGCAGTAGCGGAGGCTGAAGTTGTCTTTAGGTACCCTCACTGTGGTGCACACAGACAAAGTGAGCCCTGTCTCTGGTTGGCTAAATGGCGTCTCTTTGGAGGCCGGATTGCACAATGAAACCAGAAGCTCCAGGCACGAGGCCCGAGCTACTGAAGTGGTCAGAGAGGAGACTCCTAAAAATATCCCTCAGTCTCTTACTCTCTTTCTCTCTTCCTCTGTCTCTATCTTCTTCTCCTCTTTTAAATCCTGACTTCTTCTTATTCCTCATCCTTCCTCTCTTCTGGTTTACACATAACGAGATGTGTCACGAATTGCTCATTGTGCAGAAGTAAGCAGCTGAGGGGAATTAGTTGGCTTGGCGAGCTGCAAAGGACAGTGTGTCAGAGGCCTTTGACACATAGCTTAAAAGAATAGTTCACCCACAAAATTCATTTATTTGCCCTCATGTCTTTTTAAACCCATAAGCTGCTATTTTTTCCATGGAACACAAAAAGTGAATTTGGAAGATTCTTAAAATTCTCTTTTTGTGATCCACAGGGAAAAAAGTAGCAAATGGTTTTGGGTAAACGGCTGAGTTTTGATTTATGGGTCAACTTCTTTTTTTTTAAGGCTACTGCAAGAGCCTGTTCTGCTTTTTTTCTTTTTTGTGGATATAGAGCATATGTGTCCTTGGAGCAGTCTTAATAATCGGTGGGGTATATTTATAGCAATTGCAAAAAATACATTGTAAAATTATAGATTTTTTTTTATGCCTAGAATCATTAGGACATTAAATAAAAATTACATTCCATGAAGATATTTTGTAAGTTTCTTGTATTGTAAATACATCAAAACTTTTTGATGAGTATATTATGCACTGCTAAGAACTCCATTTGGACAACTTCAAAGGTGATTTCTCAGTATTTAGATTTATTTGCACCCTAAAGTTCCTAAATCCTAAAAGATTTTAAAATAATTGTATCTCTGACAAATATTGTCCAATTTGTCCTAACAAACCATATATCAATCGAAAGCTTATGTATTCATAAAATTGACCCTTATGACTGGTTTTGTGGTCTAGGGACACACATGCTTCAGTTGTGAGATTTCGGCCCGGCATCATGTGTCTTCACTGGCACACCTCATGTGAACTCCGGCACAAATCCTTGAGAGAGCACACTAGAGCCAATAGCAAGATAGGAAAGAAAGCAAGAGAGATATTTCTGACCCCACAGGCAATTGGTTCACAGCGATAGAAATGCCTTTTTTAAAGAAGCTCTGTGAATGTCATGTCAGGACAGAGGCTTCAGTAACCTTATAATAGCTTGAAAGAATTCCTCTTTTATGACAACGTGGAGTAGTGACCTGCAAAAGCCCATGACATGGTCTACCTCATGTGCATACAATGTGAGGTATTCCCATCTGTGCTGATATTTGGAACTACAGCGTGATCAGTAAACAAAAAAATCAGTGAGCTGACTATAAGCTATTCGCACATGCATTCTTAAAAATAAAGATGCTTTAGTTTACAATGTCCTAGAAGAATATTTTTTGTCTGAATGGTTCCATTAACAAGCTTTAATATCTGAAGAACCTTTCTGTTCTTTGTGGCAAATATGGTTCTTGAAAACTTTGAAGAAACTTTGAATTAAACATTGTGATAATCTCACAGAACATTGAATTAAATTATAACATATACATACCGTTTATTTGATAGAAATGGTGATTTTTATTTTTAAAATAATGTTTCAATTTAATGCAACATTGGTGGAAAAATATAGTTTACTTTAAAAATGTCATAATGATCTTGGATGGTTTTTGAAATGTAGTATGGAGCTGAATTTGTCAAATAGAAAAAGCCTTTGCTTCAGGAGTGTTTTAAAACGCTATCTACACACAGGCAGCTCACTAGGTTTTGGACCAGAGCCATCATCAACTCAACAATCTCTTGACTGATGAAGCGGCTCAGCGGGCCGAGTACAGATTCTAGTATCTCCTTGCGACCCACATTTAAAGCACTATACTTCTGTGCATTCAGCGTGAACTCCCGTATCATGACTAACATTTGGAGACCTCACAACTCCTGATTTATACGCTCTTTTATAAATCACACACTCTCACATGTCTGTACGTTTGAGCCTTTACAGCCCCGGATGCTATAAAAACCTCCATTGTCTCCACATTTCCTTTGTTGTTGTAGTGTCTGGAGGCAGTTTGCGGAGATGTATGAAAAGCCTGACTGAGCCAACGCTGACATTAAGCCTGAAAGAGCACTCTGTGTCCAGGCAGAACAGAGGCGCACACACACACACACACACACACACACACACACAGGGGCATCTAACACACTCACCCAAATTAGCAGGCCCCAGTCGGTGTCCCATCTGACGCATAATTACAATAGTCACTGCAGTTGTCTGGGCACAAGTTCAACTCCTCCTCAAAGAGACAAGATAGTTAACAGCTAGTGTGGCAGTGAAGACTGTGATATAAGAGCTGACCAACCACTAATTACAACACCTTGATTTGAACCCTTCCATGCGTAAAAATAAAGAGGAGGTTTAACCATTATGGGTGACCACTTTATAACACTTAACAGTGCTCCTTTTCTGTGGCTTCATGGCTGAACCCCAACCATCTGCAATCAATGAAAACATCCTACCACCAAGTGCATTATTCACAACCAACCACATCATTTACAGTCCTCTAAACAATGCTTATTTAGGGACGAGGGTGGTGCTATACGTCGCATGCTGGTTCTCATTAGACTGTACTGCGGAGTGAATGGATGCCTCGGTCTGTCTGCTTCAGATAAGCCCACTGATGAGAGGCTGGGCTTGCTTCTATTTTAGAGAATGACTGATCCGTAATTTGGAGACTTTCTGAATAGCTGAACCATAACCTGTTGAGTTGATGTATGTGAACTTGGTAAACTCATAATGTGTATTTGGGCAGACTGAGGCTAATGCAGATTATACTGAAATAAATGGGTGGATTATAGCCCTACAATGAGATATATTAAAATATTTATTTATACATCAGTTCCAAAAAGCTGCACTTTAAGCTGACTTTGTATTAACTGCTGTCAAACGATTAATCACAACCAAAATATTTTTTGTTTACATAATATATGTTTGTGTACTGTGTATATTACCTATGTAAATGTAAATGCACACATATACAGTATATATTTTTGAAAAAATTGACGTAGTTACATGTATTTATATTCTTAGAATTTATATTATATCTAAATATATTTAACGTATAAACATAACATATTTTTCTTAAAATATATACATTCTTGTGTGTATTTATTTATACATAAATAGAATATACACACACATTATGCAAACAAAACATTTATTTAAATGTGATTAATTGTGATTAATTGTTTGACAGCATTACTTTGCGTTAGATAATATATTACAACGAATTGTCATTTATTTTAAAGAACAGCACAAACATGTTTAAAAGATCATGTTAAAAAATAAGTTTTGTATTGTATACATTAAACTTTCTGGTTAACACCACTGGGAAGTTTTTTTATTTTTATTTTAATCAAATATATATATATATATATATATATATGAGGGACAGTTTTTCTGAATCTAAGCACACTTAAACCACACTAGTCTGTCACAGAACAAATAGTTTAAAGTGCAGTTCAGTCAAAAATATAACATCTGTCATCATTTACCTTTCTTCTTTTTTTTTACCTCATGTTGTTCCAAACCTGTAAGACTTGCTTTCTTCTGTGGAACACAAAAGATGAAAAATGCCTCCGATTTTTTGTCCACACACTAAAAGTCAATTGTGTTTAATGTTATTTTAAACTCCACTTTACATGGACAAAACCAGTTGAATCAGTCTTTAAAATATCATCTTGTGCTCAACAGAAGAACGAAAGCTTTATACAGTTTTGGAAGAAGATGAGGGTGAGTAAATGATGACAGATGTTTCATTTTGGGAGTCCAAAAACTTTTTTGGGGTCACTGTACATTACCAAAGGCCATCCTGACCAAAAAAAAAGACTCTTAATACATCCAGCTAAAGGAACAACAGAACTGCTAATTCAACCAAAACTGCAAAGGATCCAATTACACTCAATAATAGGACATGCACAATGTGAGTGACAAAGCCTCTTTCCGCCTCTCGGGTAGAGACGCCGCTGTATACACAGAGCCTGACGCCACATGTGAAAGGATTAGACCTGTATAAGATACAGCAACACAAACATTTCTGTTCTAAAGTCATCTGTAGTAGGGCTCTGGTCCACGAAAGCGGCAAAACACACTCGCTTAGTTTTCAAAGAATTACTTAAAGGAGCATGAAAGATGAATGACGGCAGTTGAAGCTTGGCCCAGGAATGACCTTGTGGATTTCTCCACTTTTTCCCTCTGGCATACTGAGGCCCAGCACATTGTTCAATCTGTTGAGAACTGAGCACATTAACAGCCATTTGTCACTGGCACAGGTAAATTATGTAATTCCGATTCAAACACACCCTGGGTAAACTCAGCAGACTGCCGTGACAGGACACGTTCACACATAAGAAATAACACTGCCTTTCCCTGTCTCAGCTCGACACAATCGTTCAAAATGTGCTGAGTAGGCAATGCCATATGCATTATAGTTCCAAGAGGCAGCATTCTTTTCAATCAGCCGTTTTTATGTGAAACAACTGCCGGGATGCACTGGTGACATGTAACACTGTGTGAATGTAATGAATGCTCTTTATGAGGCAGGTCTATGCATGAGTAATATGCTGGTGCACTGAATCTCTGCCAGTGCAAATACTCTCAGTATAACTGATGTCTTTCGCATGCATTTTTTTCGTCACTAAAAAAGCATGATGAGCTGTAAATCATAGTTACGCACAAAGAAATAATGGACATTTTGCTGTTTTCGTGATAGTGTTGTAAGAGAAGTGTTCTTGGAGCACACTGGAGCCATTGTGTACAAGGTCTTTAGTAAGCAGCTTATTTGATAACCTCGTAGTTTTAAGATCAATAGCATAATTCTATACAAGCATACAGACACTTAAAGATTGTGTGTCAAAGAAAGGCCTTGCGTGAATAGACTTGTCATATTTACAAGTACAGCATTATTTTGCACTTATATGATTTAAGGTTTTTTGTTTTTTTTTTACACTTCAGCAACTTGTGTGACATTATGTTCTATAGAAAGAGTATCTTACTTTTCACATACAATATGGCCAAATACACCGCTGTTCTATTGTTTGGATAAATTGTTATAATTGTTATTAATGCTTTCAATGTATTTTTGTATTAAAATGATATAATGAAGAAGCAACATTTATGTGGAACTAGTGTCTTAATATTACACAGATTATAGATAACGTACAAACTGCTGCTCAGTGCAATATTATTAGGATTTTCTGGCAACAAATTGAGAGCATATAGGAGGAAGCAATCTAAATGATACTGATGTATTTGCAGTATACTTGGTATCTAGTGTAAACAGATCTTCAGTATATATTCTAAGTATGGCTACATGAACCCAGCGCTTGCCATGCCCATTGATAGGCACGTTGCATGGGGTGTATATATCTATATATAAATATCTCTATTTACTGCTCCCACTACACAGTGACTGTTAAGTCAATGACCCTGATTCAGAGAAAAATACACAAATTGTTTGTGATTCTCTGTAAAAACTGCAGCTGGATGATATTCCTAGATCTGTCTGTCTTTGAACAGTTCAGGTGCGAACTAACTTTAATACATATGAATAGATAAAAAACCCCAGCAGTCTTATTTATAGCATTCAGGTGTTTGAAAGCTCCTCTCTATTCCCTCGCAGGCTTCCTTATCTGACAGCTCACACTGCTTCATCGGTCCGCTGGCTGTCTGCAGCGCACCACAAAAGCTTGTGTCTGTTTCTAGTTACAGTTCAGAGAGTTCCTTTAAACCTGGATATGCGCTCACCAATGAAACCACACGTCTCCACGACTATCGAGGTTTCCCTCTTTAGTGATCTGCTGTTTGTTATAAAGCAGAAATTCAAAGTGGAGGAACTTGTTCTCACCTGATATCACATCTTGGCACAGACTGATAAATGTGCAGATGTGAATTATTGAGAGCAAGTCTGAAACAAAGAGATATTGTTGTAATGATGTGCGTGAGGTGCTGGCACATTATTCCGTCACTGTCCTATAATGGCACACTTGGTGTCCCACATAACCCCCATGAGGAATCGTTGGGGCCGCAGCCAATCACTTGGTGTTATTTGCTGCCACATCCAGCAGTGAGTACAGAACAGACCGATCCTAGAATACCAGCATGGATTCTAGAATAGTCACTGGCTCATTTCCAATAATGCCGTGAAATGCATGCAGGAAAGTCTATAAATACAAATACGCAAGAAGATATTGAGGATTATTTTTTTTTTTTTGTTCTGCTAGAAGTTAAAGTCAGTCCAAAGTTTGGTTGCACATACTCCCCTTTTTCAAATATTTTATAATAATTTATATTTATTATTAAGTGGAAGTGATGGAATAAAGCTGTGTGCAAAAAATATATTATACTTTTATAATTATAAAGTCAAATATGAAACAGCAGAAATTCAAGTAATGAAATTAAATTGTGTGCAAAAATATTTGATATTAATGTTATCATTGTAAACATCTGGAATGGGCATTTTAAATACTTGTATTTGAAATAGGAAATGATATTTTGCATTACATTTGACTTCCAAAGGTTTTTAAATACAAAATAGTATTTTAAAAAACATCTTCAAGATGCTGCCCATGCAGGAAATCAACAGTCTAATAAAGAGGTTGATTGGTTGAAGATTAAATGTATTTAAATGCAAAAAGGTATTAAAAAACAAAATAACATTTTATAGTATTACCCTGAAATAACAAAACATTATCTACCTAAAATACCTGCACTATTCAGTCCCCCCAAAAATGTATTGATTTTATTTTAACATATTACTATTAATATAATTACATATGTTGCTAAATTGTTGTTATAGCTTACATTTATTAGATTGTATTATTCAAGTAGAACATCTGTTTGTTTAAATTAAACTATATAACTATAAACCATAATTTAACTAAATTATATATACTGTACACGCACACACACACACACACACACACACACTCACTCACTGTACATACATACAAAATACACATTTCCATAAAAGTGTACAAAACCAATTTCTTCTATATAAGTTGTAGCTATTTTGATTACAAGGTATAAGATCATAAAAAAGCAGACATTTATTTTCAAACTTTTGTCAGTATTGTGCATCAGCGATGCAAGACGCATGCAAGTGGCACTAATTTATGGCTCATGAGTCAGCACTGATCAATGATTAAGTCACTAGTGATTATGATTCACCATGACAACAGATATCAAGCTGTATTGGATGTGACAATTCCATGCGGACAGACTCTCTGTTTGATTAATTAGCAGCATGATGAAGTGCCCTTCTCACTCACTAAACAGCGTCACCTTTCAGATAGGAAATTAAGTTTTGTTGACATGCCAGGGAAGTATCTGAAAGTCACATGCCCTGTTTGGCTTTATCTAGGATGAAAAGTAAAGCTGATTATATTGAACCCTTCACAATTGAGGGGTCTTGTCCCCCAAACAAACACACACACACAGCCTGGCCTCTGTTAAAGGCTGGCACAGGGTCACCAACAGCTGGTGAGGGCAGTTAACCGGGTTTGGCACATGGCTTTTACACCTTAAATTTGCCCTTCATCGATTAAAGGCCCCTGGCTGTCCACTCTATCAAGCGCAAAGAAAACAAATGAGACAGCACTAGCTCATTATCCAGGCAATGTGCCAAAACAAGCGTCACAGGCCTGGCTGGACATTTCCATGGTGACCAAAACGCTAGTCTGCCAGAAGAGCAGCTGGTAAATGGGAAGCAGATTAGGCAAACAGACTTACAGAGAGGCGAGCACTGTGTGTTCGCTGCAAAGAATGAATAAAAGACAATCTGCCAAACCCAGAGAACCAGGATAAAATGACTTTTATTCATACTTCAATGCTGCTGCTCTCGCTGGATGGAGAATTTTGGCGCCAAATGACGCATTTCTTTCTTGTTTCCCCTCCTTTTCAGTAATGCTAGTCCTGGCCTGCAGCTGTCAGATGTTTAGAACTTCTGTTTGTAATTCTTTTACCACCAAGACTGTCAACATGTCCTTGATATAAAGACACTACTTTTATGTCTTTAAACAACTCAGATTAAAGTGAAGCAGATGCCAGATCACGTGAGCTCCACACTAACTTCCTTGTTTTAGTGCAAACATTTGGAATTTAAATTCGCTGGTGTTTTAATGATTATAGAAGATCATACATGTAGCAGATGAGATCCAGAGAAAGTGCTACCTGAGAAGTGGCAAGATGAGGCGACACATTTGTAAACGCACTTTAAAATACATGCTACCATTAAAAGTTTGCGGTCGGTATGATTTTTAAATGATCAATCTTATGAAATTATTGGTGCAAATAAAATGTCCACATTCAAAGATTACAATCATGCATTTAAAATATTTTTTACCCCCTCAGGGCTTCTCCTTGTAGTAGCTGAAAGCAGTATTTATATCTACAGTTTTAAGATACGCTTTGTTTTAAAGTGAAATCCTCTATACCCTTAGGGGTCCAAGGGTGTTAAAAATGAATTGAGGGTCAACTCGAAGTACCAGCTGAGAGGGAATAAACACTCAACACACACAACAAAAATCTCTTAAGTGCCCATAAGTTTTTAAGATGTAAGACAACTCTTAAATATACGGCATTGTTGAATGGCCACTATATGTAGTTGTAAATGAATTGCACCCTCAATGAACACCATCACGTGTCGAGTCAGTTCAATTCGACAGAGACATTGCACAGACGCCTCTTTATAGCTATTGACGGAGCTCATAAAGAAACAGTACAAGCTTTGGGCATGAAGAACCCATTGACAGCATCACAAGCTACTATGCCAATTTTACAGAAACAGAAGGTCTTCACGCTCAATTAACACGACATTCCTGACCTTCTAATCACAATCTTACACAATGACCGTAGGCTAACTGACTTTCAATAACAGAGTTATTACAGGGAAGAAAATAATACCCAAATATAAGACTGCAATGTAATGAGGATAAGTATATTTTGTGCTGCTAAATGCTACAAGATTACAATAATAATGTGTGATTAATACACTGAATAAAAATATTTTTTATGTTTCACTGGAGTTTCTGAAAAATTATGTTTAATCTAATTAAGTTCTTTTTTTAAAAAATTTAATTTTTTTTTATGCAACAGGGACAAATCACCCAAAATAAAAAAATCTGTGTGCAAAGGAAAAACAAAGTTTGAATAACATTGGGGTCCAAACAACACTGGATGACATCAACTCTCACTGTATAAAAAAAAAAAAAACAACATTTGAGAATATCTACTTGTTTTGTTGCACAGAAGTCATGCAGGTTCAGAATGACATAAGTGGAAGCAAATGAACAGATTTTTGGTTGAAGTACACCTTTAACAAATGAATCCATCACCACTTGCCATGTTAGTGTTTTACACATCATAAACACTTATTTTGAAATCTGTTAGTGCTTAATACGCCATTAACACTTAAAATCTTTACTGCAGTGCTTCTTGCCAAAAAGTAAACGCATGCTAACTTGAAGAGACACCATCTAGATCTTGAAAGCCAGCGTTTGTGGCAGCATGAAAAAATCTTTCCCAAAAATAACCTGTGAGAGAGAGAAAAAAAAAAGAGAGAAATCAGGAGAATTGTGCTAATACTGATGCGAAAACCTCTGCTGTGTTGCCTCTGGTGGAGAACGGCTGTCTCAGCTCTACAGGGAAGGGAGAGATTTTATCTGCCACTAGTGTCTGTGCACTGATGTTTGATTGATGACAAGCCAGCCCAGATAATCACAGCTTCTGCAAAGGACTGCAGCTTCCAGGAGACAAATCCATACGGAGCTGAAAAGGACTGTATGTAAAATATATAACAGGATTAGTCAGAAAAACAGGATGCAATTCAGGGTAAAACTAATACACAAAATAGATGTAATGTCACTGCCTCGTTGTCTCAAAAAGCTCTCTAAGGCCAAATCCACACAAACCATTACAGAGACGAAAGACAGGGAAAGAGTGTAGAATTTTAATGCCTGCTTTACATGTGACTGAATATCACATTCCATCTGGAATTTCATCTCATGGGACCTAAAATCAGTGCTGTTTTTCTCATACTAGGGTCCATTACTGGATGAGACGAGTCTGGACATGTCCGTGGATCAGTGCTGGAACTGATGAGCGCAGCATTCTGACAGAGCGAGATGTGACGTGGGGGTGGCTGCTAATGCTAATCCTGCTATTGTCATTCTACGGCTGGCTGAATTTGCTCAGCAGAAATGTCACCTTAAATATGCATGCGAATCCCTCTTTTTTTATCCAAATGCTCACTGTTTGTTGAGAGCTATGGCACTATTGTGAAGAGACTAGTTCAAAAGAGTGCTGAGCAACTGATAGAATATAGACAGATCTAGCAACCTCTTTCAACGTTTCTCAATTTATCTATTATCAATCTTACTCTCCATCAATATATACATGTCTGCCTGTCTTATCAGCCTATGCACTCATATATCCATTTATAAAAATATCTCTATCCATCTATCTATCCATTCATCCCTACCTCATTCTCTCCCTGAATTCTACTAACTTACATTTGGGAATTTTTAGAATTTTGAAACAAAGACCTTTCAGTGCGTTTTTGAATGTTGCACATCCCTGGTATTCAGGCAACAATTTGACCTTGGCTACAGCTTCACTGTCACGGCCAGCGTGAAGCAACAGTATCCTTCATTGTCAAATTCAAGGCAAGTTCAGCCCAATCAAGTGTAACTTGCTCAAATGCGATGTGAAAGTATGAAAATATGTGACAATAGGAACATTATTTAAGACACTTTTAATAAGCAAAACATTTACCAAATGGAAAAATCTCAAGTAAAGCAACATCACAGGCTACAACAATCAAAGCCATTCTCGTCTTTGTTTTACAACTTTCTTGGGGCAAAAAGCACTTTTGCCCCTTTCATTAAATAGGCTGTTTATAATTCAAAGCATACACTTTTCCTGGTCATATATCGTCTAGCTGTACTGTTGCTGTGTTTTCTTTCCACTGTAGGGTTATATAATGCGAGTCAGGGCCTCTGGGTTTGGCTGGGGTCCAGTCCCACACAGGCCTCTCTGTGCTGCTTTTTCCTGGATCCCTCCAGCTGCCTTTATCACCCCAGCAGCTGACTCCCTCACATGCCTCTCTGCTCCTAATGAGGGCTTTTTGGGCAAGAATTGTGCCGCTTTCTTATTTTACTTCTTTCACCCGCTCTCTCTCACTCTCTCTTTCCAACTGCCCCCCAAGCCATTTGTTATCCTCGTTTTGGCTGCAGAGCAGAGCAAGTCCAGCTGACGCGCACCTGCTTAGTTGCTGTGAACAGGACAGCTTTAGAAACGGAGAACTAACGT
Source organism: Enteromius radiatus (assembly GCA_032357445.1). Lineage (NCBI taxonomy): Eukaryota > Metazoa > Chordata > Actinopteri > Cypriniformes > Cyprinidae > Enteromius > Enteromius radiatus. The sequence goes on along the minus strand of JAUCMS010000044.1, from coordinate 11,326,617 downwards.
CCTTCGAAGCAGTCCTTCAAATCTCGATCCGAATGGAAACAGAGGACTTTTTGATGCACAAGGAACAGCAGCTTTTTATCAGCTGAGCTGCGTTTATAAGTCCAGCTGTCATACGGACCAGTAAAGAATGTCTATCAGATTGCTGACAGACTGCGAAAAAATTACAATTCAAAACTGTATTGTGTTACTTCATCTTTGTTTCTTTTCTGCTCGTCGTGGCCTAAAACACTGAACGGAATATCCAGTCGTGTGCAACGAATTGGCAAAGTACATTAATTTGGTTCAGTCCCAGATGTTAATAGGAAGCTACACCAATTTTATCCAGTGTGCTAATTAAAACACGACTCGCACCAAGTGTTAAAATCTCAGAGGGAATCATTAGAATAGGGCTGAATATAAACCAAAAACCTGTCCTATCCATCACACATAGCATACAACCAACTTTTTTTTAACTTTCACAAGGCATGACTGAAAGATTAGTTTCTAATGATTAGATCTAATGCTAAAATAGCTCCCAACTCTAAAAATATCAAAGCAATTTTTCAAATAGACACTCTCTTTATAAATAAACACCATATATTGATTAAACAACTATATTCTCACACACACACACACATATATATATACAAAAAAATTTTTTTTTTTTTTTTTTTTTGCTCCACTGACATGAGAAATGTTACAAACGGATTAAATTATACATTATATAAAACATTCGCTTAACAAAAATTGAAAGAGAAATCTAAATTGTACTGGCTCAGTTCTCAAACACATCCCAAATGCTTTTATGTACAAAAACGTCTGTATATTTAAATAACTTGTAGGAAGAAAGAAAGAAACGCTGACATAAATTCATTATTTCACTTATGTGTGGGAATTTTGAAAGGTATTTTTAGCTGTCCAGAGAGACTAGTGATGGTGCACACATCAGAGGAGCATCAAATGTGTTCATGCAGAAAAATGCTCGGTGGCAGACTCGAACAGCTCTGAGACATTACAAATGACTTTGATAAAGTTAATACTCCATATCGCGCTACAGTGGCACAGATACACTGACAGCCCAGCTATTTTAGGCAACACAAATAAAGAGCGGGTCAACTGCGGGTGTGTGGAGGGAACTGTCGGCTCGGAAAGACAATTGGGCTTGATGGAAGAGCTAGTCCCAGCTGGGAGTAGGAATACCGGGGAGATGGAGAGATAGGAAGAGATGGTGAGACTGGTAAGACAAAAAGAAAACGAGGGAAGATGGGGGAGGGATCAGGGACAGGATCAGCAGGAAAAAGCTGAGGCAGAAGGTACGGTGATCCATCACATCCTGACTAACTGGCTCAGGTGCTCTACATCCTCCCAGACATGTTAGATAAATGATGGGCTCTCGGGGCCGAAGGGGCTTCGAAACTGGAGTTTTAGGTCTTGGTGGATTCATACCACCTAGTGACCAGACCAGAATTTTCAGTGTTTAGGGAGCGACTGGGGAAATGTGAAGAAGGAACTATGTTGACGTGACAGCGCTGCCCACTGCATTTTTATTTAGCTGATCTGAACACAAATCTAAGGACTAGAGGGGAACAATGACCTTGAGAACATTGAACCAGTTTGCGTGCTTAAAGCAGGGCTAATAAATCCTCCTTGCTGTTCTCATGGGGACGAAAGAGCCCATCTGACAACACTCACCTCCTTGTGTCCTACAGACCTCTACGAGACCCTATTTCGCCTTTCCTGAAACACACAGCATTGGTTCAGAGGGTTTACACTGGCATCGATCGGTTTTCATCTTCCTCAAAGAGTCACTGTTGAATATAAACGACTGCGTGACCTCTATGTTTAACGCATCAGTATTCAGTCAGCGAGCCTCAGGAGCAATTCACTCAACAGAAGAAAGAGAAAGAGACAAGCTTTTATTCTTCTTGAACATCACAGCATTACAGGGGGTTGGGGGGTTTGTTAGGGGCATTATTGTTGAAGATTATACTAAAACCATCCTGTGCTCAAGAATAAAACATTGGTCGGTGAAGCAGGCATTGATCTCATGGTGGATCCTGGTGCTGCTTGAGAGATTCTTGTGATTCTGTGAAACAGCTTGAAGGAAAATCCCAATCAGAAAGCCATTAACCTAGCATGTACTTTATATGGAATCTATATTTAAATCTATACTCTATGATCTACAAGTATTGAATGGTGATCTATGCCAAACCAAGTGATCAGATTAGACAATGTTATTTTTTTTTTTTTCATTTTGAATTTCCTATAAATTCACCACCACATACATCTAATGATTTTTCAAAGTTAATAAGAAAATTAAATAGCCTACTTCGATATTTTATTGAAATACATTAAATAATACAGTATGAAATATTGAACTTTGGAATGGAATGGAATAAAATATTTCAAAAATAAAATTTTAATAAAAAATTGAATTAATAAAATATTATTTCATATAAAGTGTAGAAATAAAACTAAATATAATAAAACAATTATATAAAAGAAACAAGTGAAAAGTTTATTTCCAAAAACAACTGATACAATTTTAAAAATCATGTTTTTATTATGTTATCATGTGTTTTATTGTTATCTGTATTTTTTGTCACTGAAGTTATAGCAGACAGCTATTGTGTTATGTTTTTGCAAATGAACTCTTCAAGTATTCAGTTTTCTTGGATTTATTTACTATTATTTTTAACCTGCTTTTAATTTAAATGTAAATAATTTAATACAATTTAACGTAATCACAGAAATGTATATATAGTTATATACTGTATATACACAAAGTATATATATATATATATATATTTTTTTTTTTAATAAGAAAATTATTTATCTTTAGTCTTTGAAGACTGTTTATCAGAGCCTCCATCATAAGAGTTTTCATCAAGTTTCTCTGAATGCAGTCAGACATCACTGAGCGATTGGTGCGGAGTCAGCAGGAGCCGTCTGGTCACCCCAGAGAGACCGCCTGCCTCAGACTGTCAGCACATTCTCACCGCCTGCACTCCACTACAGGTCTGTGGACCAAGAGAGATGTAAAAGCATCCCTCTGCTGCTATAACTTCAGTGACAAGTGCTTTAACAGGGCTTGAGGTGCTTGGTGTGACCGCTGTGTGAACTTTACAGGTCGCCGAAGCCCAAACAAGCACACTAATGTAACAACACTAGGCAAACAACTATTGTAAATCATGAGGTCATTACTGGAGCTAATTCTGTAGCGGTTTAGCCATTACAGTCACATTCATCATTCTCTTGCAAATTATATACAAGTGACAGGTGCTTCATTCCTGACCCGACTCAACCTCAGCTTGGGTCAGCCAGGGCCAGAATAATCAAACTCAGATTGACCCGAGCAACGGCTGTCGAGTCAGCACTGTCACACATTAAGGGTTAATTTCATGAGGCTTTATTAAAAGCATTCAAGCCAAAGGGCCATAACGATGAGAACGCCTGCGAAAGGTCAAGGTGACGTTCCTCTCATCCTTTTCATTTATTGCATGACATTCAGCCGGTCATTAGTCTGCATATCTGATATGGCGTCTGTTCTGATATAACCATCTACTTATTCTATGCTCTGCTGGACTCTACTTGGACAATCATAATATTCAGTGCTCAAATGTGTTTTGAGTACTGCATTATGATTTTCCATTGCTACACTAGTGTTAAGTGTTTTCAATCAATCTGTGGTGTCTTTCGGCTGATTTTACTGAATTCTATTGAATTTTCTGCACGCATTGCTCCATTGTTAAGCGTCACATGATCCTTCAGAAATCTTCTCGTAAAAATGCTGAAAAAAAATGTAAAGATTATATAAAAAGGTTCAAATGAACCAATGAACAGTGACTGTCACGAACTAACATGATTAGTTATATTATATATATATATTTGTTCTAATGTAATATTTAATATGACATAAATATACAAAATCTAATCCGATTTCGTGGTTCTCCGCTTGATTCAGAGTTCTCTCTTTTTCTCATATTATAACAAAACCTCAAAACTAAATCATAAAATAATACTTTAATTTAGTAAAATGGATTTATTCTTTGGTGATAGCAATTTCTCTAATATTAGGCATTATACGATCCTTCAGAAATACATTTATTTTTTTATTATTATTTGTTTTTTGTAGGAACTGAGACATTATTTTCAAGACTATTTAAAATAGATCAAGACAACTTGTAAAAAATTACAAATATATCACAAATATAAAAACTAATTCTATTTTATTGTTCTCTGCTCGATTCTGGTTGGTCAGTCGCAATATTCAGTGGTCAAATGTGTTTAAATAACAGCTGCTAAAACTGTATTATTACTTTATTATACTCCCATCACACGGTCTCACAAAAAATAAAAACTCAAAATCATATTTCAAGTCCATTTATATATTCATTTGACAAGCAGCAAGGTAATAAGCAAGACATTTTAGAGTCAGCCGGTCACTGTAACAAAATAAACCCCTTCAGGGGCTGAACCTGATCACCCTGTCAGGGTTTATTTAGTGATAATGACCACCTCTTACATATTGCATTAAAACAGTAATAGTCTTGACGTTCATGGTTACATTTGTAATTTTACATGTCTCTGTAAAGGCACCAACACTCCCCAAGCAATAACAACAGACAGTAATTCATCATATTAGGGTCTCCAGGAATACTAAGAGGAAGAACGTCAAAGGTGAAAACTGAGCCAAGAGGCAGACGAGAACATAGAGGTCAGGCCTGTAATCATCTGACCCAATCAATAATTAACCAAGGTCACCTTTAATGACTGCGAAGCAATGTGGCATATATTATTCATACAAACAGTGGTATGTAAAGACGGTGGAGAGACAGGGAAAGTGATAAGATGATGGATGGGCAGAAAGTAATTGGGAACAAGTAAACAGATCTTTCTCAGGAGACATCATTCATACACTCTTGTTGGTCATGTCAAAGGAATGTTGTTTACACATGAAAACGTGAAGAGATTTGATTTGTGATGCAGCAAATTCCTCTGGAGTTTGTATTCGATGAATTACCAAAGCTGGAGCCTGTTATATAACTGCAGTTCACTCAAATGCCACAAGAGGTTCAGAGAGACATTCATCTTAGAGGAAACAAAGTGAATCAATCTCCACGGGAAGGTGTGTGGTGAGAAGGCCGAGCAGTGTAAAAGCCGGCAGTCGAGCGTGGCGGGATCTCTCGCGCTGCAAGGCAAAAGAGAGAAAGTTTGAGGGAAAACTGGAGTCTTTGTTCATATCCCACGTGGCAAAAGGGGATTTCCTCTTACTTTCTCTTACTCTGACGCACATTCACTACTAAACACACAGGAAAATATAAATGATGCAATATCAAGCAATGCAGAGGGATCAAGGCTGCCAGAAAAAAAAAAGTCATGACTCTGCTGGGCACCCTGCTAACCCTGTGATGAACCCTCATCAGCAAAAACTCAATTATGGATTGCCAACATTTACCCACTCATATTACGTCTGAAGCAATCAAGTTCTGTGGGTTTTGTGCATTTTCCTAGAGCAATGCTGATCACATTTCACATCTTGTACTGATTGTTTTCTTACTGTGCTACTGTTTATACAATAATGCTCAAAAGGTTGGGGTCAGTAAGATTTTGTAAAACAAGTCTCTAAAAAAAATTAAATTCCTGTGATGGTATTGGTTCATAACCCTCATAACCCTGGTTTTCAGCGTCACATGATCCTTCAGAAGTCAGATATGCTAATTTGTTGCTCATGTACAAGCCTGAATTTTATTTGTTTTGTGGAAATCATGGTATTTTTTTCCACAGGATTATTTTGATAAATTCCTGTATATTTTCATCTGAAAAAGGGAACTTTGTTTATTTTTTAACATCACTTTGGTCAACCGAAAGCTCACTAAAGATAATTATATACATTATATAATTACACATACATATACACACACACACACACATATATATATATATAAAATCTCACACACACACATATATAAATTAGGGCTGGGCGATATGGCTGAAAACTGTATTGCAATATCAGTGTTTCATATCGGTCGATATCACTAATTATTGCTATTTTTATGACCCATTTAAAATAAGGACCAGGAGACAAATATATTACATTTAAAAATTTTAAATTTAACCTTTCTCTGATCATAATCCCCTCAGTTATTAAGACAGAAATGTCACCAACCATGGAAAACTCAAATAATTAAAAAGTAAACAATGCCACCGCCTCTGTTATATCTTTAATGTTAATGTTATAGATCAGTGCTCAAACCCAAAGACTCGAAACAAGTGAACTAAATCCAGTAAGAACTTTTCTAAATGTGCATGCACGACTGAACGAATCACTCCCCGAGATATTTGCCTCTATATTGAGACCATTTCTCTCTTATAACCATATATTATGGATTCCTATGTAACTGCATAATAACTTTAAAAGCCAAAACGTCAGAACTAAATGTAGTAAATATAAATGTTCCCAAAAAAAAAAAAAAGGGCATATAAAAACCTAATTGCCATCAATAGCCCCACTTCACCGCAGGAAATGTGCTTGGTGTACTGTTCTTTGTTAACGTAGCCTTCAGGGGGGAACAAGTATTTCACCATCTAATTCTGACGCATGGAGAAACTGCAGTCTGCTGAGGATGATCTAGAGGTGTGATTTCAGATTCACTTCAGGAACAGGAAAAGCTGAACACAAGCTTAAGTGACAATTCATCTTTATATAATTAGACTTTATTCAATGCATCACATTCACTTCAGAACCCTCATTAGTCCACTTCTCTGAGCCATCAGCACAGCTGGTCTTGCTTCATTAGTAAAAACCTCTGAATAAATGGCCACGTATCAATCAGTTAAACCACATTGATTTTAAACCGCAAACCTGCGCATTCACCTGCTCCAACGGCGCCCAACGCCATCCCTTGTTTCAAACGACTGTCACTTCCCTTTGAAGTTGTGGCCAAATATTTGCTGACATTGAGTGAGCGTGTGTCCTTTTCAGTGTGTTTGCTTACTAGTTTCCACTGAACTGGCCTTCCTCAGAGAGGTACACGTGTGCCTGGCCTGCTGCCCTTAGATAAAGAACAGAGAGCGTTAGTGATGGGGGAGGCAAATCAAAGAAGAAAAAAAGAGATAAGCAAAAGAAATTGGCTGGAAAACTAGAGGATGTGACCGTCAAATGAGTTCAGATGCAAGATACAACCGTACATAATTAGGAAATATTGACATAACAGCCTGTCTTTTTGCATGCGTCACAAAACAAATACCCCCAGGCTGCATGTGCTGGTTGAATCCGGGAGCCCCTTGAAGCATGTGCAACCTGTACTACTGCATTTAAAGCTTAAAAAGTTCAGAAAGATGGTATTAAGAAACAGTACCTCTGTGAGACAGGACCACCCAGGAATGATGAAGTACAACATATCCCATGATAGAGCTGAGAGGCCACTTTACAAAGGAATTCAGTCTAATTTGAATCCTCCATCCGAGGGTACTGATAACCGATACTTAACCTCTTCTCTGTAAAAGAGGAAGCGCATGACATTTAAACAAGGTGGAGGAAATTGTTCTTTAAATTTGGGTAACGTAACTGCTAGGCAGATTTGCATTTATTGCACAATGCATGCCATTTTGTTTACAATTCATAAACCCCTTTAGCTGCCATGCTGTCTTAGATTCATGGTTTCTGTTACACAGGCAGTCACATGGTCACTGAGGCAGTCAGAGAAAGAGGATTATGAGAGAATCCACTGACGAAACAGTCTAGCCAGATTGGGCGTGCCCTGCGTTGACCCCCCACCCCTCATAGTATTATTAGAGACCATTGGCAGCATCCCGCTCTCTCCCGTCATCCCTGGCGCTCACATTAATCTAAACTGAGGCTTCACAATCCCCAAAACCAGATCTGAAGCAATTCCATTAACCTGGGCTTTACTGGAGATCTACGAGAAAATCCTCAGCCCACGAGGAGTAATGGTTAGTCCTGTTTAAACCATCTCACTATATATCTAGTCACCTAATCATTGCAACATAAGGACATTATAATCTTTACATTATCCATAGATTTTAAATGCATTCACGGATTAATACGCACTTTATTATTACCCACACCAAGTTCACTCTGGGGTCAAATGGTACACACGCTGCTTAAAAACAAAACCTACAAAGCAGAGAAAAACAGAGCAGGGAGACCCGTTATGAATGTTAACAACAATTATAAATAAACGATGACAAATGATTAATTACATCCAAAATAAAAAAAAGTTTTTGTTTAAATAAATGTACGTGTACTGTGTTTATTTATTATGTATATATAAATACACACACAGTTTAAGTTAATTTTATCATTTATATCATACAATTAGTTAACCCCTTTCTAAAGACTCCTGAAAACTTAAGCTTTCACCAACATTAGACCAATTTAACACAAATTCATATGGATGCAATCTTGTTTCTTGAGCAGTATGTGGCACATGGAGGTGCACCTGACCCATTTAACATCTCTGGTGACATAAGCACTACACTTTAAATGAGCATGATGGCAGTGTGACTCATGGCTTCAGCAGGAGATTGCTCTCTACTTTATGCTGCCTAAATACAGTTCAGTCCAGTCCGCTGAAGGTCATGAAGTCCGGTATAGTGCTTTTATCTCACAGGACGGCCTCTTCACCGTATTCCTCAATGGCAAGGTGACCGATACTACAAATGGATTCTAAAAAACAAGTAAACATGTTTGAGAGAGCAGAAAGTACAATGTGACCTGTAAACAGGATTGAGTATAAAAAAATAAAAAGGTTTGTATTCCCCTAATATTGAACCCTAAAATGCAGCTGGTCATCCATCATTGCTAAATTATATGTGATTAATGTCAGACAGCAAAGAGAGAGAGAGGAAGAAAAAAAACCAAATTATGGCAAAAGCTAGTGTAAATAATTATCAAATATATAACTGTAAATGGCACATAAATCTCCAGTACACAATAAAGACTCTAGCAATATGGTAAAACAGACAGTGAGAAACATTCATTGTTGTGTGAAGCTGATTTTATTCATTTGTTTAGCACATGAGAGAAACTCGATTAAGAAGATTGAGCACACTGGCCTAAAGCCAATTGTGGGAATTATCAGAAGTATTACTATACGCTCTCTGCTTATTTAACAGCACCACAAAAGGGCCAATCACAAATAACAGATGTACAAAGAAACCTACAGCCTGGGGAAAACTACTCAAAATTAATCTCAATCATGAATACTACAAATAGTCAGCACTGATAGCATCGTGGGCAGCGCGTCGACATTCAGCGCCATTGCACTGGGTGTCGCGAGTTCGAGTCCCCTTCCCCCCTCTCTGATTCACTTCCTGTCAGCTATGATCTATCCTATCGAATTAAAGGCAAAAATGCCAAAAAATATAAATATAAAATGAATACTACAAATAAGACTGTTTAAATTACATCAATCTGACATTTGTGAACAAATGCTGCAAATGTCAGGACAAACTCAAAGCATCTGAACTTCCTGAACAGTTTAAAGGAATTGTTCTCCCAGAAATGAAAATGCAGTAATTAATTACTCAGGATCATGTCGTTTCAAATCCACAAGACCTTCATTTAGCTTTTGAACACAAATGAGGATTTTTGATGAAATCCAAGAGCTTTCTGACCATGCATAGAAAGCAACACAACTACCATGTTCAAGGCCCAGAAAGGTAGTAAGGACGTTGTTAAAATAGTCCATGTGACATAAGTGGTTCAATATTATGGAGCTACAAGAATACTTTTGTGTGGAAAGAAAACAACTTCATTCAACAATTTCTTCTCTCATCTTACATGTAATTTTTGAGTGATCTATCCCTTTAAATGCCTGATTAAAGATGAAAAACTCAGCCAGTCTGAACACATTCAAAATTTCAGTTCCACAAATGCTCTCCTCATCTACAATACAGTCTGTACTATCGATGACAGTATTTAAAAGATGTCATTCGGATGCAAAATGTGTTGGCAGTGTGTGTACACAACCACCCTATAAGAATAAAAAAATCCACCCAGTGATTATTATTATTATTATTAATTTTTTTTTTTTTAAACCAGGACAAATGAAAACCCCTTTATCAAATCAAGCTGTTCTCAGATTCATGGATGTGTGATGTCACACAAACCCAATCCCCTCCCACAATTGTTGACTTACACTGGCGTTTTACCTTAGACCCACCCATTTCCTAATAATATACTAGTTAGCTAGTTTCACAATGAACAAGTTTCACTAAAGTTTACAGTCACTCAGAAAACTGCACAACTATGCATAATCCCACAAAAGACAGGGGCGGGTTCAGCAGAGCTCATTAGCATTTAAAGGGACATGTGTGTGCTCTATATTTAAGTTTTTTCCTAGAAGGATTTTTCCTAGAACTCCACTCTGTCATTCGACAGAATGTACGGAAAGTCCAACCAACCGCAGTGTCTGATAAACAGAATCTGTATTAAAAAAAGACTTGCTCTTGCAGTAACCGATGTTGATCATTCATTTCGGCCTTGAGACATTACTCCACATTTGTGTGCTAATCACAGTGCTGACCTGAAATGCTCCAGGACCGCAGAATATTTTGTAGTACATTACTCCACAGCTGTAGCGCAGACGCTGTTGCTCAGGTTTCACAGTAAGCAAGAGATTTCCCTACAGAAGACCTCGAATTCTCAGCTTCAGTGAGCTTTGGGCTCGTGCTCTCAGTCAAATTACGTCAGAGAGCAGGATTCACATGGATTCAGCAGCTTAAAAAATGCAGCGTGTGTAGTTATGGATCACAACATCTCAGACACCACAGTAATTTATCTTTATTATTGAATTAAGTCCTTCAAACTCAGCCAAATCAACTAAGATTTTGAGCTGGAAAATATATCAGGCTGCATGAAAATCCCTCAAAATGTTCATGGTCTGCAACAGATCGTCTTACATCATTAAAATTCACATAATTCACCACCACACACGCCGTTGTTACAGCTTCCATCACTGGATTTTTAGTTGTTCCCATAACAACAATCCACAATGGGGGGGAAAACCGTGACAGGAACGAGTTAGTGAGGGAGGTGCGATCCAAAAAATTCTTGCTTTTTACTCCTTTTCTCTCCCACCATGTGCTTCTCTTTCTTTTACTCTATTTTTTTTCCTGCTTTTCACTTTTTCCAAAGTCTGTATGTGCTGACATGCAGTTCATTATGCTAACTATTTTATGGCGTACATCGTTTGCACATTCTTTCAGACAAGCAAGTTCATTGCAACTGTCAAGGAAAGTACTAGTCCTTCTCCGGATTCCAACTAAATGGGGTATTTTGTTTATCACAGATTACATAATCCAAACAGAGACGCTATTTCTAACATTGAAGATAAACCTCATGCTATTTGTAACTATGAATCAAAATACATTTTTCTCATGTTATTTGTATGTGAAAGTTTTTGCTACGTCACACCATAGGACACAGTCTAATTTTTATTTGTCAACTACCCATATACATGATTTAATCCTTGCAGCTCTGGAGATGACGTTCTGGTGGAGTTCTGTAAAATTCTGCATTAAATTCAATTTTTATGACTGGATTTTTCTACATCGTCTACATCTTCTACAACACAGAAATCATAGGGCCTTAAGAAACCACAACATTCAGAAAGTCGTGTCCATCCTGAGAATGATTTCCTACAGCATGCAAACAACAACAGAGGTCCGACCACATCCAAACCCCGGCACCCAAACACATCCTCTTATCATAATATTGACTTTCTCTCTCTGTTGTTTCCAGTGGACACTGTGAGGAGAGGAGGCGGTTCTCACTAAAAGGAGGACTGCATGTTTAGTCTTCTTAAGCAAGCATGCGTCAACTATGGAAAGAGAACATGTAGAAAACCTCAAACACGTCCCATTACATACACAGCTGTTGTAAAAGGGGACACATTTAGCAAGTAAATGGGAAAGTTCCCTCAAAAATGAAAACACTGCAGTCATTTGCTCACCCACAGGTTGTTCTAATTTCTGTAGTTTCTTTATTCTGTGAAAAATGAAAGTTTATGTTTGGCCATGTCGGAGCTGCTTTTTTCAAATACAAAAGGGATGATGATTTATACGTCCAAATTATGAAAAGGAAAAGCGCACCCTAAGTGCAGTCTCTACTACTTATGCTTTATATATATATATATATATATATATATAATAAATTAGCCCTAAGGTTAATAATTAATCTGTCAAATGATTAATCATGATCAATCACATCCAAAATAAATGTTATTTACATAATATATGCGTTTATGCTGCGTTTATTTATTATTTTTTGGGTTTATATTAAAACACAAACGTACAGTTTACATTTTGAAAGTATTTACATGTAAATGCATTTATATATTTATTTATTGCATTTGCAATTGCGTTTTCCACATGTGGACGCATAAACTCTGACATAATTCAAATGCAATTGCACATTTTGCATTATCGTTTGCTTTTCCGCTTTCGTGGACGAACACTGACTGACTCATTTGAAATGAAAAAGCAAAGTCCATTTGCAGTTGCATTTCCAATGTCTTACAAGTTATGAGCCAGTCATATTTAAATGGCAAAATCAACCAGACAAAACTCAAATGGAATCACAATTCCTTTTGCATTTGAATTTGCGATGCATTATGCAGAAACCTGTCAATCAGCGTCAGGGGTGCGTCTATACTGTGGGGCGTGATTGTGACGTTGTGATTGTTGGCGAAGACAACATTACCAATCTTGTTGTTTGTCAGGGCGACAAACTCATTTAACCTGTCCAAAACTAAATGACTTCTGAGCAACAGAAAATCTACAGAGCATGAACTATCATCAACTTGCTGCGCTAGCATCATAAGCTCCTCCACAATTTCACTGATCACCTCTTGGTCGTCGACTGCGAGTGATGTCACGCCCCACAGTATAGACCAACCCCTGACGCCGATTGACAGGTTTCTGAGTAATGCATCGCAAATTCAAATGCAAAAGGAATTGCGATTCCATTTGAGTTTTGTCTGGTTACATACAGAGACACAGAGAGTGAAAAAGCAGACGTCCACATATGGAAAATGCAATTGCAAATGCAATTTGTCCGGGATATCATTCCATACTTATGTATTTAAACCCACAAATGGTTGTTTAAAGTTGAGTGGATTCTGACTTAATATTTGTACAGTTCAGTATGGTTATGCATATGCCATATGGTATCTTTATAGTTGTTGTGTAGACTAATCTTCATGCCTATCTGCATAGGATTTAAATAAATGTTAAGGCTTTACAGTTCATTATTCTTTGTGTGAAGTACCGTTCTTGATTTTAATCGGTCCTTAATGTATGTATAAAAATGACAGCTTGCAAAAAGCTGAAAAATATATTATTAAGTTGTAACAAAAAGCAGTAAAATAGAGTACAACAGAATTAAGAAGCTAGATGAGCCATTCTCCCTTTACTTTTAATCTTGATTAAAAAAAACAAACAAACTACTACTTAGTATGATATACAGAGTTTCTGGAATCAGGGTTGAGCCTAAAAGTTTCCATTCAGTGTTCAGTTCATTCCAATCCTGATTTGTAATACTGTATGCTGGTTCCCAAACGCCCTGCACTGCTGATGCTGCGTTTATTCTGAATGTGGAATGTGACCTTGTCATTTGTCCTTGGCTTGCTCAGAGGACAAGTCCACTTAGCTCACTTTGGCCTTCATTGTCATTTACGAAGCAGATGAACTGCAACAAACCAGTTATTTCTTAACATCAGCCGTTATTTCCCAACAGATTCCTGCACGAGTCGAGTGATAAAGCGAGTGTTTGCTGGTATTTGGGTTTGTCTGTGCAGGAGGAGCTCCGAGATTGGCTTCTCAGGAAAGAGCTACGGCGACTGTTACTCAGCGACTCAGTCGGACTGAGATTACAACAGACCTGGCAGCTCTATCAGAAAGAGAAGTGCTTTCTGTTGGAGAGATAACTCCAACACTGATCTGTACAAAACTCTTCTGTTTCACCTATCTCTGCTGCTCATACAGTAACTTTTCATATCTGGGTGGGGAGCACTTCCTGTTTTTATCTTACAAATAAGCACAGGCCATCCACCGATCTGTTCTGACTGTTAGACACTACACACAAGTGACGGGTCAAATGGGTCAATTATTCAATTACTGAGGTCTACAAGTAACTTTTCCCCCCTAAATGCATAAATAAATAACTAATTAAACTTTAAACAAAATGAAAACTGCATTACAATACTATGATAGTATGCATTTCTCCCTTGCATTGAATCTTAGATGTTTTTTCTGCATCTCACGCTGTGCGCATTTATTTTAAATCGACACATTGTTATAAAACAAATAATGAAAAAAGCATGCTTTGTTACATTTTGTTTTTCAACAACATGCATCCTGTGTGAACACACTCTAAGAAATGTGTCTGATTGATGTTTGGTGGATATACTCCAAGTCTAATTACACAGGTTATAATATATAGTTAACTAGTTGCTCATACAAACTTCTACCAACTAGTCAGTTATGAAATTTTACGAATGACGCTGTCAGCTTTATAAATAGCCCTGCATTAGAGCTTAAAAAGGAAACCCCTAGGCTTGAGGTGCCAGAGGGGTTAATTCCTTATAACAAGAGTGTGGTGATAATTCTCAGAATTGCTCATATGCTTAGGTTTTAGATGTGTGAAGCCCAGCACAGGAAACGCTGGGTATTTTTGAAGAACTAGGCCCCTGCTCATCTGTTCTACCTACTACTTTCACTGTTTCTTGACTCACTGCGGAGGGTCTTGAGGTTTATTTTGTAGTGTAGGTGCATGACGGCACTGCTGTGTGTAGGGTGATTTACCTGAGAATGAAACTTAAGAAAAAGAACAAGCTCCATTTTGAAGATAACTCTTAAAGGTGAAAGGACTGCTCACATCCTCAATATTTTTCTCTCATCCTACAAAGAAACAAAACAAAAAAAGGACATTATAGTCTTCAGATTTCACTCAGTTGTTTACACAGGGTTCATGTTCATAAACTTAAGACAAAACTAAATCTAAGGTAATGATAAATATTTACATGTGTTAAAGATGTTATCCCCTCATTTTCTTTTCTACTATTTGTTATGAAGAACATAAAGCTGGAAAAATGATATGAACTCACTGCTCTCACAGAAGCAGCGGATGCTGCACAGTGATCTCACACAGGAAATACAACCTGTCAACTAAATGGAAGGTTAGACACTATGCTAGTAAAGTCCTACAACAGTTTCATTTCATTTTCTTCTTTGTCAATTTTAAACACCAAAACCCTCCTGGTTGCCAAGCAACCTGCCAAAAGGTCTCTCAAGAATCAAGCCTTATTAGTTTGAGATAGATTATGTATATTATACATGACCCTAACCCATATATATAAAAATTATATAAGAAAATTTACCATCTACACAATATTTAATGTGGTCTTAACACAATCTCCTAAATATGCTTTGTGATCAGGTGGACAGTATCTGACTCTACTTTCAATCCAGGTTATGGTTACCTTTAATATCTAGAGGTCAATTTAAAGGTCAAAATTAATTTTGCCTCCTTTCATAGTTAACCCTTGATGTTGATAAAGTTTCAGGAGGAGCGCATACGCATAATTAGCCACAGCTGCAATTGCATTTCTAAATCAATCTAATTTCGCCTAGTCCAATCAAATCCATAAGCCTTCCCCTTAAATAAGCCCTTTTCCTTTCCTTCTCCATCTCGTTACGCATCCCTCCTCCACCTCATTCCGCATCTTCCTACAGAGGGGGGCAAGCGGAGTTCGAGCCGGACACCGAGCTCAGCCATTGCTAGAGTTCAAACAACTAGGGCTCTGCGTTTGCCGACTTCCAGGCTCACCCTTTGGACAGCACCCCAAATACGCCTAATAAGTTATCATAAGGAAGAGTGAACTCATGAAATGGGTATATGATAAACAAAGGAAAGCCACTACCGTTTATTCTTTTATTGAAGTGTAGAAAGATAAGCAGTTTCTGTAAATATTAACATGTATGCTATAGCTTTCATTCCTTTCCATGAAAGATAAAACAACCACTTAAAAGAAATGACAAATGTCAATTGTGGGTAATAAGAAAAAAAAAACAATATTGGAAAACGATTACGACAGATCCCATTTGAGATGACTGGAATAATTGTATATCCATGGTGTCGCTAGCAAACAAACTTTAACCAGCATTATTCACCATTTTAAAGTTGTTTGTGTACACCGTTTTCTGTGATGCATTATGGCTTAAATAGACAAGAGGAAATCTTATCAGAGACAGAGGAAGAACATGTGACACAGAGTCTTATGTGATTAATAGTACATTCTGAGTGCTTGGCGTAAATCTGCACAGTCTAGAGTCAAGAACAGGAAGGTACAAGAACAAGTCACCCCTTTAATGTATATAATCCAACAAACCTTGTGATCTTTTCAAGAAACTTCCACCACTACATCAGTTTCAGGCTTGCGTGATCTGTGCAGTAAAATCCTCAAATGAAATAGGAAATCTCTGCAGGTTGTTTCGCAGAAGAGGATGTGACAGGGTAAAGAAACAGCTGCCTCAGGTTTACAGAGTTTTGGCCTGTTTTTGTATGAGTGTATGTGCAATGCACTCAAATGAACTTGCAAATAAACATACACGCAAAACACACAGGTAGCAGACTAGTGGGGCAGGCAAAAATAAACACTAAGTCCTGTGAGAACAAGGAATCAGAGCCAGACCAGAATACTAGCAACCTTCTGGAAACCAAACGCACACAGCCAAACTACGCCTGGCACGGCCAACAAGCCTGGATCCTGCCAAAGGGGTCTGGCTCATGCCAGCACCAAAGCAGCTCTCACTTAGAGCAAGAATTCAATATGGGGCAGGCAAGGGTGTCAGCAGTGCAGCAAAGATCACGGGCACGTCGAAAACGCCCACTGTAGGCTCACCTCAAGTGGCAAACCACTAGAGGAGCAGATGAGTCAGTATGAAAGAGGCGTTATTCAGTGCTCTGCTGCTCACTGGGCTTTTTCATGTGGGAGCAGACGAGAAATGCCTTTAATAAAAGCAGAAATCAGAGTGGATTCCCCAACACTGAACATAAACAATGCACATAAAGCAATTACACATTAAGAAAACAACTGGTGCTTGCCCCAAGTAAAATGAACCATTTTGTAGGCCTTTCATGTTGGTAGAGATACAGTACATAAACTATGAAATGAAACCTAAAATTTATTGAAAATAAATAAAGTTGTTCAATAAAAATGGCAAATAGCTGATATGATAAAAACGTCTGGGAGGTTTTGCCTATGGATGGGTACTGAAACACTATTTAATCGGTGCTAAAAAGACTGAGCTCAGATGTTAACAGTTCTGCTGTCGCTACTGGAGAAGTAAAACAAAAAAGAAGATACATTTCCCATTTATTATTGCTAAATAAAAGGTTACCTAGCATATTTTAACTGGCCAACCTTTTCTAATTTGTTATAATATTAAAAGGTGAGAACCAAACTATGACAAAAACAAATTTATGCACGCACGAACACGGCATAACATCTGTTAGGACAGGATAGCTCGCTTCTCTGAGGTGAGACACTATTTTTTAACGACAGAATAATGTCAGAAGCCAAATTTCCATCCAGTTTTTACGCCTTTTTGGTTATCGACAAAGATTTTTGCCAAATTTGCGGTCTCCAGCCTGTTTCCATCCAACTGGCCTTTTACCGATAAAATAGTGTGCGTGATGACATCATCCTAAAAAAAAAAAAAGAATTGTCGCATAAGTTTTGGTATATCGCAAAAAAAATATTGCCCTTAAGCTGTTTCCATACATAATTTCAAAATCAAGCCATACGCTATTCATAACTGCAGACGTGTGCAGTTGTTTTTTTGTTGTTGTTGTTTTCCTGATTAAATTTTATTATTGTATTGGAAATAGGAATGTTAATTTAGGTTATTTTATTATTAACTGAATAATAACTGCTAAATTACAAGTAAATTTAATTTGAATTGACACGTGGCTGTGACCCATTAAAATAGCTTAAATTGTTTCCAGGGATTAATTTTATGAGCAAAAAGCAGCATAAACAAAACATGAGGATTCACAGAGAACAGAGAAAACTATAAGCTCTAAAAGAAAAAAAGGCCCATATGCCAAATATATATTTTTTAGTTAAAAAAAAACAAAAAAAACACAACACAACAAGTAGAAGCCTATATGCAGAACTTGAGTTAACTCTTGTGATGCGCCCTTGAAAGCAGCATCCAATTATTTACAGAAGCACAAATAAACAAATAATAATTTCTAATAATGTCTTATTTTTGAAGGAGTATAGTAAGCAGTTTCCACATTTATAAGGGAAAAAAAAAAAAAAAGTCAAGTGATCCTGCCGGCGCCGCGCGCAGTTACACATTAAACTCAACAACATAATATCCTGAACAAAATTAAGCCTAATAAACTAACTTTCAAAGTATTAAAAAGAAACATCAAATTAAAATATTTATGTTTGAAAGGTAACTCATCCTTTTACCATATATACAATTTTAGCTGCAATAATATGAAGATGATTTAATGCACTTTTAAACTAGGCTAAGGTGCTTTGACACGAGCACCACGAACACGGACGCTTCCAATTGACTAACTCTGTCATGTGACACTACATTAATTTACGTTAAAGCCCTTTATCTCACCAAAAGGTGTTTCCAAACAATTTAGTATCGAGAATATGCCCGCTAAAGTTAAACGGAAAACTTGGCTACTGACAATAAACCTGTCTGACAGAAGTGTCAACGACTTTCATGCAATTCTTTTGTCTCGCATAAGAAAAACATGTATAATTAACATTTTTTTGTTGTTGATGCAGTTTCCTTGGGCGCACTCTCCGCGACCCGCTCAGAACGGTCGAGACACACCAGTTGAGAAACCCTGGTCTGAAGTATGGATATATTTCACCTGAGTGGATACAAACAATGCTTGTTGCAACAAGTGTAACAGGATTTTTCCTTGTAAGGGTTCATCATCCACCTTCTCAGGTAAGTACAATATGCTAGCAGTCTACCAAAATAATGACAAACATCACATAAGGTCTCTCTAAATTAGTAGGTTATAATATTTGTTATAAATTGAATACACACACATTTAGTTACACTAAAAATAGTCATAACTCTTTAGAATACTTCTGCAGTAGCCTAAGAAAATCTTAAACATTAAAAATGCCTTTACAGTACAGTACAAAACCTTAACAATACTCATCCCTAGTTTTGCATGTATTGTCACAGCTAGAAAAAAATTCAAATCTTGCCCTTTTAAAACTATTATGCAGTGGTTACTTAAAACAAACAAACAACCAACCAAACTAAAATGAAAGCTTAAGCTCATATTGAGGCATGAGAAATACTGGGTCCTAGTAAAACACTCCTGATAAATCCTTGTATCAGTGGGATTGATGACACGAGAATCCTTTTTTCGGAAAATATTTTAACAATCATGTGTATTTTATATGAGCCATTTAGAATTATTATCAAATTATTGATGCCAGAAATACAAATTACTCCGTTTTGGTCTGTCAAATAAGTTGGATTCATTCAGATACTGAATTGTTTGCAGCAGTTTCTCACACCAAATTAGTGGTGGGATATTTTATAAGCAATAAAACATAAAATGTGCTGGATATTTGGTGGATATTTACCTAAAAGTTTATATCCCTTATTAAACAGAATATTAAACTGTGTATCAAAATTTGGGCATACATTTTTTTTTATACTAGAAATGATACATACATGGTCAAGATCAAAAAGGTTATGAGATAACTGTAATTTTGGTCCCTTGAAAAAGAACCAACACACCTCTCTCAACAATGAATTTTAATACAAATCAATGTCTATAGCAAGAAACAGCGCTTGCTCAATAATGAAAAGACATGATCATTGTTTACAAAAACAGCATTACTTCACTCTCTGTAAAAATGGGCCCACAATGAGAAAAAGCAAAACAGTACAACCATAAAGTTTTATTGGTGTTATTAAAATGGATTCTGCAGCTCACTTAAGCGCTCGGGTTTCTTAATTAAAAAAAACAAAACAAAAAAAAACTGTAGGGGAACCAAATTTTATTATCAACATTCAGCCATGTTTGATCAAATCTCTCACAAACAAGAGAAAACCATCAGCCAACACACAGCTGATCTTACTGAATGACTGAAGGTTATCAGCAGGTTTGTTTTAGATTAAAACAAATGTAGTAATCACTGCATGGATGGCAGAACCATTATTTATCATTATAGGTTAATAAAAAAAAGCAAAAATACAGCAAATGCATAATAGTTTTCAACATATGGTATCTAATATCTAATCAGAATGATTCACTAACAGAACATACGGTACAATAAAACCTACAGTAAGTGAATGGTGTTCAATTTTATTTTATTGTGTACATCCTTTCTTGTTGACCTTTGAATCCAGTAATCCTTTCCTGACAACAGCATTTTGTCAGAGCATGACCACAATACAATAGGGCTTTACTCTGCTAGGAATCCAATAGTGTTAGCACAACCCTCCCCCGAGAAAGATGGTACATACTGGTAAATGCACGTTTTTATACAGGATCCAAAAAGGTGCTAGTGTATCACAGTCGTCACACTCAGACATTGCCACAAAAGTGGCTGGGTTTAACACTTAGAGTTACTAGGACAGCAAGGGGAGTATTTTTAAAGCCCTCATGCACTGAGACTCGTTGTTTGTTCCACAAAGGGCCTGGTTGGTTCCCATCGCATCCATAATGCCTCCATGGTGAAAGTTTGGCACATTATGTTAGATTGTGTGTGAGTGAGCGTAATCTTAACACTGCTGTTCGGAGACACATATTGACAATCGTGCTTTTAGGCTGCTATCAGGGTGTGTTTACAAATCTCCCAGGGTGCCTGTCCATGTCATGTCTGATTTCAGCTGGCATTCTTTGAGGACGCTGCAATCCATCACTACAGCGCATGTTCAGACTATTATCAGTGCACTGATAAGATTATTGAACAAGTGACTTTCTACACAAAATGTTACTTTGTCTCTCCAACAAATGCACCAGCATACTAGGAAGAAACCAAATAAGTGGCACAGATGTTTTATATATCTTATAAAAACAATTTACTGAGAGTAAAGAGGTCTAATACCACCAGGTATGTGTAGGCCTAAACCTGTGCAGAGCACGTGCCCTTTTCCCCCTATGGCAGCGATACCTAAGTAACCGGTATGTACCGAAACGAATCATAACACGGATTTCGGTGCCGTGCCTGAATGACAAACCCAACAAATCTATGGCGGAAAATCTATGCCATTAATAAGCGAGCACACCACTTATGCTGGCACGCATGGTAAATAATTTCCTCGATCTTCTCTCACCTGCTTGCGCAAACATGTTTATTTTTGTCAATATATATATAAAATATTGTTTAAAAAAAATACACTTGCATATTCAGTTGTTAAGATATAAACAGCTAAAATAATGTAATTTTGTATAATAAAATTATTAAGACTTTCAGATACATCAGATTTGCCTGATGTGGGTTTCGTGACCGTTTTCCAATGCAGGCTGAACGTCCTTCAAGGACAGTGCATCTTCACCCTGCCATGTTGGTGAAGCCCACGCTGAGGACAGTTATGCGGATGATGCCCGAGAAATCTGGTCGGGTACCACGGTACAGACGTGAGCAGCCCAACTAATCGATAACGGTTATCAATAATTATCGATTTTATCGATTAGTTGTTGCAGCCCTAATTTGTATTATTATTATTATGATTGTTATTTATAGGAAATAAATTAAAGCTTTTGAGGACTATTATTTTGTGTTATTTAATTTGTCATCAGCAGCCAATGAGCCTTCACCCTCCCCAGTAGGGCTGTGCAATATGGAGAAAATAATCATTGTGATTTTTTGAATGAATATTGCGATTGCGATTTTATTTG
>JAUCMS010000044.1:11283883-11298353 GCA_032357445.1 Enteromius radiatus | reverse complement strand
TTATAACTTTTTTAATACTGTATACTAAATTGTGGATAATTAAGCTATATATCATATGATGAAGTACATTTCTGGAGGGTTAAAGATTAAAATAAAAAATAACAAGAACTGTACAGAACCGAAAACCGTGACCCTAAAACCGTGATACAAACCGAACCGTGGGTTTTGTGAACCCTGCCACCCCTAAACAATACGTCCATATGATCTCATACTGGGAAGAAAGTATGTACTTTATCAGCTGCTTGTAATCTATTAACACCAAATCCAGCCAAAGATCTCCTGTATATCAAACTGTAGTAATATTTTGCTGCTAAAATAAATATTACTAAAACATATATTGTATTGTTTGTTTTTGTATGATAATTCAAGAGGTATTGGAGCCTCAGTAGGCTAACATTGTAATGTTAATGAAACGCCCAACCATCACCATATATTTTAATATAAATGCAATTTAAAGTGAAACTTGCGATTTGTACAATGTGTGCCAGTGCATGGTTAATAAATGAGACCCATTGTCTGTCATCTGAATTAGACATAGAAGAAAGTAGTTTAACTGAAATTTTAAATGCCGCACTCCCCATCAATTTCAGATCGGTTATAAACCACTGCTGGAGGAAGATGAGCCTCAGCGGAACCTGCAGAAGAAACGCTCACTTGCGTTCCATTAGATAAGAAAGCTTGCATTCTGTTTAGGCGGTAACCCAGTGACATCGCTGACGTCGTCTTTGAGGTTGTGTGACATACATTTAAAGGTAGAGTCCCACCATGTGTAAGGGAGCAGAAACCAGAAAAGAGGAACCAGATAAAAGCTAAAATCCCCTAGTGTGTCAAACAGGCGGATAGGAACATTAAGACACTGAACACATTTGCATACTAGCTGGACAGATTATTTTTTGTTGCCCATGCAAGAGTTCCAATTCAGTTCTTAAAAAAAAAAAAACCTGGAACTAATTTAGAAATCACTCTTGAATCAAGGTTGCTGAGGTTACTAGTGACCTGAAAATCACATCTGGTTTCTCCAACCACATTACATAATAACAACTAACTTACACTATTTTTTTAATTCAGTGTCCCCAACGGAGCTCAAAATGAGGAACAAGCCAAACAATGGTTCACAGTCTACCTGAAATATTAAATGACTAACTAGGATTTCATGAATAAATGTTTAATCACTGCAGAGGCTAGACAGAAGAAGGGAAGAGTGCAAATGAAAAGAGGATGTCTCTATAAAAAACACTTAAATATTCAAATATGTCTCAGGTTCCTTCTAGTTGTCATCAATATTACAAAAGTTAGTTTTGGAATTCAAATCACACATAGGGGCTTATACAATTGTAGAGATATACATACTGTACATATACAAAAAGTGAGACAGAAAGAGAGAAAAGAGAGAGAGAGAGAGGGGAAAAACTGCATTGATTCAATCAACACAAAAAAATGTTGTATTACAATTTAAATATTCCTTAAAAAAAGAAAAAAAGTACATACATTTTAATACTTCATTTATTAATTGATAGCAAATTTCAGCTGGAATTACCCCAGCCAAAAACAATTGTGTAACTTCCATGATTTTTATTTTTCAAAATTCTTTAAAGAAGGTCAAATAAAATAAATAAATAAATAGTACTGACCCTTGTTTGGCATTTTGCCAGAGACTGTCAGTTTAAACAATACAGGCTGACAGTGTAGCCTTTGCAATTTTGTTGGTAAGGCGACTTATCCTTATGAATTGAAAGTCACCATCCCCTCCTTATCGCCAGTGGGTTTTTGAGTTTTTACATGCTCGCAGGATGGAAAAGATTCGGTTTTCAAAAGAACAAAAGCCTAAAGACCTTTTTTGAAAGTTTGAAGCCCCTTTCTGAAATACTTTAAGACGACAACAATATCTTAATTGTACTCATTTGCTTATCTTCAGCTATTTCTATATATTCATATATTATAATATATAACTACACATAAATGCTGCTGCTTTAAATTTATTTATTATCTCTATCTCTATCTCCATCTCCATCTCCATATATTTTTTTTTTAAATATATATTTATTAGTTTTTTCCCTCATTTATTTATATATCTTTTAATGATTGTGTTAAGTGTATATGTATATTATTTGTACTATACCGCAATATTTGCCATTACTAATTTTTGTTTGACCTAAAATGAAACAAGAAGGAAAAAAAAAAAAAAAAAAGAAGTACTGACCCTATACTTTTGTACAGTTGTTGATAAATGAACTGGCCAATTTGAAAGTTAATGTTAGCTTCTCTTCAATTGTCCTGAAATAAGACGCAAACATTTTAATTCCTGTTAGGGATGAATTGAGCATCTATTCCTAAATACACAGCAAGTAAATGTTACTCTTTGAATCATCATCAACAGCAAATTACCAAAGATTCATGTCTTCATATATATTCATATGTATACCTTTCGGAAACATGCACATAGACCAGCAACTAAGTGTTCAAAGTCTCTTTGCTCCCAAAGAGAAACCCAGACTCACAAAGCCACAGGTTTACTGACGGAGATAATGCTATTAGTTTATTCACACAACAATATATCTCATTACATGCAATAAATAGTCACTGTCTCCATCTCGGATGAAAAATGCCCTGTTTTACATGCATTTACATATGAAAGACACATACAATCCTTTCTATTCCAAGTTTCAATGCCTTACATAACAGCAACACATTCTTTTTCCGGCCCCATCACATCAGACAATGGGATTTAACAGCAAATTGATAGAAGGGGAAGTATCACCCAGCCAAAGCAAGTGAATCAGCGGAAACCCTCAATGCCAACAGCACTGCACACGCGTTAGTCAGTGCTCTTGCTTCAGGAAAGTATGAGCATGGTGTATTGTTATGGAAGAATTATTAAAACAATGCGCTCACTACCCATAAGGCAGGCGGTCCAATGGTGGTGGTAGAGGACTGTGTGAATTCTGCCAGTTTTGCATGTGTTTGAGGGTGTTGCAGGGACAGTCTCTAGTAGGGGTGGGCGATATGGAAAAAATATATGAATATTTTTCAAAAATATCAGGATTTTATAATGATTCTTTGTCATTGATTTTACTATTTTGCAAGTTGTCTGAGCAGTACAGACAAACTAAATTGC
Source organism: Enteromius radiatus (assembly GCA_032357445.1). NCBI lineage: Eukaryota > Metazoa > Chordata > Actinopteri > Cypriniformes > Cyprinidae > Enteromius > Enteromius radiatus. Next base: position 11,295,238 of record JAUCMS010000044.1, on the reverse strand, counting down.
CTTTCAAGGTAACAAAGTATAAAATAAAGGAGGACAGATATTTAGGCCAAAATGAGCAAAGATAAAAATTGTTGTCGTTTTATCTGTGTTATTCGAATAGATACACAGCAGTATTGAATTATCAATCATGAAAGGTGAAACACTATATACTTATACAGTAAGATGGAGATGACGGAGATGATAAAACAGCACGATACTATGATATTCCTTAAAAAGCAGATCATGGAGAAATTTTTATCATCCACGATCAAAAAAAAAAAATCACCATATCGCCTAGTCTGTAGTTATTATTTCCCTGCCAAGTAATTGTGAAAAACATGTGTTTGGCATTAACATGCTTTTATTTAGTTCTTCCTACTATCTGAAGCGATGAAGATAGTGATTCATTCATAAATACTATAACACGGATGTTAATGGAGGACAAGTTATTTATTGTCCCGTCCAAAATCAACTCTTCACTGTACAAACGAGAACATAAAAGGAAACCGCAAACTGTTTTTGATGAACCTGTAAACTAGAAACGGTTGATATGAAAATTAGTAATAGTACATTAATCTGAGAAGTGAGTATATGAGGAGATTTGCATTGCAAATGTTAACGGCCAAGCCAATGCATCCTTCTGACTATTTAAACTATGATAAGACCTGCTGAAACTTGAACGCTGTATTTCCAGGCTTTCTGGGAAGCACGGGGGAAGCAAATTAAATTCATTTTAATACTACAACTGATATGATCATGAAGCACAAACGCTGGCAGTAGGTCAAGGATTAACAGCAACTAAAGTGTATTTACAAGCACCACAGACCTAGTTTTTTCGTTTTTCAGTTTGGTTCATCATATTCATAAAAAGACCCAAAAGCATAAAATGAATGTTTGCCCTCAGATGAGAATAAAAGGTAGATGTAATGTAGAATTAGTCATACAGTAAATATAATGAACAATTCATGTTCTTAGCACATTCAAATAATATACTTTTATATAAACAATAATGTGAAGTATCAATGCAATAGTTATAAACCACAAACTGAAAATGCAAAATGCAAAAAAAAAAAAAAAGAAAAAAGGTATTTCTTTTAAATTAATAAAACCAAAGAATACCATTAAAAGGACTGCTAAAAAATAAATAACATGCACAATTTGTATTTAATAATATTTTCAACAAGGTTTTATTTTTTATATTTTCAGTCTTCATTTTAATTTAAGCTTTAGTAATTTTTGTGCTTTTGTCATTTTTATTAGTTTTCTTTTTGCAATATTTCTAAATAGCTTTATTTCCATTTTAATAATAGGCTACTGAAACATTTCAGTCGGTTGCAGTTTTGTTTTAGATTTTTCTTTTAATTTCAAATCTGCTTTATTTCAATGACTGATTTTTAATATATTCAGTTAACAGTATAATTATTCCCCACTCGCTAAACACCGAAAATCTGGCACATTTCAGATTCCCCTCATGAAACCAGTACGCAAACACCTGAAGGAAGAACCATGGCTCTATAGAATATTTCCTTTACGCTAGGTTTGAGAGTGCGAGATCTGCGGTGTGCTGATGACTCAGTCTGAACTCAATGAACCTTCTCAAGCCCATATAGGAAAATAGATCAGCCTTCTACAAAGGCCCCGCCCTACTGCCTCTCAGCCCTTCCCCTTCCTCCAGCAGCCCCTCTCTCTCTCTCTCAGCACTCAGCTGACTCTGCTGTCTGTAATGGAGATGAATCTGACATCTTCCTGTCTGTGTGTACTCAGCTAACTCTCTCAGCTGAGCAGCACCTCTGGTTAATGGAAACAAATCTCCAAGAGCAACAATGCAACAATAACGGCTTGACTATCAGATCTAAAGCAGGGGCAGAGCTATTCCCATGGGCCCCAATCCCAGGAAAACACAATTAAATGGTGGTACGCAGGATGGTAGGGAAACAAAAGTAACACCGCAGGGTAAAATCCACAGCTTCTATAGGAATTCGGGCGGGAGTGATGACATCATAAAGTGCTTGTCCATACATCCGGGTCCCGAGCGAAGCAAGAGCAAGCTGGTTGTAGGAAAATATAGTGAGCTCCTGTTCCTCAAGCTTACCGTTATCAGACCAGGCCATCAAATCTAATGTAATGTGTGAGGTCCTTTTACGTAGGTCAACAAGCAATCGGTGAACAGGAACATGATAAACGGACTTCTGGAGTCTGGACCAAATACAGTGAAAAAGCCAACGCAGGACATATTGATATCAGCCACAATAAGTCTTGATTATTATTCTCATATTGATTTCGTAATTGGTGGTTATTTTTCTGTAATTAATTAAAACATGGCTTATTTAATTCAAGTGACAGTAATACTTCAGGTAACCAGTACATGTTTGAAAACCATGTAAAACAAATCAAATGAAAATAACAGTCAATATATTAGCACCTGTATTTTCAATCTCAGTTCATTCAAAGTCAACTATAGATTCATGATCCAATCCGATTCCGATTCTGGGAGTCACGATCCGGTTGCAAAATGATTCATGATTACTTTTTTTTTTTTTACCCCAAATAATTCTTCTGCTGTGCAAATGCATCTTTACAACTTTACATTTTAACCAACGTTGAAGTTCCTATGCTTTTTGTTTATATTTGAGATATCTGTGTGTCAGTACTGCCATCTTAAAAGTAGGGTTGTGAATCTTGGTTTCACAGATCAATTCAATACGATTATTATTATTATTATCATCATCATTATCCTCAACGCAACGGCCCAGTTTCACAAACATGGATTAGCTTAAGCCAGGACTAGGCCTTAGTTAAATTAAGCTATTAATGCATCTTTTACAAAATTTTAAGATATGCCATAGCAAGATATTTTCAGCTGAAGAAGTTCAAACATGCATTTTAGTCTGTAACTAGATTAAGCCTTGTCTGTGAAACCAGGAGAATATCACATTCTCCTTCAATATTACTGCACATGTCTACATTTGAATGCGAATGTATTTTTTGAAAAATTTACATTTTTATCATTATATAAACAGGCTACTCTTTTAAAACTATTACTTATTTTAAAAAGTGCTCTTTGAGTATACGAAAGTTTACAGAAATAGTTTTGACTTTTAATAGTTGGATTTTTCTTTTTTCCTCTGCATTATTGCCGCTTGATTATTACTGATGAGATCATAGACAGTGGCAGCTTTAACAGGTTACATTTAGACTAATGCACAGATCTCTTTCTATATATCAGATCAGATGTTTTGCTCTGCTTTGAAAACATAATTGACTGTGTCCACATCAGTTTTGTATAAAAGCATTTGAAAATGCAAGTGCATTTAACTGCAGCAGCGATCAGCCTCTTCAGGACAAACAAACACCAAGTGCACGTGACTGTCAGTGATTAAGTCTGTCAGCACGCAGGTTTCATGCATCTAACACCAATACATTCCAAAGGGTATATAAAAAAAACACGCGCAAAGTAAAACGCGACGGATGGAAGCACACAGTGTCAAGCAATGTGCATGTGTCTCAGCGCAAATCTGTACAATGAAGCCCAGTGCATCTCGAGCGCGCACATGTGCCATATGCAGGTAAAAAAAAAATAAAAATCGATTATGAAATATTCAGAATTGATTCAGAATCGTTGAAGAGAGAACTGCATTGCATCGATTTTTTTTCTCCCACCCCTATTGTGTCTCATAGATAAACATTTCTGCTGTGGACAAACAAACAAAAACGGACGACTGAACTCTTCACAATGCATTGTGAGTGTTAATGTAAATGTTTACCATACTCCAAAATCCCAGATTCACTTCCTCAAGACTGATAAAGAAAAACAGTAATAATGCAGCCCCTACAATGGTCAAAGTCTCTTTGAGACAATAACCCTATAGGTTTCCCTAGCAAATATTTAAACATGCTTTCTTCCAGTGAATGACTCTATAGTGTGCTGTGTAAGGCTGGCTGGCGCCGCTGTGGAGAAGAAAGGCCTGATCTGACAGAAATCCACTGACATATAACTGCAGCTGAGCTACAGGCCTGCAGCCGGCCCGCTGGCCTTTCACTCATGAAACCTAATACATGCAGGCTACTAAAACCACACACACACACACACACACACACACACACACACTCTCACTGACTAACACACACACACACACACACACACCTCTAAACCCTTCTTTCCCTGATGTAGCAGACACAGCTTGCAGTGCTGAATTTTCACATTTACATAAAATTAGCTGTCAAAACAATTCAATTGGCAACCAAAATAAAAGTTTGTTTACATAATATATGTGGACACACACACACACAAACAAAAGACAATCAAATCTCAAAAGATAATCATCACCACCACCTATTTTTGTGTAAAACAATCACCATAAATTATTCAAATAATTTCAAATAAAATACAATAACTATGTAAAAATGTCTTGTCTTAACATTTTAAATTATATTGCATAAATATATTGAATAATCAATAATAATAATCAGTGCTAATTAACTGCATTCGGTATGTTGGGGTGTGTGTATTTAATATGCATATAATACATACACGCACATGCACTTATATATTTAGGAAAAATGTGTTTATATATATTTATAGGCCATTTATTAAAATTATACTAACACAAATATACACATGTATATAATTTCAAAATATATACAGTACATGTACATATTACATAAAATTAATTTTTGATGTGATTATTGTTAGTCTTTGCCCAGCACTAATAACAAATAAAACTATGTAAGATATTGACAATAATTACATTTAATCAAATAAATCTAAATAAAACTAACAATAAACAACAATAACTATTTAAATGATTTTAATTTACACAAATTTAAAAACACTTATATGATGTCTCTGTATATATTTATATATATTTAAACTTAAATTGATAAATATATTAGATTGCATTTACACATTTCTTCTGAATAACTAATTTGAATGACATTTTTATATCTGATTTGCTGCACCAATATAACAAAAAGGAATTGAAACGATTCTCAGTGCAATTCTGAATGGTAGCGATATCTGATTCTACAATGTTTAAAGAAAACGTGAGCATGCCATAAGTGTGAGACATTGCATAAATAGTGCCTGTGTGTGTGTGTGTGTTAGGGCTTGTATGAATAGGTTCTGTGTGTGAGTTAGTGAGAGAACAGAGAGAGAACAGAAGGACAACAGAGTTTATATAAACAGACTCGATGTGTGTTGGCTCCTGGACACTAATATTCATCTTAGCTGGCATTAGCAGAGAAAGGACGCTCAAACCTTCGCCTATACAATCACATCACTGTTCCACCACCTCACACAAATCCACAGACTTCTTTTCAAGAAATGAAACAGAAAAAAAAAAGTCATCTATAAACAGTGCTGAGTGGAAGGAAACTCAATTACCCACACTTCCGCTGCTAAACCTTTCCTCTATCCTCTAGTCTTTATATCAGTGGTTTTGTATTAAACAGTCAAATACAGTCTGTCTATGTAGTATGTCTAAATTAATTTAACATTTTTCCTAACTTAATACACTTTACCATCTTTACATACGTGTATGTTCTCACATGATCAGTGCAGGAAATGCTCACATCTCATATCTTTAGTTTAGAACACAGAGGTTGAATTAACACAGCCTGAAGAAAATGAAATTAACAAAAAAAATTTATTGTAAGGGTGGTGACTAGGGAAATTAAATGTCAACACCTGTGAAACATGTGAAGTGACATCATCTATTGCGCTATGACCGGAACATAAAGTAACAGAAATATAAGTGACAGAGAACCCAAGTGAACCATGAACTTCTTCCACCCTGTAACAGAAGTGTCCAGATCACACAGCCATCCAGCAAAGTTGAGAGGTCAACACAAGTCACTGCGGGCTACAGCTGTGCTTCATAAATTAGGCCGCTATGAGCTGCCAGCACAACAGGTGCCCTCTCGGCCTGAGGGGTGTTGGGACAGTCTAGCTCTTTACTTTGGTCTTGGTCACTCACATGCTGAGCTACAAACAACAAAATTAGCCCTTAAGCAATTGAGCTTCTCTTCTATTGGCTGGAGCAGATGGTACATCCTTCAGTGACGCCCCTCGGCACAAGATGAGTGTGTCATGATCTTTCCAACCTGTCAGACCTCTGTGACCCCCCGTTGGACAGCCACCAGTTACAGATGCCTGTCCCTTTATCACTGGAATGAAGTCTTTGAACTTCTACCACTCATCATGTCAATAGCTATGTTCCCATCCTAAGATTTGAAATAAACTTAAGCGCAAATTTCACCAAAAAAAAAAAAAAAAGCACTGACAACGAAAAACGTCACTTCCTGGTAAACTGTGGCACTAAAAAGCAAAAATAATTTAGGAGAAAGCATTTTTTTAGAAGAATTCTCATATATATATGATATAGGCAAATTAGCTTACTTGCACCTCGGAGCGAGCTGATGAAATGTAATAAATGCAGTGCTTTTGAAGGTGGATGCTGCTGTTTGGGAATGCTGTCGTGTAAGACAATTACTATGCAGAAATATTTAGACGACAGACTTAGCTCATCCATTTCAGAACAACCATAACATATAGTTGCTGTGTGAACAAGATCATTCAACTTATGCTGTCTCATAGAACGAAGTCGCATTTTTTCAGAGATTTTATTTGATAAATGGGTTTCCATTTTAGTTTATGCATTTTTTTTTTAATCTGATAATCTCTTACTCAAATGTGTGCATACATTTTTGATGTGCATTTTTATCATTTATGCGGATCTTGGCATTTCCATTCAGTGTTTTTTAGGCGATATTCCAAAATGTGCATTAAAATAGGTGGATGGAAACAGCTAATGGCAATTACCAAATACACTGCATTCATAGTTGATTAAGAATTAATAAACTCTGAATGCATATGCTTTTGACTTGAAGTACACTTACATTTTTGAAAGTGAATGCATTCATTCTCAGTGCTCTTTAACATTGAAACACCATTAAAATCAGCACAGAAAATATGAAAGCTGTCCACATTTTTCATGCAACTTCTAGAAACAGCCACAGTCACAGTGTCTAGTTTAAAATAGTCATAAAAGCCTATTAGGTATTGGTAAAATGTCGTTTCTAGAACCAGTGAACGGAAGCTTAGGTCACTTCTGTAAAGAAAGAAGGGTGACTGGGCATGTTACAAACCATCTCATCTCTCAGCTTTGTTGAACAATAGCATCTCTGCAAATAGTCAAGCAACTCCACCAAAATAGTGTAGTAATACATCACTACTGAGAAATGTAGTGCTATTTTATTAGTTATTATTAGTTTATTAGTTCATTCTACGTGTGTGTGTGTGTGTGTGAGAGAGAGAGAGAAAGGTAGAGAGAGTAAGAGACAGACTGAAAATGACTTCTGATGTAGTAGGGTACAAGTAATTTCTAATAAATAAATACATGTATTATAAATAATTGAAAATTTCTATTTTTTAAATGGATTTATTTATTTGTGGCCTTTCACTGATATGATATTTGGATACAAAAAGACAGACTTTGGACATCTTAGGAGGCATAGTTCACCCCAAAATTAAAATTGTCATTAATAACTTGCCCTCATGTCCAAGCGGGTGTTCATTTTGTCAGTCAGTTTTTAACTTTTTAGCCATATGCAACATGGCACTCCCCTGAATGTGTGGTGGAGACCGACACATTTTTGTAGAACATTACAGAGGAATCACTGATATCACATGCACTATTTAACACTGCCCTTACTACCTTTGTGAGCCTTGAGCACTGCTGTCTGTTTATGCAGGGTCAGAAAGCTCTCGAATTGTATCAAAAACATCCAAATTTGTATGTTGTGACATGTTAAGTAATAGGGTTAGGTTAGTTTGTAACGCACATATGGTGGCCAACTAAAATCACCTATTCATTATCTACAGGATATCAAACGGACATATTTGTGTTTAATTTTATGTGGCATACAGAGTGCTTTCCATTGATATTCCAAGTCATTTCTAATAAATACATTTTATCTACTGTGTGTGTATGTCATGTATTTGCTTTGTCAGTGTCTGTTTTTCTTGGTTATTTTGCTATGGCAGTCTGTAGGCTCTTTGAAATAAAACGATATGCAACCATGTAGTCAAGACCTGGAACTACTGCATAGTTGCACCGTAGTCACAGGGAAAGAAAAACATTTCTTTTGAAATTAAATTATTGGGTAAAAACTCCCATGCGTCATTACTCCCACACTGAGTGGACACAGCAGAGCTCAGAGTCTCTGATAAACCTTACAGAACCAGCATGCTGATTCAGTCCAATACACAAGACAGTTTACATCTACAGTAAACCATCCTTCAGGGGTCACTGAGTTTTAAAAGGTTTTACATTTTATCCAAGTTATTCCATAATTACTCAGCTGTAAAGCCAGTCGTGCTATTACACAATCCTGAGCCTCGCTTCTGAAGTGGGTTTGGTCATAAACACAGGGTTACAGTTTTGGCAGCCAAGTCAGTGCATTGTTCACACAGACGCCAGGATTCCAGCCTGTTTACGGTAAACGTGCGTTAAGCCGCACTGGCACAAGGCCTTCTGGGTTGGGACCTGGCGATGCTGGGACAAGGGATCTCAAAGACCTTACTTGTTTAAGAATTCTTATTTAGTGGTGACACACTATCTATTTATACACTTTGAAGATAATCACTTTTTAACGCCACATAGCTTCATTCCTCTCTCTCTAGTGCTCTCCTTGGCATCTCCAGTGTGCTCCAGGAAGTGGGCCAAGAATGAAAATATAATTGTTTAAAGAGACACAGTGAACTAAAAGCATATAAAAGAGAGAATGGAGAGTGAAGACTTTGCAGTTCACTGAGTCATTATAATGGTATTGTACCGACCAGAAACAGCAATGATCTCTGGCCACCGAACAGGATCCCAATTCCTGGAGTGGACTGAGAACAGGAGTATTTTAAGAGATCTGGCAGCTTAAGTGTGTACATTACAGACTGCAGATCTAAAATAGAAACCTGATGGCTTCTCAACTCCGTCCTAGTTTGGTCTTTTTGGTTTTTGGTACATGCTAATCACACCGTTTGTCCTGCTTTAGATCCTTCACTTGTAACATGACTGCAGCAAGCCACTTCACGAGGTGTAAGCGAATCCTGTTATACCGCTCTGGTCTCCAGCTGCAGCTCTTTAAATACACACCATGACTCAGCAAAAGAGATGGAATATGAGAGGGTAGATCAGTAAATCACTGTGTCATGATGGAAAAGACAAACAGAGAGAACGAGAGAATGACAGCTCATTCATAATCAACAGAAAGCAAGCAAACGCCGCCTAAGAAGATGAGATCGCGCCACACTTCACAGATTCTGTATTGGCAACACGGCTTTTTAAGAAACCCAAACCTATTCTTATCCATTTCAAAAGACCCTCTCATGAGGGCTGTTACTAAAGAAAGAGCAGTGCTATAAAACTATTGAAAGTCTCGTGTTTTTCCACTGGATGTAGGGTGTTTCTGTTCTTTTGGTCTGTGGATATTTTTAACTGGTTTCAATTAGATTATATAACATGGCAGGAACTGGCAGTGTAGGACATACAAGTGGTCCTTTTGAACAACCCGATCCTGACAAAGCAAGATGGTGTTTTGGCTTTAGCCATGATGGGCAAGTTATGTAGAACACCAGGTTACTGGAATAACACTGTACAATACCCCCTGATTTTCCTTCCTGTTATTTAGTGAAGACATTCAGAAGTTATTACTCAATTATGTTTTGGGTGGCCAGCTGTCACAGATATAAAGACCCTCTAAAAATGTTGAGTTTACTGGAAGCTGAGTGGAGTCGGGCCAAACTAAGATCCTTCTCTTTCCGAACAATGGGCCAATATTGTGTGAGGACCGATGATCAGGCTTTCCATCCGCAAAACAAGCATCGTAAAAGGAAAAAACATAGTGAAAGCCAATGATTTCCATTTAAACTCAGTTACACATACATTGCTTTAGCACAGGTGTTTGAAACATTTCAATGCCATGGACTCACCCAAAAACATAACGATCAAGCACCTTGAGTGACCCACAAAGACACAAAGGCAAAATATTTGCTCATGTATAAAATGTTATATTTACATGGGTCTTACTTCTTGCCTTATTGGCCTTGTTTTGTTTTCACAGATTTTTTTCCGCAATCTCTATCTTTTCATCATTCGGCTCAGCTAATGTCCCCCCAGTGAACTGAGCACTCTCAACTCCAACATCATTATGGAAGGAAAGCTCCTCAACAATGAGGAGACTTTCAAGTACCTGGCCTCTTGCATTAATGCTGCTGTCAATCTAGATGAGATCCTCTGTTGTCTCTCTAAGGTTAGCCAAGTCTGCGGTCAGCTGTAGACCCGCATGTGGAACGAATGCAGTATCTCCACCAAGACCTAGCTGAGCATCTATCGTCTACTAGTCTTGCGTAGCCAGACCTTCAGTCTGTCAGTCAGCATCGAAAATTAAAGGAGAAGAAAACAAGCAGTAAGTCATTGATCCGTTTGTGCACGTATAACAACAATGGCGTCTGCATTACCACATCTGATCAAAACAGAGTAAATCAGTAGGAAACATATGCAGACATTGTTCAGAGACCTTCAAAGCATCTAAAACTAACAAACCGATTATTTGTGGAGACGACTCTAAAGACAATGCTGAATTTACTATTGGGCTGGAGGAGTTTGTTGGCGTTCTTCATGACACAAGTTTGGCGATCTGCACATCTTCCTGAAGTGTACTAATGAGGTATAATAGTGTTTCCATCAGCAAACAGGTTAAAATATCTCTTTTTGTCTCCACAAAGCTAGCAACATCAGCGCACATGAAAATGAGCTGTTAGTTATATTAGTTATTAGTTTGGTCATTGTGACATGTGTATGTTATATATGGTTGTGAGACCTTTTTGTAAAAATAGAAACCATTTAGTGAAGTGATATGGAACTGTAATGTGGTCCAAGAGCTGCCTGGAACGATGTTCGCCATGCTGTTCCATGAAAATAATTGTACACCTTAGAACATCCATCAACCAGCTAATCAGATTCAAGCATTAAGCAGCCCCCATAGTATAAAGTTTCATGAACAGCAAAAAGAGATAGTTTGGAACACTTTTGGGTGAATTATCCCTTTAATTTTCACAGTACCCATCATAAAAAAGTAAAAACATAAAATATATATACATGTATATATATGTGTGTGTGTGTGTATGCATGTATGTATGTACATGTATGTATATATGTACAGTTACATTGTGTAGGGGTGGCACGGTTCACAAAACCCACGGTTCGGTTTGTATCACGGTATTAGGGTCACGGTTTTCGGTTCTGTACGGTTCTTGTTATTTTTTTCTTTTAATCTTTAACCCTCCAGAAATGTACTTCAGCATATGATATATAGCTTAAT
>JAUCMS010000044.1:11259100-11278306 GCA_032357445.1 Enteromius radiatus | reverse complement strand
CAGTGTGTATACACTATAGTGCTGGTAAGGATTGCATACAACTTCATGTCTTAAATGGGCGAACTAACCCTTTAAAAAAACAAAAAAAACTATTTCCTCTGTATCATTTACCGGTTCCTCTTATTCCTCCAGATGTTATTTGAGAACAAAGAGTGAGCTTAAATTTTATAGAGAAATTGATTTTTTTCTCAAATATAAAATTTCACATTTGTTGTGTGGCGTCTTTTTTGAATTATCCAACCAGTACACATTATGAGTCCTGTTAAATAATTCATAGTGTTTGGCTACAATATGTCTATACATCCTTGTGTGTGTGTCTGAGAGAACATGATACTCCTCTAACACATACAAACACACAGGAACACCACAGCACTCGAAAATATACACCAACACACACAGAACCCACAGAGGACAAGTTACTGATCTCTCTTTCCGCATTTGAGTGTGGTTTATAATAGCCAGGTATACATGAACAAAAGAAAACAAGACTACATAAAATATGACAGCTGATGGCTAAAATACCATTTAACATGCGTCAAGGCCAAGGGAGGTGATGTGCTAGTGGGGGGATGATGGGGCACTTTAAATGGCAGGAACCAGTGGTGATCGTATCGTGTTCTCCAGATGGCCGGCTATCTCTTCTCTTTTACACCGGCTGGCCAGAGCAATTCAAGCCTCCCTGGGGACACGAAGAGCTTGTGCGGAAGAGCCCAAGTCATTGAGTCCTCATCTACTCATCCCCATGACATGAAAGGGAAGGCCGCTCTCTTCACCACAGCTATTGCTTCAATCAAGCCATGACAAACTAACCTAGACTCTAGGAATCGCTATCTGATCCATAAAATGCTCGTAAATGGCTGAGAGATAAAATATGTGCCATCTGATCACTTCCTGCCTTCAAGGAATGCTTCAGCATTAACATCAAGGCCTAGTTTGATCACTTGCATTTTCACAAGAAACAAACACAGCCATCACGTTTACGGCAGGGCAATGTGTTGATGTGAGTATAAAACATTTACAACAATAACTAAAGGTCAGATGTGTAATAGCTTCTATAACTGTAATTAAGCCAGTCATAGGTCACAATAAGATCTTCATTCATCTTCAGAACACAAATCAGTTGTATTGCTGTCTATGGAGGGTCACAGGGTTCTCTGATTTCATATAATATTCAATAATATCTTAATTGTCTTACGGCTTTGGAACGACATGAGTAATTAATGACAGAATTTTTATTACGGGGTAACTCACTAATTAAAAAGGCTTGAAATAACTACATCAGTTGATAAGCCTGTTTACTTCTATGCGTTTAGCTGAATTTTATTTCTCCGTTAAAACTAATTTGTGACCCAGTTTGAGATGCGAGACCCAATTTTGGATCATGACCATTGACCAACCAGTTGAGATCAACAGAACTAGGTGATGTGTGAGCAATATCAATGGGATAGGATAACTCTGGCCTTGGACATCTTTTACAAACCACGTAACATAACACATAACAGCTGAGCACTTGGCTAAATATCACAGCCTCTTATGGAAGCTGCTACTGAAGATTAAGTTTCATATCACATCAATCCCTAAAGAGCCACTGGATGCGGTAAAGAGAGAGAGAGAGAAAAAGTGCAGAGCTGCTTCTCTCATTATTTGGGAGGCTTCCAGTGCCCCGGATGACCCCCAGTGCGAGAAGGACAGGATGAGACTCAGTGACATTAGCACCATGTCGGCCTTACGCTCAACATTTAAATGCTCAGTGCTAAGAGCCAAAAATGGACAGACCGCAACAGGCAATTACAACTCAGTCACTGAGCAGGGGCACAGAGTTTAAATAAAGATTTCCCTGGCCTTTGTCTCTTATTGAGACAAATACACCATGTCTGGTAAAGTAAATGAAAGAGAACATGAGTTCAGGCTGTGGTTGAGTGACCATCCGAACCGCAGTCTGACTTTCACTACTCATGAACAGAATGTTTTTTATTATGATGTAACAATAGATGACTACAGTCTGATAAAATGAGGTTGGACCATTTTTAAATGAATCATGTTGAGTTTGCAATTTATTAAACTTCAATTTAAAGTAAAGAAAAACACTTTGTGCATACCATCTATGAGTCAGAGCCAACATTGTACAACCACGCCAGAATTAGAGTTTCTGGTTTTAATCACTGAGGGCGGAAGTTAAAATAAAGTGAGGTTCTGTCTAGAAATGCAGACTCTCTGAGTGGGAACTTCTTTTGCTAAATTCTTTTGTATGTAAATAGCAGGAGAACGTGTGTATTGTGAATGTGATCTGGATGTAATAGATTCATCATGTTGTCATTGTCAGGTGACCTACTAGTGTCAGTTGCTCCACTGCCATTCACAAATTTTCGCCACTGGCCTTGTGGCCTAGTAAAGTATCCATCAGATACCACTTCAAGATCTCACCGGAAATTGTATGCCACCTGGGTTTTTTCCTGTCCAATGTGTTATCAGTGCTGTGAATTCAGACACACCACTCTGTTACTGTTTTTACATATGATCTGTTTTGGGTTTGGTATTTGACCATAAGGTTTTTATACTGTAAATTAATTGTTTCTTTTTAGTCAGTCAGAAAAGACTTGTGAGTTATTTATAGCTTTTACTGAACACCCTCAATAACTTAATTCTTGGCTATGTTCGATTCTAAACGGACCGGAAACTGTTACTTGTAATTAAAAATACATATTCAAACCTAATCTACTCTAATTTATGGCATTTTAAAATTAAACAAACTAAAATATCCAATAAGTAAATTTTGCACAGCAATATTCCTGGCTATGGTGTGGCAAAAAGTCTTCCTGTATAAAACAGTAAATGGCAGAAGTCACTTACAGTATCTCAGCAAAATCATTTCTGAGCACTATTTTTACTTAATCATTCAGTTTTTGTCATCTAATAAAAGTTCTTAGGCACTTAATATCTTAAAATATCTTTTTTGTCTGGAGTACTCAATACTAGTCATTACCAGACCTGGGGCCTCATTTATAAAAATCTCTGTAGATTTCATCTTAAAAGTGTGCATATGCTCAAAAGCTAGATTTCTCACATACACAAAAGTTTTCAGATTTATAAAACCATGCGCACAGCAGAACCTGTGCAAAAATCCCTTTATAAATCCCAGTCAGGTGAAGATTGTGCGTACATGCATCTCCACCCTGACTCCTCCCAGAAATAACCATATATGGAACTTACAATTTTATTATGCATAACCTTATCTGCACATTATTTCAATGCATATTCCCATCCACACTATGTTTAATATCGTCAAAGGTACATTAAGAACATATGAGGCTACATACATGAAAACAGATGCACAAATAAAAAGTGTAAATCAGACCATTTTCTTCAAGTTGTCCAAATAGCATACAATGGTACTTTTCATAATGTTTTAGAGATGCTTTCACAAGACATCAACACCTCCATGTAAGCAGCTGCAGTTGTACAATAAGGTATTATGATTAGATTTATTCAATCTAGATAATGGGACCGTTTGAGCACTGAATCCAGCAGTGTCCTCCAAAATATCAAAGTAAGTGTGCATCATTGATCATTGTTCTGACTAAAATAAATATTTTTCCATAAGCCAAACCAACACAAATGTCTAAAATCATATACTTTTATATGAAAAGTGAAAAGAAAAGTGATGCCTTAACCAAACACTACCTCATGTTCCTATATCCAGCTCTGTTTCTGGATCATTAACTTCAACAAAGTGCCATCCAGCGCATTCAGTTCAACATTCACGCTCATCTAATCAAAACTAATTCAGCCATGTTGCTGCAGCAATCATTTCTGTATGCTCTACCAGCTGCTACATCTCCCCAGGTGCATCTGAATCCATGCTTCATGACCAATGAAGCCAGCAGTATAGAATTTACATGAGAGACAAATGATATGTCAACTGTCTTGAGTGCACTGTGCTATACTCCCTGTGAATATGGTCATCCACCAGAACTTAGGTCAACACAGGTGATCCTAAACTGAAAAAGGGGGCCCCATGCATGGACCTCTTAATCATAGTGACCGTTCAACCGCAAAGTAACAGACTGAAATCTAAGCTATCTGATTGAGTCAGGTCTGCTCTCAAGGGACACGTTGAAGGTATGGAACAGCTTTGTACAGGCAAGCATGTTCCTTTTAATTTACAGATCCACACAATGCTCCTGTATCTGTGATGAGATGTGTGTATGGAAGCAGTGCTTCAGGGACACAACAGGACAACTGGAAGGGAAGGCGGACACACACACACACACACACACAAATTGTCATTTACTGTACATCCCCCTCTTGTCTTTGTATGACTTTCTTCTGCAGAACACAAAAAAATATTCCCAATGAAAGACAATGGGGTCCAAAACACGGCACCCTATTGACTTTTACTGCATGGACAAAACATTTGTGTTCCAGTAAAGAAATGCATACAGGTTTTAAACGTCAGTCCTGCAGTCACTGTATTACCTCCATATGTAGGATGTACACTTTGTATAGGATTTCATGGCTGATAAGATCATATAATGGAAGAGGGAACCTTCTCATGATCACCCACCACTGGCCTCCAGATCATAAATCTATTACAGGGCAATCCCAACTCCAATGACAGACTGAGCGCCTAATTTAATAATAAATAATTTATGAAGTCCGTCAACACACTGTATTGAGGGAATGCAGACACGGCTTGCATAGTGACATTGATAAGACCTTCAAATTAAGACAGAATAAATCTGCAGACTTGACCTTAATTTGTGCGCCCTTTTCTGGGAAATACATTTAATGCATCATACTTTAAAATGTATCAATGTATCTGCTTGTTGATAGAATCACTGTAATTCATAAAATATGAAAGTAAAAGATTTTTTTTGGCAGAATAACATTGGAATCTTTTAGCAAATTATGATTCCTTTTACAAAGAGTAGAGTACGCAATGTGGTAGCTTTTATCACAACAAATCACTGCTCACAAACGTGCAAAGTCCATTGCCCAAACGAAAGTATAACAATAACAAATGTTAACAATAAAAATGAAGAATGTTTTACAATAAAGTGTTTCGCGTGATCGATATTGATTACTGCTTCTGAAAAGAATTAAATCCCTGCACCTGTGGCACAAAACATGAGCACACTGTTTAGCTAAAGCTAAGATTTTGTTACACAACTACTGGATACACCTTAAACGCAACAATGGATAAGAATCTTACCATGTAGGACGCCTTAGGCAGGTCAGTCCACTTTCCAGATTTGAAAGTATCTTCATTTGCCAATATTTGCGACCCACGGGCTACATTAGCTAGGCTGCTAAGTGCGCGTCCTCTATCCTCCATGTGCTCAGCTGCACGCGCATCGTGGGGCGCTTTGCATAGAGTCGGATCAAGGCTTGACGTCACAGCGCGACAACTTCATCTATTACCCCACAAAACAATAAGAAATTCACTTGTGGCTCGAAGTTTTATCCTATATAATCTGTTTAGAGTCATTATCATCCTAACAGCGAATGCAAATATCACAGTGCATAGCACTAAAACTTTTACCCTAAACGAGAGCCTGTCTCAGACAAGCAGACAATGTCTGAGGTACATGTCATTTATTCAGGACTCTTTAACTTTTTTGAGTTATCTCAAAGAAGTGTACATGGGTAGATGGTTACCTGCTATAATGTAATATCCATAATGTATTTGCCATTATTTATTGTTATAATAAAGCTGAGAACACACCCTTGCATGTCTTATTAGGCAAAGCATAACATGACATGACAGTATTCATCTCTGGGTGTTTATGCTTCACAGGTGTAAGTGGTTTATTTGAGGATGTTTAAGGTTAAATCATGTTTCATCAGAGTATTAAGAGAGTGAAATAAAAGGCACACCCAGATTTAGTATGATTTCATCCTCATCTAGTAGTTAAGTTAATCATCTGACATCCAGTTAGCAGAACAAAAAAATACCAGCGGAAATGAAAATGTGTTAAAACTGGGTATGAAAAGGAGTATGCATGTGATCTGAAATACTAACTTTTTAAACAAACATGGCACTTGTGAGTTGAAGGTCGGGAAAAAATAAGCTGGTTTCCTTATGAAAATCCCTGTCCCAATATGGTCTTCAAAACAGCTCCACTGAAGGTAAGGTGACATTTGTTTGTGCAGCAGGTGCATCAAAGCTCTTCTTATGAAGTTAAATGGCAATTACTCATTGCTCTCAGAATTAGACACTAAGCTTTATTTTCTTGTAGAACATGCAGTTAATTAAAACCAAGTCTACTGTAAACGTCACTTACTCGAAATCAGTGTAGCCAAGATCATGAAATCAACAAATTCAATATGTGGATGTGTGATTCAGCATGAGTAGCTTTACATTAGGCTCTGGGTTTGATGCTTGTAAATAGAAAAATGTAATTCTGACACATGCATTAGTCATCCCAAAATTACAAACAGATGACTGCATTGCCAAGGTAAGTTATGTAAAAACAAAGACTTGCATACACTGAAAATATGCCAAATCCATTAAACATCAAATGTGTGCATGGCTGTTTCTTCTTAATGGTTACCTAATTGAAGGCTTTGAAGTCATCTTGAGACTGAAATAGGCAAAAGCAATGAGTCCACATTGAAGACGGGATTAGCCAAAAACAGTTTTTATAGAGAAATGCATTTTATGATTGAGAAATGAACAGCATCTTGAATACATATGTCCATTATGTACAAAACTTACAAAAACAAAACATTAAGTTAAGGCAAACAGTAAGTGGAACCGCAGAGAATATTTTACTAAAAAAATTAAATTAAATACAAATAAACCTAACCTCCATGTTCAAATTGAGGCAGTGTAATTGTATAAATCAATGTCAGATTGCTCACTACTTGCCACACCTTCCAGACCTTGTATTGACTACAAGGATGCTTAAAACATGTTCAGTCCATAAATTAAGTCCAAGCAACTTAAGAACTGCTTAGCTGCTGAAGTCTCTGTTTCAAATGTTCACATTTCCTCCTTAATTGCTCCTTAAGTGAGATCAGTTTTTGTTCATCTTCTTGCATGCTCGCTATGCACTCCGTCGCCTTCTTAAGTATCACCACTTTGGCAGCTTTTTCGTTGTTGGCCACGTCAGGAATTACATCTCTTAGAGCGAAGAAACTGAGTTTGAGCTCGTTCCTCCGTTGCCGCTCGAGCACGTTATGAGTCCTGCGTTTGTCGTTATCCTCGGAGTCCGACGTCCTGGGACTCGCACATTTACGGCTGTGGTTTATTGGTTTAAACACCCGGATGTGACTCTCGAATTTAATCCGCTTGACTGCAGGCTGCTCGCTCCGCGTGGATGGCTGCGCGGCGTAGTTGTGTTGGTGAATGTTAACGTGACACCGCTTGAGGACGACGGGGCTTTGATGCGTCGCGTTCGCGTCAGGCTTTCTCACAGACTTTCTCTTTTCCACCGTGACAACGTCGATCTCCTCCTCCTCTTCGTCATCTATTTGGGTTAAAAAGCAAACAAAACGTCAATCTGCCGCTCTGCTTATTCATTCTGGACAACTTTGCGTAGTGCAATAACGTGCAGTGGGCGGGGGCGTCTCTCTTCAATTGACGCCACTACGGTCTCTATCTAGTATTAACGCTTTAACCACCACAAATTCTTACACTGTTAAAAAAAAGTGCAAACTTATTTAAAGGTGTGAAGTACATTTAGTTTTACTCGGCACTAAAAAGCGGACTGTACTCACCGGAATCGCTGTCACTGCTGCTGCTGCTCCCACTATTTGGTGGGGTATCCAGTGGCAGTGTTGTGGAAGTCGGTGTGGATGTCGGTTTACACGGCTTTGAGCTGTCAGTCAACGGGAAAGGAAACACTACTGATGGGTCAATGCACTGCGAGGCAGGGGTGCTCATGTCCTGAAGGTAGCTGACGTTAGGGCTGGACCGACAGCCGTCCACAGAGTCGCTCCTGGAAGACTCTTTCCTCGCCGCCTGCAGCGACGCCAATCTCTCCGACACCACCTTCTCCAGCTTAGCCGCGGCGGAGAAGCCACTCCACATACAGTCCTGAATGATAATCGACTTCAGAAAAGACTGGGAGTAGTCCGCGTCGCAAATAAAACTGTGGTTGACCACGTCGTCCCCAAGAAACTCGGACACCATTTCCAGTTGGTCTGCTGTGGAGGGGAAGGGGTCTGACAGCGAGGGACGCCGGCTCGGGGAGAGTGGCGGGGTGGGGAGCAGTTCAAATTTCTTCCATATATCCTCACTGGGAGCCGGTGGCTGTCCGTGCTGGTGGTTATAGAAATCCTCTTCCTCGTTGTCGATATAGAAATAGGGCTGATAGGAGTCGTAGTCGTAATCGTAATTTTTACTCGCCATACTTGAATTCAGCGGCATGGTGAATGCCTGTGAATGGTGAATACACTACGGTTAAAACTCGCCCTTTAAATGTTGCACAACTAGTGACTCATCTCAAGCCTAAACTTCAGTATAGTACAGTTGTCTTACAAACTCATAAATTATACTGAATGTGTCACGTATTAAATAATACAGCACGCTAATTTAAACTTAAATTAAAATAAGAATGTGGTCATGATTTTATGTTCCACAAGGTTTAAAGATCAATAGTTCGCCAAATATAGTTATTTACACATAAATAGTTTAAAACGTCCAAAATGAGAATAAATCATAACCCAGAAAGACTTACCGTAGCTGTAGTGAAACTGAATGAAAACTGGCAATACGGTCAGATGTCAGTGTATATGAAGTATCAGGTGAAAGTAAGTCCAAAGTGGGAGTGCGCCGCGCCGCTCAACCTCCGCACTTGTGCGACTGCAGCACCAGAGCGGCTGCTTGTCATTTACTGCAAGATTTCGAACAGCTGCTCCCGTGGGTTTTAATACTACGGATTGTTTTCCCCCTCCCTCAACTCTAGATATCAATGCGCCGTTCCCGCCAAATGTACAGGGCATAGAAAGATCAACACAACATAAACGTGTTGTTGTTTTTAATTATTTATTATTATTATTATTATATTATTATTAACTGCATAACAAGAACAGTAAAACAACATACATTTAAAGAGGATCACAATATTTTAAACTATAAGCAATTATGTAGCTATAATGTATTCCTAATAACATCAAAGGAGCAAAACACAAACTTGTTGGTTGTTCTATTAACACAACTGAATGACAATGAAAAGGCATCCTTAAGAAGTGACTTTATTGTAATTAAAACGAGTTACACACGGTACTACTTTTCATCGCGGAGTATTCCGGGGCGGAGCTTGAGTTGGGCATGATGAGGATAATTCCGAGAATCTACGAAGTGTAGTACACTACAAACCCCAACGCTTTACGAGTTTACGAGTTCCTCTAACAGCTGTTTGTTTTTGTTTGTCAGTAGAGGTGACATATGATTTTATATCACAAAAATGCATCTGTATCATAAAATTAATCCACAGACGTCGTTATTATCCTAAATACTCATTTCTGATAATTACATTAAGCACTCTGACGAATATTTTTGAGAATAATACTTATTTATTGTACTATTTATTGTTAATTAATGCAGTTACTGTCGTTATTTGCTTTACAGCGATGCTGTGATGTACTACTTAGGCTATGCTGTAATCATCGTCATCATCAGCATAACAATTTTTATAAAATAAATGAAGATTAGAGTCAGTTTTATTACTGATTATCAAAATAAGTCTGATATAGTGTTTGATCTTGATCTGATGGATGAAGGAGCAAACGTTCTCGATTCTCTCAGAAGTGGTTAGTGCTTCCCTCTGGTGGCTATCTTTAATAAGTGTCATAGGATTTAACTCGAGTGATATTAATTATAATCTGTGAGACAAACATTGAGTTTATCTGCAGTAATTAATCTTATAAATTGGGTGTTATATTAAGCGGGACTCAAATACTTACTTAAACCGTTTAAAAGGATTTTCAACTGGTGTTTATTTGTGTCTTGGGACCTAATTCTAATCTTTTAGGAGTTAGAATTTCTGAATAACAATAGGCATATACTACATTAATTTAATTACTGAACTTGTATAATCCTTAATTGTCCTGTGTTTTAAATATTTATATTGTATAGGCACAATCAATTAATGTATATATATATATATATATATATATATATATATATATAATATTGTGAAATAATATTACAATAAACACTGGTTTCTATTTTAATATTAATTATTTAATAGGTAATTAATTCCTGTGATTGCAACACTAACATTTTGAGCAATTATTACTCCAGTCTTCATGGTACATGTGATTCTTTTTATAATCAAACAGTTGTATTGCTTATTTTTTTAGGGTTCTCCAGTGGCCAACAAAAAACAGAACAATACAAAAGCAACAACAACAAAAAATTTCCTCTAAAGCCATATTGATAGTAGCCTAGTTTTTTGTTGCCTTGAAACTCTTCCTTGACAGTTGTGGTTGCCATTTACTTTTATTCACTCACATTATGCTATAAATAATTGTGTGTGTGTGTGTGTGTGTGTGTTCAACTTCCACAGAACACAGAGCTTAAAAAAGAAAACTGGGTGAGTGGGTAGTGAGGATATTCTATGCGTAGACTTGATACTTTTCAAGACATGTTCAGCATGGCATAGTGACGCGTGATATATGGCTCAGCACAGATTCATTAGACCCAGCCCTCTGCCACCATCTTTCTGAGAACCAGCAGGTCTGCTTTACTACCAGATATTCAATTCGACCCGTCTTCCTTTAATTTGCAGAATGTCAAGGGCCCAAGTTTAGTCATGAGAGAGCATCCTGGGTGTGAGGGAAGCATGGGGGGTTCACATTGGGGTTACTATTAAAGGTTTTTGTCTCAGAGCCAAGTGTGCGCAAGGGAAAGCCTGACCCCATGGGAATGCACTGTACCATACAGCACATAGCGTGTATGGATGCCAAACATTTCTCATCATAGCAGCTCATCACATTCACACATCAGATTTTTGTCAATGTCTGCCAGGTAACATGTTAAAATATATATATAATGGTATGCACAGTAGGGGAATATATACGCTGATTAAGGCTAATAGATTAAACTGGAACACTGAACCAAGTCAAAAATCAGATCAAAAGGATCAAACACCAAAGTTAGTTCAGGCAAACATGAAAACATGTTCACTCACCTTCATGTCATTCTAAAACAAGAGTCATGTCATTCTTCTGTAAAACACAAAATAATATATTTTAACTTTTTATTAGCCTACCATACAATGAAAGTCAATGAGGTCCAATATAACACTGGAGCTTCTTGACTTTCATTATAACCACAGAAACACTTCTTCAGAATTTCTTCTTTCATGTTTCACAGAAAGAAAGAAGGTTATGTAGTTTTGAAATGACATAAGGATTACTAAATTATGACGTTTCCATTTCTTTATAAACTCTCTTTAATGCTTTAGTTATTATGAACTTTCAGTTAACAATGGCTGTATTATTATTTTATTATTTAAAACTAACTAAAAATAGTGCTTGTTCATATTAAGTTTAATGTTAAATTAATGAATGTATGTATAAACTGCTGTTAACAAATTCAACATTACCGCTAATGCTACCAGAAGAAACATTCCCAGTCTCGTGTTCAAGATATTGCCACCACCCCCACCTAAATAAACAAATAAACGCAAAACCCTGAACCCTCAGAAGTGAATGTTGTTTACCTGTGTGTGATCACGCGCAGAGAACGTGCGTGTTCAATCCTCCAGTTACCCTCAGCCGTTTTCAGATGTCACGACAGTACCGCAATTGCACGACAGGGGGCATCATTTCACCGCTATGAAATCAGTGCATGCGCTGTTATTTTAATCTAATTGCAAATGAGGTCAATTTGACCTAATTTAGTTTCTTATTAGTCAGACTCCATATGCGTCATGTCTAGAGCATAATTCTTCGCTTTCTGTGTGGCAGACTTTTCACTAACTGCAGTAAAAGGGACAAACACACTCTTACCTTAATTTTAATAAAGACAAAACACAAGAACCTCATCACAGATCACTTTAAACCACATTTTCACTGTTTAATGAGAGGACTGAAGACTTCTGAAACTGTAATAAATGTTTCTATCATGACTTTGCATTGTCCAGGAAATCTCAAATACAGAACAAGCTAAGCCAGACTTCACTAGAATCTAAATGAAACAAACACAGGCTTGAAACATCCTTACAAGCTGTGTGTATCTTCGTTCCATGGAGAAACTTGAAAAAACAGCTTATTAGGGAGAGATCATTATTCAGACTTTATATTACTTTATACAAGTAATATATATATATATATTTAAATTACTATATTTACTTTATATTTTCCATCACAGACATCCTGAGATACAAAATGAATGCCCAAAATAAATTAAGTAAACAAAGAATACTTCTATAGACGTAATTATGAAAGCACACAGTCAAATTCTTTCTTTTCCTACAATATACAGAATTCACAACATCACCCATACAAAATGTATCATGTTTTATACACCTACAACATATGGTATGTCTAGTCTATTTAAAAAAATAGGTCCTCTAGATGACCCATAAACTTCAACCATTTGTCACTCTGAAGCTGTTGTTTTCTAAGATCAAATTCATTCTCAATTGCAATAGAAATCTGTAATATATCTCTTATGTTGACATTTCTTGCGATGATAAAAAAACAAAACAAAACAAAAAAAAAAAACAATATTGCAGTAACAATGCTGCTCTGGACCTCAAAATTCTTATCAAGTCTGTCCTTTCGGTTAAATATTAGAAGTAAAAAAAGAAGAACAAGAAGAAGAAACAGAAAATACATTCCAAGCGGATGATGTAACTGCATTTAGCGTAGTCTTTCCTTTGAAGATTCAAAACGTGTAGGACGGTAGCACATTAAAGATCAGCATACAGGAAAAAAAAATAGCAGTTAATGCACAACATTGCTTTGGTACAAATCTTCACCGTCCTGCGTCAGAAAATACAATCTCCCGACAGCAGCTGGAAGACACATGTACGCATTTGTATGTCAGTGTGTGTACTGTAACACAGATATGCTGCAGCAGACGACTGTAGTCTTGACAACTGATATCTAAATCTCCCTCTGTGTTTATTTGAACTGTGTGCACTGAAAAGCTGGGATCTCGCTTCGGCAGGAGGGAAAGGTGGAAGCAGGGGACAGTAAGCAATAAAAACACTGCCCGAAAAAGCAAGAAGGCCCTGATTCCCACAACACATCCTCCTTAGTCTTCCTCCAGCTCTTCCTCATCATCTTCTCTTAACTCCACGATGTCTTCCATGCGGCCCCCAGCCCTGACTTCGTTCATGGGGGCAGAGTCCTCCCCGTCGATGGCCATGTCTTCATCGGAGTCTTTCTTTTTCTTCTGTGTTGGCAGAAAGAAAATGCTAATCATCTTTCCCTAACACACTGGGCATCATTTATGAAACACAGACCAATGAATCTGTTTAAATCATTCAAAAAAGATATTATTACACAATTTTTTTTTATGCTGACGCATGATAGCTTAAGTATGCATGGTTTTCAAAGGGTTTTCTATTAAATGTCTGGTGGAGTTTCTACATTTTTTTTTAATTTAAAAAGTGGGGTGTGTTGTCTCACTATATGGAATTGTGAAATCATAATTTAACGTGGCATTTCCTGTTCCCTGTCCTCACGCCCCCTGCTCTGCACGTTCCGTATGCATCTCTTATCACGTACAACATTTGTTCTATTCAACCGTAAGTGCCCTGTGAAGTGGACATCACAGGATATTCTGCCATAATTCTAGTTTGAAATGAGCATATGTGTTCCATATAAACTGTATTAAATTGTGCAAGACATGAATTTTTCTGCTTTGGCACATCAATTGCCGAGAGCTGTTGGCAGTGTATCTAGCTCTGCAGCATTTCCGGCCGCTGCTGCAAGACAAACACGTATTGGTCCGCGCAGTCAATACTGCGACTGTATCGTACATCAAATCAACCAACCACCAAGGGGGTCTACGATCACACTGCATGTCACAGCTCGCCTGCCATCTCCTCCTCTGGAGTCAGTCACAGTTCAGAGTGTGGCTCCCTGAGCCTCCTCCTGGTACGGATGCACTGGCACACAGCTGGCCTCGGGGTCTACACAAGTACGCGTTTCCCCCAGTGAGCCTGCTCGCACAGATCCTGTGCAAGGTCAGGAAGTACGAGGAACAGGTTTTGCTGGTTGCGCCTTCCTGGCCCACCCGGACCTGGTTTTCAGAAATCATGCTCCTCACGACTGCCCCTCCCTGGCGCATACCTCTGAGGGAGGACCTCCTCTCTCAGGGGCTCGTCAACATATCCAGATCTATGGAACCTCCACGTGTGGCTCTTATACGGGACACAGGAGACTTGAGTGACCTGCCACAAGCTGTGGTGGACACTATCAGTCAAGCTAGAACTCCCTCTACGAGGCAAGCTTATGCGTTGAAGTGCTTTGGGAAAGCACAACCTTATTGTAAGGTTACTGAGGGGTGCCAGGAGGTTGAATCCTTCTAGGACACCCCTAGTGACCTTTCCGTTGTCCTAGCTGGACTTCAGGGAGGTCCCTTTGAGCTGCTGGAGTCAGTCGAGCTCAAGTTCCTGTCTGCTAAGACAGCACTCACGTCCTTCAAGAGGGTCGGGGACCTACAGGTATTTTCTGTGGGAGAAGAGCGTCTTGTATTCGCGCCGGCCTACTCTCACGTTGTCCTGAGACCCCAGCCTGGATACGTGCCCAAGGTTCCCACCATGCTGTTTAACAATTAGGTGGTGAACCTGCAAGCACAGCCCTGGGCGGAGCAGTTGATGCCAAGCTCAGTATCGATGTGCATGCCCGGGGTCCGGTCAGCCCCTTTACTGGGTTAGATGTCCATATAGTTGATTCACTGTGGGTAATAATCTGTCCATCTCTACTGCCAGTCGTTCCTCTCCTTCCCTGGATAGGATTTGCCTCAGAGTGTTGTACTACCCCACTTCGGGTCAGTCCATACTAGAGTTCCACATGTCACCTCCCGCTGGTAGGATGTGGTCCCTGTAGCGCCCTTTTCAGAAGGTCCGCTTCCCCATTGTCTTGCCAGACTGTACAACAAATACAAGAGGTTGCAGCTCCTCTTGTGGAAGGCTGAAATCCCTTCGGGAAGTAGAAAATTGCTTCTTCAAGAACAACAGTTTTGGCCTCTCCGGCAGCAGTGTACTCATTCTGGTCCCTACGGGTATCCAAGTCAGCGTCTGACACATGGCACTTGTCAACATTTGTAGTGCTACAAGGTTGTAATGGTTCAGGTTTGTTGCGTTTTCTATTGGACCCCAGTCTGTCGTCACGACATAACTCGTAGTGACTGACAGACACCATGTCCCGGTTACGTATATAACCCTTGTTTCTAGGGGTGGGCGATATACCGGTAGACACGATTAACCGGTAGAAATTTGTCAACTGATAGAGCTTTTGGTCTATCGTCTTAATTGCGGTTGAGATCACGTGACGTTGCACGTTACATAACCACGCAATACACATTATCTTCGACAATGGAAGAAGCAGATATTATTCACTTTATCTGTCGAACATGGGCTTGTTGTTTTGACAGTAGTTTGTGATTATTACAAGAAGCATTTTAGAATGTCCCGTGGAGACTGGTATGCTGTCAGGCACTGTGTTAGTACCTGTTGTTCTGAGAAAAACTTTGAAACACGCATACAAAACCACTGCTAGAGAAGCACATTTACGTAACTGGACTTTTGACTCAAGACCTTACAGTTATCAAAACAACTACTTTCACTCTACTGTATGCGTGTATGCTTAAAATATGCAATATACTATTGAAAGATTCATTTATGTGGAGTTGCCACAGCATCACACTGATATATTGTTAAAAGGTGCTTGATTGGACTGTTGATGCTCTTTTGTTGTATTCACATCAAACAGAAAGCATTTTTATCATAAGAAAAAAACAGGCTTCTGTGTCATTGTACCTGTTTTCGGTAGACATAGCATGCTGCGATTGCAACCATAGTAGACTCCCCAAGGAAACCAGCCAGCAGGGATCCAACACCAAGTGTGGCTCCATGTACCCTACACAAATTGAAGTGAAGAATGCTTTTAGTTTCAGTCTAACAGATTTTACTATACAATGTGATGCACTGAAGCACAACAAAAAGTGAACTATATGCTTTAACATGAGTACAGTCGAGCATAACACACTTACCCCATGTAAGGCAGCACTATGAGACTGGTAATGAGGACAATGATGCGGAGGACAGAGCTGGGTGCCAGGACAAAGGTCTTCTTTAGGGTCATGAGCCAACCAGTCAGGTGAGCACGAATTGTCACTGGGGATTAAAAAAAAAAAAAAACTGGTTTCAAGCAATCATGTGGAAACAGCAATCACTGGCATGTAAAATATATCTGTACTGTTATATCATAAAAGTTAAATGCAATTAAGTGTGATTGTACTTTAAGCTTCATTGTGTTTTTTTCGCTCGCTAGCATCGTAACTGAAGCATGACCACTTCTGACCTTTGCCTTTTCAAAAGGCATTTTCAAAGAGCAACCTAAGACCATCTGTCCATTTGACAAAGCACTGCACATCAGACCCTGAATTATGCAGTTTTGTTTGTCATGAGAAGCCCTCTGAGAATGTGCAGCTACAGTACTTTGCAGAAAGGTCCACAGATTTCCACAGAATTTGAACATTGGGACATTTTTGGGGTCAGTATGTTTTTTTTGACACTTTTATTCAGCAAGGACACATTCATTTAGTAAAAAGTGACCGTAGACTTTTTAGAATGCTACAAATAAAATGCTGTTTTTGGAAGAAAAATAAGAGAAAATTACAGTTTCCATTCAAAAATAAAATATCAAAATATAAATATTTTATATTGTAAAAAATACAGTATTTTGCTGTTTTTTTTACTGTACAAATAAATACAACCTGAGGTGGAGAAAAATGACAACACTACACTTTTTAAACAACAGAGCATGTCCTAGGTCTTATGTTTTTATTAAATATTTTTGTTATTTGATTATGCTTCTCATTCCATTCAAATCGTTGTTTTTTTTAACCAATTATATTACAACAACAAAAACATTTACTTTCTGTATACTTGTTGCTGGATGCTAAAATAAATATACATATGCCCCCCCCCCCCAAAAAAAAAACACAGAATGTTTGTTTTTATGTAAATTAAGTTAAAGTGTAATACCTGGAATGGGAAAGAAGGAGAAAATTCGTAATGGGGCAACACACAGCTCAGCAAAAGCATGATCTACTCCAATGATGTCCACCAGGATCTTCTCGGAAATGTGTGGCGCCCAGAACACCACAAAACAGAGCTGCACAGAGAAAAACACACTACATGAACGGAGCCATCCAAACAAAGTACAACAAAACATAATGCAGTTAACAAGAAACGGGGTTAAAAAAATAAATAAAAATAAAAAATATAGGCTCTTCTGGTTATTTGTGTGAAATGGCACTTTTTTTGGTTTACTAGTGGAATATAATATAGCATATGTGTTGATTTTAGATTTAGATCACATGTAAGCAAGCATTATTATATTTACCATTCACAGAGCTATCAAATCACTATCATTTACACTCATAACTATTTATATCTAGTGGAGAAATGCCTTTGAAATGTGCAGGAATGGGAAGTGTGTGCACTGATACGCATGGCCAGACACGCTGGCACAAGAACACAACACTTGCTGCAACCTCTTATCATCAATAACACGAATCAACCATCTATGATACATAATTTACAATTATCTTTTACAGAGCAAATTGTTAACAGAATGTTGCTGCTTTGGTGTGATTAATTAAAAAGCAAAAAAAACCAAACAAACACAGTATTCATACACAGCAGTGCATTCATGTAATATTTAATTGAAGAGAAGAACATCTGGGCAAAACTATATTGTGTTTACATAAGAGATTAAACCGAAGCCTTGATATACAAGTGACACACTCATACATTCATGATTCTTTCTCCATATCAACTACAGAGAGGTGAAATTATGGCATAAAAATGATAGCTGTAGTTTAATACTATCAAGGCTTTTATCTAGGTCAGGAAGGGAAGGTCTGACCCCGTTACAGAGGCAGAGCGCATCAATTAATCATTTAGCCTGACTCTAAAAGCACTCACAATAACAAGACACACTATCCTAATGCGCTCCTTATGGCTCTACAGCTATGTGTTTGGTAGCTGAATAAGAGCCTATGGATTTTGTTAATTGTTCATTTTAAATTCAGGGGACAAATGGGAAAATTACAAATTGAATAATAAAGTAACAATGTGTATACATTGAGCTAGTGTGTGTTTAAATACTATACATGTAGACCAAAGGGAGAATTTGTAATTGGGAATGTTGCAACAGCACTCATAATACCCATATTCATAATGTACAGAATTTCTTATTTTATTCTTTAACTGAAAGTTGCTTTGGATAAGAGTGTCTGCCAAGTGAATCAATTTAGATAGAAACTGGCTCCTCCTGATTGGCTAAACAAATGATATGACCACAGCCCACGGTCATAAAAAACTCCCACAGCACCTTTGAACTCGCTGAACTTCAGTAACCAAAATACAAGTGTTGTTGATGCCAGATGGAGATAGAAGAGAATGGGAATGAACTTACTGTTATAGAAAGAGCCAAACAAACAAAAGTGAAGCGCTTGATGTGGGACTTTGTCACAACTGTACCACTGTTGACCAACTTGTTGCTAGGGTTATTCTGGAAATTAAGAATAAACACAAACAGCAGATATCAAGAAAGTGGTTCATTTCTTTGCCAGGAAAAGTTTAGAGAATTTCAAATCTATATATCAAAAAGAAAAAAGAAAAAAAAGGTCGTTTAGAAAAACAATACTCTTCAGTACTAATACTATTCATCAAAGATGCACTGAATTTATCAAAAGTGACAGAAAACACTGGTCAAATCAATTTCTGAAGGATCATTTGACACTAAAGACTGGAGTATTCGGGGATTAAAATTCAAATCACAAAGGAATAAATTACATTTTAAAATATAAAAAAAAATTTAAACTTATGTTAAATAATTATAATAATAACAACATTTCACAATGTTACAGTTTTTACTAGTGCTCTGCTGTCAAATGATTAATTGCATCCAAAATACGTTTTTGTTTACATAATGGGCCAGTTTCCCGTACAGGGATTAAGACTAGTCCTAGATTAAAATAAATGTTAAGAGCTGTATAAACTG
>JAUCMS010000044.1:11225339-11239584 GCA_032357445.1 Enteromius radiatus | reverse complement strand
ATGAACTATGGGTGGCACGTTACGGTGGTGTTTTTCAGAGAGAACTGTGGAAAAGTGGGACAATATTTGGTAGATTGGTAGATTCTTGCTGGAGGCTTGATGAAAGCTGTATATTCTCTGCCTTTTGGGATTTTGCGATGCCAAAATACTCTGTAAATAGATCAGAGTAACAGAATTGTGTTCACATTTTTTTAGGTAAAGTGGAAAAGATCATCAGCAAAAGTAGGATAGTGTTAATATTATGTTCAAATTAGGTTGCAGCAATTTAATAACTTCACTACAACTTTCTTCTATGAATCTAAACATTTGCCATTTGAATTAGGTCCATATTTCTACTGTTAAAACATGTAATGTTTCATGTTTAAAGTGGTCAAGCTGGCTTTTAAAACATTGTTTGGTTTAGCTGGTTTGTTACATGTGTAAGACATGACTAAACAGCTAGATGGAGGTCTGTCAGTTTAATTGTTGTCTGTCTTGTATTGCCAACCCCAAATATTAAGATGAAGTGGAAAATGTTAATAATGTAATTTAGCCTACATAATGTTAATAATTTTTCTAGCACATGCATTCTACAATACAACTTTCTATTCTTCATAGAGGCTCATTTGGAAGAAACATAAAGATTTTAAACATGTAGAAAGAGCTGATAAAATGTAGAACTGTAACTCGAATGCAACGTAAAGGCATCTCTAAATGCGTAAATGTAAATGTAGGCCTATATATATTTATGCTAAGATCATTTAGACATCAAAACCATAACCTTTGCTGCACGAGGCAACTGAAAACATTTCAGTAATGATAACACCTGTATGGCAGTTATTAATAACTGTTGCATTTGATTTGTGATATTTAAAAAACAATCAATCATGAAAACTTATTTTTCCTCTTTTTTAAATGATGACTCATGCACTCTATGTTGGCAACAGACCAAAGCTGTGATTTTAATTAAATATCTCTCTGATTTTGTAAGAGCGTCATAACGCCACACAGTTCAAGAATGTTCTGGCTGCTGGATGTTTATCAGTGTAACATGATTCCCTTAAGGGTTAAGACCAGCACATTTAGGAACAGGTATACAATTTACTGCCTCTGGAAAAGAAGATCCTGACCAGGGCAGATAACATGATAAGGGGTGTAAGGGATCCTTTAATCTGAGTCCTGGTGGGGACAAAATAGCTCACAATCGACTGCAATCACTCATAATCCTGTTGCTTGCTGTCACAGGAAGATTGATGCATCGTGACAATGTAATTGTGAACTGGATGCAGCATTGTACTAAGCGCTGTGACATAATGTTTTCAAATACTGTAATGCATTGCCTTTGCTAAGCAGCATTACGACCAAAATGCATGTAAAATTTTGCAGGATAGATATTAGCATCCACATCTTGAGAAATCCTATATAATTAAGCTATAATTTTAGTACAGTTAAGTTTGCTATGAAACATTTGCGTTATTTAGCAAGGCTATGAAATATTTTTTTAACATTATAAAACACTTTATGAAGGATATTTTTCAGCATGAACTAGAGGACATCACTGGTCTATGTGGATGAGGCAGGGTGGAGTGTGTTTTTAAGGCCTAACTTGGGTTAATATTTCATAGGCTGGCTGGTACTGTTGTATAGTGTTTCCAGGTTGGGCTTTGTGTCTTAGATTAGGGCTATTTGCCTTCTGGAGAGTTCAGTGTTGATTCTCTGGCTCTAGATGTGAAGTTTGTTACAGACATCCAGGATTTGGTCTTTGCCTTTTATATTGATAGTGCTGCATTTAAACTATTTTGCACTTTTAAATAGGTATGCCTATATATTTAGATATATAGATAATAGTGTAATATAATATTATATATATTATTCTAATATATATATATATAGATATAAAGATATTAATTTGGTTTATTTTTTACTGTTCCCAGCATTCTGTGGGAAAAAAAAAACATTCAGTTTTATCAATATCTTTGTACATTATGAGTATTATTTCTGATTATAGAGCATTGAGTGAATTCTACCTTTGTGATGTAGATAATTTCCTGATGTCATTATATATGTATGATGAGATGTTATCTAATGATCATTATCAAAGCCTCTTCCAATGTGTGAGTGTCTTTCAAAGAAAACATCCAGATGGCAGGTTCTTACCACCCAGGAGTAAAGCAGAGCTTTTGTATGACACTATTTATGTTCCCAGGGGGGCGTCCCTGTGGTTTACTGAACCATACCCGTGCTGTATACTTTCACTTTCATGTGTGATGAGAGGTAACAGCCTCACAGCTATTGTCTGTAGCATACTATTGCACATATTAAACACATTAAACATGTTACTGTAAACGTTACTTAAACATTACACACAAAGTTTTTTTTCTTTTAGCAACTGTCTTATTTGTCCTCTATGACAGATGCTTTGCCACCTTCCATTTGTTTGCAAATGCCAAACACCCTTTTCAGGCAATAACTTCTTGTCTAAGCAACAGAGATTTCTTGTTCAACAAAAATCAATTAGCAATACAATACATTTAATGTAATGGTATTATATTCATATGGTTTATAGTTGACCTTGCAATTGGTAAAACTGAGCATAAATCCCAAAAATATTGGCACAAAAAACTTCATTATATATTAATGATGAGCTGAGAGTTCACTTCCTTAAGGAATTATGGATTAAATTAATAAACATGATAATTTTTACACAGCATGAAGCACAGGTTTTAGATATTTGTACAGGATAGCTGATCTATAGAAGAACATTCTACCATCTGGTTTTGTCGTACTGGTTGAATAAACCAAAATGTTGTTGTTGTGTGTGTGTGTACTTTTGTTTTGTGGTTTACAGGGAAAAAATAGTTTAATGACGTGGGTATGACAGAGGTATTACAATATAAAGTGGGTTTATGAGGACACTGCCTGCGTCCCCGTTATTCAATCAAAAGGCTTAAAAAAAAAAACATACTAAATGGTGTTATTTTGAAAATCTAAAAATGCTGAAAGTTTCCTGTAAGTGGTAGGGTTGGTGTAGGGCGACAACACATACAGTTTGTACAGTATAAAAACCATTTTGCCTATGGAGAGTCCCTATTAACCACAAATACCAGCATGTGTGTGTGTGTTTGCCAAAGCAAAACATCCATTGCCTTTGTAACAGACTAAAAAGACTTCTATTGTTTGCACAGAACCTGCTTACATTATGCCCTTTGACTTCCTGTTGTCATTGAATGCATGTTGCATGTTATTTATCTTGAGTCCTGAATCATCAGCAAACTGTGTAAATATTTAGCAATTCAAATATTATAAACTGCTCAAAAAAAAATAAAGGGAACACTAAAATAAAACATCCTAGATCTGAATGAATGAAAAGTTCTTATTAAATACTTAGTTCTTTACATATTTGAATGTGCTGACAACAAAATCACACAAAAATTTTCAATGGAAATCAAATTTAACCCATGGAGGTCTGAATTTGAAGTCCCACTCACAAAATTGAAGTGGAAAAACACACTACAGGCTGATCCAACAAGTCAAAATGAGGCTCATTAGTGTGTGTGTCCTCCCTACAACGCCTGGGCATGCTCCTGATGAGGTGGCCGATGGTCTTCTGAGTGATCTCCTCCCAGACCTGAACTAAAGCATCCGCCAACTCCTGAACAGACTGTGGTGCAACATGGCGTTGGTGGATGGAGCGAGACATGATGTCCCAGATGTGCTCAGTTGGATTCAGGTCTGATGAACCGATGGGAGAGTCCATAGCATCAGTGCCTTTGTCTTGTAGGAACTGCTGACACACTCAAGCCACGTGAGGTCTAGCATGGTCTTGCATTAGGAGGAACCCAAGGCAAACCGCACTGGCATATGGTCTCATATGGCAGTCAGGCTACCTCTGGCAAGTACATGGAGGGCTGTGCGGCCCTCCAAAGAAATGACACCCCACACCATTACTGACCCACTGTGTCTGTTTCTGACCGTTTGAGCAGCCACATGTAAGTTTGTGGGCTGGGCTGCCCTTCCACGGCCTCCTTCACATCTCCTGATGTACTGGCCTGTCTGCTGATAGCACCTCCATGCTCTGGACACTACACTGAAAGACACAGCAAACCTTCTTGCCATAGCTCGCATTGATGTGCCAACCTGGATGAGCTGCACTACTTGTGTGGGTTGTAGACTCCGTCTCGTGCTACCACTAGAGTGAAAGTACTGCCAGCATTCAAAAGTGACCAAAACATCAGCCAGAAAGCATAGGAACTAAGAAATGGTCTGTGGTCACCACCTGCAGAACCACTCCTTTATTGGGGGTGTTTTGCTAATTGCCTATAATGTCCACCTGTTGTCTATTCCATTTGCACAACAGCAGGTGAAATTGATTGTCAATCAGTGTTGCTTCCTAAGTGGGCAATTTGATTTCACAGAAGTGTGACTGACTTGGAGTTGCATTGTGTTAAGTGTTCCCTTTATTTTTTTGAGCAGTGTATAAAGAGGATATAGCGAAAACTGAGTAACTTTTGAATACTAGTAACAAATTCTCAGCAAATTCAGTGTTTGTATAACAGATGACAGCCATTTTCATGTGTTAGTCACTATGGGTAGGCAGCGTGGTGGTCATGTAACAGAAAGTCCTCTTTTTGGCAGAGAGACCTGACAGACTAGGAAGTGTAATTTATGCCCATTCTTCTTCCCCCGCTCCTGCTCAGCCCTTTCTTTGTGTGCATGTCATACTGTCCACAGGGTGTTCAGTCACTATTAGAGGATTTCCTCATGGGAATTCAGTCATGGCTCAGCTGAATCAATGAAAATGCCGTGGGAACTGGTTGCTACGTCATCCTTCTCAATGTTCATGCTGGCCTTTATCATTCATTTAATGATCCGATCATTAATGATCCTTGGACATGCAACATTTATATAGGCTACAAAAATGTTTGGGAATTATGTGTGATGTGATGTGTATATATATATATATTAGTGGTGCATGACACAAATCATAATTGTTAATAATTCCCTTGAAATTGTAATTGGGATTATTAATTATGATTACCACAATTTACACTGAATGATGTTTATACCAATGTTTGAAACAACTGCGCATGCCATATTTTGCATAAACACAAACAATCTGAAAACACTCTAACTGAAAATAGAAACACCCTTAAAATAACATGTAGAACAAAACACATCTTAAGCACTCTTCGAACGATTACATAATTGTGGCATCTGTAATTTTACTCCTTGTGTTTCTGACTCTGTTTTCAGGTTCTGCAGAAGTTGGGAAAGGCAGATGAGACAAAAGATGAACAGTTTGAGCAGTGTGTGCAGAACTTCAAAAGACAGGAGGTAAGATGAGTCTGATCTATAGGGCAATACTGATTTTTGACAGCATAATGGTTTTCTGAGTGATTGTTAATCGGGATCGATTTTCCCACTAGCAACAGAAAGCCATGTACTTAAAGACACAGTTCACCCAAAAATGTCAATTTTTTTTTAACTGAATTTTTCATTCTGAGGTAATATGTCAATTTTAAATTGGAGTATTGGTATAAGTGAAAAAATAACCATTGATATTGTTTATCTTATAATAGTTCTCTATAGACACATTTTGTCTTTTGTAAAAGTCTATGATTCTCTATGAAAGTAATGATTCTCATTACTGCTGTCACTACACTTCAATTCCACAGTACTACAAAGGCACTGCCAGGATGCTTGGCACAGATACGATTCTCTCTGTTCTCTCTTTCTTTAGAAATCTGTAGGCCAATGCAGTACACTTTGCATTAGCTACTCTATCTAAATATTTTTTCCTCTGACTATTATATATCTCAGCATTTAAAGGATGTTTTATTTTTCAATTAAAGGAACTGTAATTTTAACCAAATTAACCAATTAGGTTCAGAATACAAATAAAAACCTTATAAATGGTTATTAAATGATAAAAAGTAAATTACAAAAATGAATCACAAGATATCTCGAAACAAGTCTTTATGAAATGTAATGGACAAATGAAAATTGAATTAAAATCATCATTATATTCATAAAGATGCTTAATTTTATATCACCACAATTGAAAATACCATAGTTCATACTGTATTCATCATTGGATTCACTGCACACTATTCAACCAGAACAGCTCCATATTTAATACTAAATGACTTGTCTCAAATAATTTGATTACTTTGATAATGAACAGCAATGCTTTTAAGTTTAGAGTTATAGTGAAGTGTCTGTGAGGGAAGATATGTTGGGAAAGTGTAGTTCCAGAAGAAGTGTGTGTTTGCTGAAGAAAAAGCAGCAGTCTAATCCCACCCTCTCCACCTGTCCTCACTAATCCTGATTAGACTGCTTTATGCTCCAATGTGCCAGTGCTTCCAGAAACACTCTCCTCTGCTCACCTCCAAACTTCTCCAATAATTTAACCCCTTACTCCTCAGTCTTTTGGGGTGCCTCAAGGACTCCTTTCTCTGTACTTCACCATGTGATAAATAGTTTGTGCAAAGTGGAGTACATGCTAAATAAATTGATCTAATTTTGAATTAGCTGAGTCAGAGTCAATCACTGCAGCTGGAGGATACCAGTCACAGCCAAAACTGAACCCACACACCATATGCTGCCAGTTTGGCTCATAAAACACTCGATGGAGCAGATACACGGAGCCATCAACTGTCATGAGATATCGTACACATCAATTCTCTGCATCAGGACCTGTAAAATACTGTCAATCTGAAACCGGCAATTTGTAATTGCCACCCTATACTGTAAAAGACGCCAGATGTTAAACAACCACATCCCATTTATAAAATAACCATTATAATATTTCACACAAAATTACATATTGGCATCTAGTGGTCACAAGATACTGCTAATTACGTTGTCTCTAGCACTTTTGCTGTTTGTGGTTTTTTTTTGAGGCACTCATTGAATGCTAATTTTATGCTGAAATATTTCTGAACCTAAAACGCACATTATTCAGCCATATTGTGAGAGCGATCATCAGAGCTGATAGAGGCCATTGGAGCTTTTCATTTAAAATCTCCCTGTAGCCTTTTGCTGTCTCAGGATTGCTGGGTCTTGTGTAGAGTGCAGAGAACGAAATGACTTCCATCTGCTGCATTGACTTGAAAGCCTGTGATTGTCAGTGTGATGCCGTGATTTCAGCACCACGGACAGCAATTATTCTCCATCACTTAAATCTCGGGTTATTATAGTCTGCAGCACTGTGATTTGATTCACTTCAGCAGTGATTTGACTATGCAGAATTAATGTGTATTTTATTTATATATTAACAGTTAATGAACAAACTCCATCGCACACCTGCACTTGATAGGTGCGTCGGATAATACCAAGCAGGTAGTTTCAATAAGACAGCAATTCCCGCACACTATCACAGCTTGAGAAGGTATAATTTTATTAGCACAATATGCTAATAGATAGATACTCCTGATGAAGGTCGTGTGACCGAAACATTGTGCTAATAAAATTATACCTTCGCAAGCTGTGATAGTGTGCGGGAATTGCTGTCTTATTTATATATTAACAAAAACTGTAAAAGGAAATTGACCATACCTTTGAACAGTAGTGTATATAAAGTAAAAAACTACTGGCATAGTCTCTAGAAAACCATTGACAGATATGAAAAAATCTGAAAAAACTTACTTGTATATCGATATCTGCCTGTGTGCTTTAATACCTAATGTGATGAACCTTAAAAATGACAATAAATGACCAATTTGTATATTAATAGATATGTTTATTGTTCCTTTCTCTCATGTTCTTGCTTTATTTCTGGACATTATTGTTTTCATTTATTATTATCGTTAATTATTATAATTCCTTTATTTTTTGTTTTATTATTTACCTTTTTTGCTAACTGTAAAAAACAGTTAGCAATCTCCATATTCTTAGTACTTTTGCACATTACATAACTGCATGTGTATTTCCAATAAACATATCCTTTAAAAAAAATGACAATAATCTCCTCTTTGTTCTGATCCATAGTTTGAGGGCTCTAGGCTACAGAGGGAGATGAAGGCCTACATAGCAGCTGTGAAAGGTGAACCATTGCAAAATACACACATATACAAGTACATTCATGTCTACTCTATACTGATCTGGTTTCTCTATTGTTATGACTGCAGGGATGCAGCAAGCTTCTAGAAACCTGACAGAGTCCCTACATGAAGTATATGAGCCGGACTGGCATGGCAAAGATGACGTCATGACCATTGGAAAGGTAGCCAGAAATCTAGCTGTGATTGTCCATGTGTTAGTATTAGCATTTAAAATACATTGTCTAATGATCATACAACATACTGCTGTTTTTATAGAAATCTTTATAGAAATAATAATTATAGAAATAAATATTACATATTAGTGGTGACAAGTTGAGATCCATCATACAAATGGCTTGTGGGAAATGCTGAGTAATTGCATATGTAACACAGCGTCAAAAGAGCTGCTAAAGATCAAGGATAGGTGTTGATTTCTGTTCGCAGCTTTATATGCTCAAGAACTGCTGTGAAAGTGGGTGAAAATGAAATACCCGACCTCTGGTAACCTAAAAATGGTGTTCATTCTCACCAACTTGAGAACATACTTATCAGTTCTGGTGAGATCTGAGGTGTAAGAAGGGGCAAGAGGTTTTGGCAGTCTCTCACAAGACTCAGCTGAGGGATTTGTACTCCAAAGCTAAAATGCTGCGCCTTTTAGGGAAAATGGGGTCAAATCACTGAGCCATTAATGTCTATTATGCAGCCCTTGCACATGCATTTCACAGACATTTTATAAGATATATTCAGAAGGGTCATGTTAATCCTGAGGCTGTTTAATTCCCATACAGCAAATTTAATAACTAAAATTATAGCATTTATGTATGTATATAACTATTATTTATAGAAAAGAAATAGGTGTAATGGATGTTTTGCTATTGAGGATAAATTGCAGGAGAATCAGCACTTTTTACACAAGCAGCAAAGAAAGTTCATGTGTCAAACCGACGGAAAAAAAATCAAACCATCCCATCTGTCCCTCTGCACACAGATGATGTGGTTTGATGGAGGGAGTTATTAATAGTGGATAAAGACATATGTCATTTTTAGTATGGTGAGTGAGGCTGTGACTCAACGCTGTCCTCAGAGAATTTCAATTTAATTTACCCAAGGACGCTCGTTTTTGTTTACTCACACCTCACCGAGGGGGAGAGATGAATTCAGCTTCCTGAATCCGATTTGCATCCTCTGAATGAGTAAGAGCCTAATTAGATTTTAATTTGCCTGCTGCTGAATCATAAACCCAACACCTAAACTCATCTGTTTATATTGCAGGAGCCGCAGAATAATATTCAAAAGGGGTTATACAGTAGAATCTCTCATGCTTGTCAAATGCTCTGAGTTAATCTGGCTGATGGCTGTCCTGTCTCCTCTGCAGAACTGTGATGCTCTGTGGGAGGACTTCCATCAGAAGCTGGTAGACTCTACCATCGACACACTGGAAACATATTTGACTCAGTTCCCAGATCTCAAGGTGCCAGAGTCATTTTACTCATGCTGAATCGGTTTTAAGGGATGGATCGTTCAAATCCCTATCATCATCCATATTGTTTAAGATGACACATGTGCCAGCGCATCGCTGAGAATGAATGCAAACCAGTCAGCTGAAGGGTAACCATAGTAACCACAAGTGTTTTTGCTCCCTCCAGATGCGTGTCGCAAAGAGAAGCAGGAAGTTAATTGACTATGACAGTGCAAGGCACCATCTTGAGACCCTGCAGACTTCAACCATGAGGAATGAGAAGAAAATAGCAAAAGTATAAAAGTCTTTTCTGTTTGTGCATCACAGTTTGGTCTTTAAAACGCTATGAATACTATTGCTGAAACCATAGAATTGCTGATGCAGTCATCTGAGCTTTCGCTTGAACATATGTGTCATATCTGTGTGCATGTAGGCAGAGGAAGACTTGAAAAAGGCTCAAAAGGTGTTTGATGATCTCAATGTTGGCCTGCAGGATGAACTGCCCACACTCTGGGATAGGTGAGACATTTTAAGATTGAATGCTACTGGAATCTTTCATATGAACAGCATACTGATTTGGTTACACTACTGAAAAACAAATACACTAAACTGTACTTTAAATACATTTATTTCATGCTAACTATACTACAAATACATTTACATATTTATGTGCTTAATAAAAATCCCCTGCAAGTGTACGTTTGGTATGCTAAACTGGTATACTTAAATTGGATGCTAAATTGAAACTATTAATGTTGTGCTTAATATACTTTAATTGTGAGAAAATAGTGCTGAAGTCCAACTAAAGATGTAGTGAAGTTTATTTAATTGTGCTAAAGTTTAATTCAATAAAGATGTCTATATGGTATAAAAATACCAAGAGAATTAAAATTGCTTTTGTTTGTATTGGACATTTCAGTGGCTAATGTTTTGATACTTTGTTCACATTCAGCACTAACTGGTAAGCAACATTATGTGCAAGACTAGCTCAATAATTAGCCATCAATCTCTTATATAACAAAAGCCTTGCTATATCATGCCCAGTATAATTATTGTACTCTGAGAGGAGTGGCAATAATAGTTACAGCCTGGTGCCCTGACAATACAAGGCACTGGCCAATAATATTGATTTAATTTGGCCAAAGGACTTCCTGAAATGTTCATTTACATGCCAGCAATCCACATTTATCCATTAGATGCTAGTAGGCTAGTTGTGAACTCTCATGTCACTGCTGCGGTTGCATACAGTAGAGGAGGTAAGAAGGGTTTTTTCAATACTTTTAAAGGAAAAGGACTATTTTGCAGTGATCATGTGAAGAAATTTGTCAAATGCAATTTATTTAGATTGTCTTGTTTCAGAAACATCCTTGCTTTTCATGTTTGTCTGGCAGGAGTTTATATGGTGTTAAGCTAGTAGGGTCTGGTGTGTGGGTTGAAGGGTAGTTTATTTCTGCATAGTTGATCGAATGAGTTGGATATGGACAAAAATAATATTGATAATAATAGCGTGACTGATATGGTAGATGTGGTGACATGCTGTAAATAGCTGGTTAAACAACACAAGTCACCTGCTTTGTCACAAAAATCAGAATTATTCATCAGTTTATTTAGAGCACTTATAATGTTTTTTTTATGTAACTGATTTAGCACATATGCAGCTGCATACAGTATATGTAGTTATGCTGTGCAGTATCCTGAATATTGCAGTATGTGTTATTAAAAGAACAGTTAAACCAAAAACTACAATTTTGTCATTGTTTGGTAACCTTCATGCCATTCTTTCCTTCTGTCTTTGTCCATATAATGAAAGTCTTCATTGAAAGTGAATTTGGCCCCCATTGACTTTTTATTATTTGGACAAAAACAGTTGAGGTTTAGAACAATGTGACTGAGTAAATTATGGATCAACTATTCATTTAGCTACTTTGTATATTGACTGTTGTTGTCAACAGTATTTTGATAGTAATATGAGTAAGGTGTATGTACTGTACATTAGGGTCAGTTGTATATTGTGTTGAATAATGCTCTGTTAAGCAGTATGTTGTTTTTCTGAGAGGGTCTGTCTGCTCACTGCCCTGTTATGTAATCTATCCAATCGGCAGCTTCCTCTCTGCACCAGGCCCTGCAGCCATGCTTTTTTTTAGCTCAGACCAGAGAGAAAAAATTAGATACATTCATAACTATTGCAGACTTCAAAAATGGGCGTTTCACTTTA
This sequence comes from Enteromius radiatus, assembly GCA_032357445.1. Taxonomy (NCBI): domain Eukaryota; kingdom Metazoa; phylum Chordata; class Actinopteri; order Cypriniformes; family Cyprinidae; genus Enteromius; species Enteromius radiatus. Next base: position 11,227,889 of record JAUCMS010000044.1, on the reverse strand, counting down.
GATGTGTATGGTTTGGATTGTATGGTTCTTATTGATGTTCAAGCGTGTTTAGCTGATATCAGCTAAACTGCAACTGTAAAATGTGTAAGATTTTCTCATAAATATTACTTTTTCACATATGTGATACAAAGTTATTGTTGTTTTTTTGTTTAAATAGAAACAAGGAATTCCTAAACTTATCATGATGACATCATCAGCATCCACTTGTTTTTCTTTTTGAACATCATTCAGATGCTTCTTCAACATATTGCGCACTTGTTGGAGGCAGGAGCCTAATCATTATTCTTCTCGTTTGCTCTTTGCAGTCGGGTGGGGTTCTATGTGAGCACCTTCCAGAACGTCTCCAGCCTGGAAGCCCGATTCCACAGGGAGATCTCTTTCGTGAGTTGGTCAAGCTGTTAAACATGATTATCCTCCTAAAAGTCACAGGGTGCTCAAAAAACACAAAGCACATGTTCTTCCTTGTGAGTCATACTTGTGAGTAACCTGTGATTGACATCCTAGGAATAGTTTCTGCTGTATGAGGGTTTATAGAGCAGTCACAGGCTACTGGGTTTTCAAGAGTGGTTTATGACAAAATTCACAGTAAGATTATGAGCTTTGTTTCTGATCCATGCAGTGAGAAAAAATCTCTCATGCTTTGTCTGAAATCTAATTTTCTATTCTAGCTGCTAGTTGTGCTGTTGCTATTACTCATGAAAGACAGATAGTGTGTGTGTGTGTGTGTGTGTGTTTTAAATCACAGAAGAGACACTAATGAACGATTAAGTGGTATTTATAGGGCTATTTAACTCTTTAACAATGCAGTGGGGGAAAGCAGCTTTTTTAAATACACTGCCTGTTCTACATTTAACCAATAGATAAATACATATTCTTTGAATACTGAATATTGCTCTTTAGCTTATTTTGTAGTCTTTGTTTTTCTATTGTTAAGAGACATTAATCAGTGCTTATTGTTTCCTTCACATCTGTCATTATCGGTCATTTAGGGTCCACACTGAAAGTTACAGGGTTATAATGTTTTAACTCCACATTGGTAGATTATGTACATTAATTGACACAGCATCAGTTAAAGACTTTTTCAGCAGAAGGGGTAAACAATGCAGCTCAGCACAGAAACTACTGCAAAGTTCTGCTCTATTTGTGTCAGTGTGATCAGTATAGAGGTCAATGCATCACTCTGTTGAAGCATGCATTACTACTTTTATTAAAGGAATGAAAACTAATTTTATTTGAGCAATTATTGTTTGTGAAGATGATGCAGAATTATTATAATGAATGTATTATGGCTTGCATATTATTGTTTTATTAATGATTGTGTGATCAAATATATGACAATAAAAAGGAATGAAAATACAATTTTATCAGACACAACAGCATATTCAGTAGTACCACAGTACCTGAATGGCAACATCTATTTTACTAAGGTTGCCTAAGGCAAGTAATTGTGCTTAAGTTCTTTTAATAATCATTTTTCTCACATTTCTTTCTTTCTCTGTGTTTTGAATCCAGCTCTGTCATAAGCTGTATGAAGTGATGAATAAGCTCGCTGAACAGCACTCAGACAAAATGTTCACGATTCAGGGAGCACCCAGGTAAGGAACAGTCTTTAACCTTCATTAACCTCCCAGCACAGAATGTACTTTATCACTGATGCACTGATGTTTGTAGACAAAGATTGACAAATTGTCAAAAATGATAAGAAGACAAGATTATTCTGGCTTTTAATGAAACCTTTATATGGTTTGTTCGTGTTCTTCTCATTGCAGAGTAAAGCGGTAAGTGAAATAACATGAACTATAACTGTGTGTATAGACACTGGAGGTTTACTTTCTGGAGGTTCTTAGTTTAGAAAGGAAAACACCTTGTTTTTTGTAAATGAACACCTTTAGTAAGTAAATGTCCTGTGCACAAAATTGGTTGGTAGAGCAGTGGACCCCCCGTAGTTGTGTTTGAAGCAGATGATGATAGTGTTTATCTTTGTTGGTCCGATAAGTGATGGGTAATCATGCTTCAAATGTTTCTCTCTCTCGAATTTACAAAATAACCCATTGTTATTTAACTATTGTTTTAGTGATTCATTAAAAGACGAGATGTGATCATGTGTTCGAACCCAGAGAACGCATGTGCTCATAAAACCCTATAAATCATGATTTTGCACAATTTTTTTAATGGGTAGGTTTAGGGGTGGGTTAGAGTGTTCTTTCGTACAGATTACACCTACTAAGATATCTTTTAATCACAGTGAGACCAGAGTGAAAAATATTTAAAACAATAAAATATTCTCTCAATGCATTCTATGGCACACATTTTGATTGGTAATCACAGTCATACATTATTTCATGACGACAGACACAATACAACACACTGTTATTATTTTTACGCCCAGTAGAAGATGTGTAACTTAAAAACTTAAATATAGGTCATAATAAGGTACTTGCACAAACCACCAATAGGGTCGTTTTTTGTTGGAGGACAGTCTAATTGAAAGTGCATCATTACATCCAAATATACCTTCAAAGTAAAAAGCAGGTCATAAGCAGAGCTCAA
>JAUCMS010000044.1:11203327-11225239 GCA_032357445.1 Enteromius radiatus | reverse complement strand
GGACAGTCTAATTGAAAGTGCATCATTACATCCAAATATACCTTCAAAGTAAAAAGCAGGTCATAAGCAGAGCTCAATGTGATAAATTTAACAGTACTTGGACACAATATAAACTGCGATGAAGTAAGACCATTTCTTATAAGATCAGACAGTTGTTTGCAAGCAGCCCTTCATAGAAATGTCTACCATTACCAGATCATGTCTCTGATCTAGTGAAAATAATATATTCATATTAAAAGAATCCATAATGAGTTGTCAAGACATTAGTTTGTGTGTCATTTTTTATTGACAGTGATTCAGGGCCCCTGCGATTAGCCAGGACTCCCACCCCACCTGATGATGAGAGCCCTGACAGCAGCCCAGCTGCCAGCCCCAACCACACACTAAGGCCTACATCTCCTGGCCCACCTCGACCCAAATCACCTTCACAGGTAGGACTGAAACCCCTCCAAGTACAGCAGCTTTCAGAATGAAGATTCAAGTAGTTAGGACGTTTTGATTTGTGAGGTTGAAAGGCACACATGGTATCTCTTTATATTAGCTCAAGATGGGACCTCCAAAACCACCTCCTCCAAAAGTTACTCCAACCAAGGAGCTCCAACAAGAGCAGATAATCGACCTGTTCGATGGAGGTTTTCCAGAGATCAGTGTTACATCACCACAGGTAAATGAGCATTCACTTGGTTTACTGGCAGTATGGAAAAAGGAAAATGTCTGCTAAAATAGTAAAATAGTTTAATTGCGCAGAATTTGATCTTATTTAAAAATCAGTTAATTTTATTTTTATGCTGTTACTTTAGCCAAACGAGAAACCCGGAGAATCTCTCCTGGACTTGGATTTTGATCCGTTCAAGCCTGATGAGAGTACACCTATTGGGCAGACCCAGTCACCCATATCTCAGGTCTTTATTAAGATTCTGCTTATTGTATATTAAAAATAAATGACAGTGACAGGTCAAATAAACATTTGCATGACTTTCTAATCAATCATTTCATATTTCTTGCATTTTTCTTTCTTACAGACACTACCTTGGGATCTTTGGACGGTAATCTGCTTTCTTTGCCTGTACTCTTTGATCTATGTGAGCTGATGTAAAGGAGAGCAATCTTGGTATTATTAGTAACTTGACAGAATCCTGTCTACTATCCTGATCTCAAAAAAATATTTGTAGTCTTTTAAAACAATAAATTTGCACTGACATGAAATGTGAAGATATCGCTGTAATTACAGCTTACAGACATTCCTGTCGAGCATTAATTTGACAGCAAATACCTCTGATATCTCTGTTCATTTCTAGGGAAATGCTGCACAGCCGGCACAGCCTGTAAGTAATGACTGTCTTAGTAGAAAGCAATTCCAAATGTAATTAAAGTTCATGGCAGATTTAACCTCCAGCTTTCAAGACTTGAAAATGGCATATAACTTCTTAAATGATAATTTATTTATTGATGTTACAAATGAGAAACCTTTCCCCCTTCTCTCCAGTGTGTTACTGCACTGCTGTACCATGGATGAATACCAATCAAAATATTCCTACTTAAATATTTCTTCTTCCCTGTCCCCTTCCTCCCCCATCATGGGGGAAACTTATTTGGACAATAACCACTAGTTATCTTTCTTTCCTTGATCAGGCGGCAGATGCTGGCTTCACTGCCAACTGGGCAGCTGACTTTGGCTCTCCTGCCACTACGGGTACAGAGGAATCTGAAAATGCTCAACCTGCAGTGGATGGGCAGGGATGGCCACCTGCTGAAGCTTGGCCTACAGAGGCAGCATCACAGCCTCAAGGAGAGGCAGCCACAGATGAGGTTAGAGCCTGGAGTTCGGAAAACTATCCTGAGCCAAACCCAGACTGTGATCCCTGTGCTGTGGGGGGTGACGAGGCCAAGGAACAGCATCCAGGACAGGGGAAAGAGAGTGTAGAGGAGGGTCAGACAGACTGGGCTAAAAATCAAGTGGAATGGGCAGAAGAAAAGGCAGGTTGTGGGTCAGAGGAGAGAGATACAGAGGAGACAGTGGGCGTGCAACCAATGCCTGGAATCATATTCACCAATGAGTTTGGTCAGGAGATTCAGGATACCACGGAGGGCATAGGGGGAGATAGTTCCAAATGGGGCCTGTCTAGCCAGATTGATCTAGATGGATCCGGGTCAGAGTACGAGACTGCTGAAGAATGGGGTGATGTCCAGGGACAAAATGGTGGGTGGATGAGTGCAGATGACGAGCTTGAGTGTGCCGAGAATGAGAATCCAGTTGTGGCACCAGAACAAGGCACTGTGGCCCAAGAGTGCTTTGCAGACTGGGGCACAGCTGATGGTGTCCCCGAGCAGATTACCCCTGCCGACTCTGGGTTTGGTGGCGATGCATTTGCAGCCAACTGGGATCAGCCTGAAGCAACATCATGTGTCTCAGAGCTTGAAAATGAAGGCTTGGATGAGCCGCTTTCAGACCCAACCAAAGCAGGAGCAAATACGCCCCAAAATGTTGAATCTACTCCAAGTTCAGACCCATTTGACACTGAAGGTAATGATCCATTTGGTACAGGGGATGATCCTTTTGCAGAAACAGGGGATGACCCGTTTGGGAATGGAAACGATCCATTTGCCAACTTGGACCAAGATCCCAGTGGCTTTTCTGGGAGTGATCCCTTTGCCACTACAGGAAGCAGTCTTTTTGGCACTGAAGAGTTGTCAACGGAAAGTCCAAAAAGTGGGCTCCAGTCCGATCCGTTTGCAGAAACCCAGCCAGGAGGCGAAGGACAGTGGGCAGTGGACCCCTTTGCCACTGAATTCACATCAGACCCTTTTGCTACTGAGGGCAATCAGGACCCATTTGCTAATGAGGTCACATCTGATCCTTTCGCCAATGAAAGCGGTGGGGACCCATTTACCAGCGAGAACAGCCAAGGGTGGACAGGGGGTTGGGAATCCACTGGGACAAAGGAGATGGGTGGAGAAGAAAAAGACTCTGACGTCTTTGATGACAAAACTGGACATGCCAATGGATTTGCCCAATGGGCAGCTTTTACTGCACCACCTGCAGACCCTGAGAACTCCAGTAAAGGCTCCTGGCAGGAGGTGAGTGATAGCAATGGCTTCTTCTCTTCTGATGGCAAAGGAAACATTACAGCAGGCTGGCCAGGTGAGGCTGTTCCATCTCAAGACCCCTTTACCTCCTTCCCTGGGCAACAAGACACCTCTAATCCTAAAAGTACCATTGCAGAGGACCAGGTCTGTCATAAAGAGCCAGAGAACTCAGACCTGTCAGAAGACGAAGTTGCAAACCGGAGATATGGAAAGTTATACCAAGAAATAGATACAGAGCTGGAAGAGGTACCTGATTTCCTCCCACTCTGCTTAGCTTAGTGTAGAGTAGACTACAGCAAGAATACTCCCCTCCTTTCCTGCCTGCAGATGAAATACTATTTTCCTGCTACAAAACCCTTTGGACCCTGGAACCCCTCCCACAGACCACAGTCCCGAGACCTGTTCTCCTCTTTCTCCTTTGCTTGCTTTCATAGTTTGTTGGTTTTGCTAAATTCAAGTAGAATTTACAGTCCTCTAGGTTTGTGCAATTACAATACATGTCTTTGAGGTTATACATGCTAATTACTTATTTAATTCGGTTTAGGTGTCCAACAAGGCTTTTAACGGATTTTCTAAGGTAAATAGGAACGTAGAAATTTTAAGTTTAGTCTAACTTTTCATTAGATTTAAAGAGATTCCTATAATGTCATTATGAACTACTGTGAAAGTGGCCAAAAACAAAAGCCACATTGTCCAAAGTGATTGTGCTAGCATTATAGTGTCTTAGCAATGTTTAGAATTGGTGGTTATATCTTTAAGAAAGATACAAATTAAATAATGGATCTCGCTATTTGAAATGCAATTTAACCCCCAAGGAGTTTCTAAATTATTCCTAATAATGTTACAAATAAAATCATTTTTGTAAATGACTAATTTTACAATGAATATGCAGGAACCCAGTGTTAAAAATAAATGTGGCCCAGATTTAATATACCTAATGTTGCTTTATATCGAATGCTGTAATGATCCCTACTAATTCGTCTTTCCTAAATGATCCATTAAACCATTTTTCACAGGAATTATTTTGAAGAAAATACCTAGCTGATTGTTCAAGTTTGTAGTAAATTTGATTCGCTTATCTCTACTTTTTTATTCTCTGTTAAATTTTTAGGATGCAACATTCCCAACATTTGCAGCTGACTTTGATAAGATGGTGAGTTGACAGTCTTTTTATAGTAAAGATGTTCACTAATGCTCCATACTATCCCTGAAAACATAAAAACATACTTAAAAAGTGTCAATGGGCATTTATTTCCATTAATGTTTCTTTGTAATCCATATTTTGAGCTAGTTTTTCCTCTTTTTATTTTTCCCCGTTGTAGGAAAAGTTAAATTTTTATCAAGACAATAATTTTGTTTTCATGCTCTCCCATGATTGTCATGCCTCAAATTCCCGCTGTACTGACTGTATAACTACTGTTGCATAGATCATTCAGAGTAGTTATAAACTCATGGTTTTTATTCTGGTCAAGTAATGAAGGTGTCATTGGACAGTCTTTCTGAATGTTGTCTTATAAATGTATATAAAGTCTGAGGCTGAGGCCCCAGAGGGTGATGTAGCTGAAGGAGAAGGTGAAGCAGCCCCAGCCTCAGTACCTGAGGGTGGGGAGGGTCCTGTCACCACTCCCCCTACAGACACACAACCAGAAGAGATCACGGCTTCAAGCCCCCCTGCAGAGATGGCCACAGTGAGTGACAAAGAGTCATCACCATCATCATCATCATCATCGTCATCAACAATATTTTTACATCGGTGCTTTCCATCATTACTGTGATAACACTCATCGCAAGATCTTCATCCTCATCATAGTTGTCATGATTGTCGTCTTAAATAACATCAGTCTGTTGATATTATTTTTATCTTTTTCATCGGTATCCATGTTTTTAGAATTTTTCATCATAATCATTCTCCATCAGCACATAAAGCTGCCCTTGCTGCCATGATATGATCATCATGTTATGTTTTTGGCTACATATACATGTTTTCCCTCACATCACACTGATCAGAAATGAGCTGTAGCCATTGATCGTATCTGTGTACTCTTGTTTAAGACCACTGTGGAGTCTCCAGTGTCTGCTGAGACTGAGGCAGCTGAGCAGGCTGAGGTATGTACCTCTGAAAAATAATTCAAAACACAGTGCCTGCATGTTGTCCATTTTGCCTTTTGTATTTTAATAAACCCATATATTTTGGAACCCATATGTTCTATTTAAAACATATTTAATTTAACTAATGTTTTAACTTTTTTATTATTATTGATATAAGTCTACATAAATGTAGCTGTTTTATATAAATATATGTATTGTTGACATAAATTTTTTCATAACACAAAATTGCATACACTACCGGTGCAAGTTTTGTTTTTTTCCTTTTTCTTTTGTAAATTATTTTTATGGAAGTAAATGTTGAATGTGTTAAAATCATTCCTTTTTTACTTTCTTTTTAATTTACACGTTTTTGGGATCAGTTTTAAGTGTTGGTTTTATTTTGCATTAGCAATAATAGAATATCAGAAGCATAGATAAGTTGTGGATCCTAAAATAACATAGTTTACACAAAAACTTTGAGATTTTATTAATCTTCTTTAGCTTCCAGTTGAGGACATAGAAAAGGAGCAACCCAGTGAAGAAGCCCCGGTAACTATAACTTATGTCTAATTAATTGCATAAGAGAAGACATATGCAGCACTGTCAAATGTGTTCTTGATTAGGTACTGTATCTACTGTAACAAATCCTTGTTCTCTGTAGAAACAGCCTGCAATGTGTCCAAGTGAATTATGTATGAGATGCAAGATATGATAGGAAAACAGGTGGTGTTATTTGGAAGTATAACAGAAATTGGAGATAGCATGAATGTTTTTGTATTTGCATGTAGGAATCTGCTTCCATCCAAGAAACACGGAAGGAGTCACCTACAGAGGAGGCTCTGGTAATTTCACTTCTATAATTTAAGAATTTCACTGCCTGCCAATTATGAAATGATGAATACTGCTTTTTATTATTAGCTTCACTTTTAAGCTTTTAAACATGTTTTTACTGGTTCAGCAGTATCAGAGATGCTTTGATACAGATGAGTAATAACGGTTATGAAGGGAAGCCAGATACAGACATGACAAGAGACAGATTTGTTGACTAATCATTGCAGTATGTGTCATTATTTGAATAAATGATTATGTAAAGACGCTGACAATCGCATTTCTTTGTGTGTAGGACACTTTTGAGGATAAAGAGTCTCCCATTGAAGAGACTCCGGTAACTATTTCAGTCTTAACAGATCAATTTTTATTTTTTTCATGCTATTATTTCAACATTGCTGTCTAAATATTTACTGTATTTTTATTTATTTATGTATATATTTATTTTTGCTAATTGTTTTGTATCATCATGAAGCCATATGAAAATACCTGTTTAATTCAAAATCTGATATTGTCAGATATTTTCTGACTACCTAGTTGGGTTCCCTTTAAATTTACATTCTTATTGAGTGTTGTAGAATACCTTGTAACATAGAATATTATATAATATTTAGATATTATATAGAGTCTCAGTCTATCATCTAAATCATCATTTGGCTTCATATGAAATATGGTGTGGTTACCAAACTGATGTACTGGGACAGGATGGTAGCCACACACTTCGTCATTTAGTATGTGTTGATGGATGGAGACGTCTACCATGCACTGTGGCATTAATCAAAACCTGTTAACCCATCTTTTTGTTTGTGTATGTATTATTTTACATTTTTGAGGGTACAAAGAGCAGTTGCAACACTTGGCAGCAAAACAACAAACACCATCCAGCTCTGACACTATATACTTTTCTCGTTCCAATCACAAAACTTCCAGTGATAATTGGAGGCCTAATGCTGCCACAGTTTCTGCTATTTCTGATTGTACCTGTCAGACCTTTCAAGTTTCATTTCATGTTTTATTCCCTGGTCTTTTCTGTTTTGATCCACATATGGTTGCATACACTAAAGCCCATTAAACAGAGATGATGTTATAACCAGACAATTTCCTTGCTTACTGAACCTTTAAATAGTGACTTAACTGATGACTATTATTACCCCTCTAATCACCATTTTTTGTTTCCATGGTGACTCCATTCTTATCACCGTAACGGGCAGTAATTTAACATTCTCTTATTCTAAGCTCATTATGTGACAAAGCAAGTGGAGTATGTATGTTCAGGTGCAAATATAATATGTGCATCTATGTTTATTTGAATCTATATTCAGCAGTTTTGTAATGGGTTTTTAATTTATTTATGTACAGAACTTGCTGACAGGTCAAAAATCAGTTCCATTTTAAAGTTATTTTGGGATGGTGGTTGAACATTTGACAAATTTTTCACATGTATATTGAGATCATACGGTCACTATGATCTGAGGAATGTTCACCCATACTGCTTCATCCAGTAGGCAGTGAATCATGACCCCGTTCCTTCATGCCGTCTGTTGCACATTTACCCTAACCAAAGTATTTGACTTTTGGTCAAACTCAAGTCTGGTTTTTTTTTGAGAACTGACTTGCCATTCCACATCAGGGACAGTTTTAACTTTAGGTGTTAAACTGGTCCCTGCACCCCTCATTGTGACACTCTAAGTGCTCCCCTCCGCGGTGCCGTAAACCAATCCATCCACATGAGTGGCTTGTGTTGAGTGTTCAAACACTGGCTCTCACTCCTGAGCACCTCTTCCAGACTATAGATGCCAAACCAGAGGAAGAGGCCAGTTCACTAGAAGCCAAACCAGGAGATGAACCAGATAATGTTGAGCCCATACCAACAGATGAACCAGATAAGGTTGACACCCAACCAGGAGAAGTTCCTGATAATATTGAGCCCAAACCAGGAGATGCTCCTGATAATGTTGAGCCCCAACCAGGGGATGAAACCAGTAAGGAGGGTGCTGCAAACAATGGGAAAGAAGAGGTAGATATTCACATGTGATTCTGCACTGTGGTATGCAGGCCACTTTGGTATGCAAGACCCTGGGTTTCTTTATGTAACCATTCTGGACTGTACTTTAAAACTCTCTAATGCTTAGAATTGAATCAACCTACTTTAAAACAAAACTGGGCTTTTATTTTGTGACTTAATGCGTGAAATGTCATTTAGAAGGGGTTAATGTTAGTCACTAAAAATACAATTGTTTATGGTTTGTTCACAAAACATTGACAAATGTCAACAGATACAGCTTTTGGTTTTTAAAAATGTATTAGGTAATGCTGTACGAGTACTGTTTACATTTAGTTAATGTTGTCTAATGTACTGTAGTTAACAACTGAAACCTTATTGAAGTGTTACCCATCTTTCATTAAGTTGTTTTTTATTTATTATATATTTTAAAGTATGTATTATGTATGTGTGGTCTGTTTCATGTGTATTATGAAGTTGTGTCAAGCTACCTGTCAAATGTATACTTGCATACCTTACCTTTAGGTTTCTGCAGCTTGTGTTGCATGTTGAGTGATGCTGATTCTTTGCCTTATCTCAGGAAAAGATGCCTATCCCTTCTGTTGTTATTGAGCCTGCCTCTAGTAATGAGGGTGATGATGACCGTGATGGTGATATCACATCTCCAATAGCAACCAGTGGCAATGGGGTGATCACAGAATGCCAGACAACCAAAGACATGTCCTCTGAAATGCCTCTTGGATACCTTTTTAAGGTAAGCAAACATCATTTAAGTAAAATATAAAGTCGTACATTTATTTTGAAATAATTGCCTGCTGATTGCACATTATTCTGCTAATTAGAACCCTGCTCAAAACACAATAGAAAATTCGATGGATTAAATGGTTATAATGGGAATTGTATTGGTTTTAATGAAAAGTATAATAGTGTCTTTTGGTGTTTGATGGATTCTATTGGTGGGACTTTAAATTCTATTGGAAAAGTGCCCAAAACACTCTACAAAAAGGAATTTTGTAATGGTTTTACTGCAAGAAGTTAATGGTTCATTTTAATGGAAATCATTAGAATTTCTATGGTTTCTATTGGGCTTCTATTGTTTTGTTTTGTTTTAGCAGCGACTACTCGCCAAATAAATAAACATGCATTCATAAATTGTTCCATATTTTACTATGCAAGACAAATTTAGTAGAGTAAGTGAAACTAAAACAATATAAAATGCAGTACATGGTAAAACCATTCTGATTACGATTATAAATGACACAATATGACGCAATTTTTTTGTGGTGACTAACTTTACGCTGCTGCAACCGGAAGCCTTAAATTACCGTGCACTTAATTACCTTAAAAATAACGTGGATATCCAGTAACAGTAAGGTTCCTCTAAGAAAAAAATAGCTCATACAGTGCGCAAAGACGAACACTGCAGAAATGTAATACCAGTCTAAAGTCATTTTCACATCGATAACTGAGACACAAGATGGCGCCGGTTGCGTTTATGAAAAGAGACTGAAAGAAGCCCAATAATAGGAAATGTGTGACCGCCAGATGGCGCTATATTGACCAATTAGAATAATGAATTCAGGAGCACACTGAACGAAAACAGAGCTTTTATGTATATCACGTTTCTTATTCTTATGCTGTCATTTAGGTTGAAACAATGCATGACTTTGAAGCAGCAAACCCAGACGAACTGGAACTGAAAAAAGGAGACATTGTTTTGGTAGTACCCACAGAGCTAGCTGAAGATCAGGTATATAATTTGTCTTGAATGTTTAACTTTTGTTTTAGTCTCTTTTCTTATGATAATCATAACCTGATTTTGATGTTCATCTTGATCTTTCTTCAGGATGCCGGTTGGCTCACTGGCATCAGAGAGAACGACTGGCTACAGCGTGGCACCTCGGCTAAGAAAGGACTGTTTCCTGAAAACTTTACACAGCGTCTGGAGTAAATGGGTTCAGCATGTCGTGAGAAGGCGCATGGATCTGGACGTTTGCAGACAGAGCCACTCGCCATGAAGTCTAATGTACTGATGACATCTGTCAATCAGACAAGGCAACTACCACATAAGAGGAAATAACACAATCGACTATCGAAGCAAGAGGAGACACAAATACCTACTTCAGAGCATAAAGAAAATAACCAAGCATGACGTGATAGTATGGTCAACCTATTCTCGCAAAACCAAGATAAAACCCCTGTTTTTGTTTGTTTACCTGTGAGCAGCAACAAATTGATGTGTGCTTTGTTGGAACTCTGGTGACCTCCACATGTAATCCCTGTCTGTCTAAAGAAGAACTAAAGTGAGAGTTTCCCCTCTAAAGACAAAAAAGTAACCTTATCCTCTCTGCACCAAGTGTATTGTATTGACTTTGTTGCTCTGCAGCGAATTTTATCAGAATTTGTAGTGATATGATCTATTTAACCATTCTAAGTGTTACACAAAACTTAGGTGTTTTCTTTGAGATATTTCAGATATAAATGTGACATTGCATCATCGTTAGTGTTCTCTGTAGTTTCACGGCTGGCCGTGCGCGGCTATGGTGGTGGTATTTGGCATATGTTTGATATTGACATATAGTTTATGGCCGAGACTTTCAGTGTTTATGCCAAATTAATCAAAGTCCTCTTGATGAATATGGATATGTGTTGAGTTTACAGCATGAGAAATGTTGTGCGAAGAAATCTGAAATATTGCACCTGGCTAATACAGCTTTGCAAAACACAACATGTAGCTCCCTATAATTACAGACATTATGTGTATTATATTCACAAGGACGTAAATGCAGAACTTATCCTTGAATATGGACGTGGACATATTAATTTGTGAATGATGTTTTATGTTTGGAGAAATTGTATTTATTCAACTTTATATTTTTTAAGCCAATGATGAGTGGGAAAGTTTGGGGCGGGAAATCTAAAAAAATATGCAATATATGTAATTGGTTGATAGAGTAATCATTGTCTTCATTGTTTGGTTCTGAAACGAAAAAACAGCATCACTCCTGTGTTCGTATTGTTAGCCTCACTGTAGAGCATTTCTGTGATGTACATATCTGTACTAATTTAACTGTAAAGTGAATAAAGAATAGTTCATATGAGTCGTGGATCACATGTTTTTATAAAGGTCAGGGTATGGAGGTGTTTAAAGGCATTTCATTGTAGTTTCGTGTACACTACCATTTTTAGATTTCTTTGTAATGACACCCAAATATCTCAAGGTGGAGACATTTATCTTTTACATTTCTCCTTCAGTGAACATTTGATAGCAATGTGAAGCTTTTATTAATAAAAAAAAGGTTACATTTGTTAAATACATTAGCTAACTTACCAAATAACAATGAACAATACTTTTACAGCATGTATTAATCTTAGTTGATAATTTTTTTAAATAAAGTTGTAGACTATTATTACTTTGAAGTAACATGAAAAAAAATGAACAACTTTATTTAGCATTAGATATATCAATATGAATAAATGCATATATATATATAGGCTATATATATATATACACGTTATCAGTTCATTTTAGTTCATGCATTAACCAGTGAAAACAACTAAAACCATGACGGAAAGTTTCAGCAAAATCATGTGAATAACTCAACACATTGTGATATTTTAAGCAACAATCCTGTTTATAAATACACTACAGATGACAAAATGTCAATTTTTAAAATTTTTTTTATTTTTTACGCAACAATGTTTAGAGAAAACATTTTTAAAATAACTATGCTATAACAGACGCTTTTTAAAAATAAAACATTTTGGACACTTTCTGAATGTTAGACATTATTGGATCATGTCTATCATTGCTGTACTGTACAATATATAACATTTAATTTAAGCATTGTTATAATCATAACCATATATATTTTGAAAATATCTCTGATAAATTGTCTTATATGTAATTGCTGCTACTAAAGTAATTACACGTAGGCTTATGCTGAATTTGATTAAACATGGTTTCTAAGGTAACTCCATTTCAGGAAATGACATCAGCACCCCATTTTTAAAGTTCATACAAAAGCAGTGAGAAAACCTCAAAGACAGCATTACACCAATTATAAACATTTTTCACCAGCTGAATCATGGTTTTATACGTTTATATGGTCCTCCTTTTAGAGATGCCGGGTAAGTGACATTCATAGAAAGAAAATGAAAAAAGGTTTGTTCCAAATTTTGTAACTTGTATTGAAGTTTGCTTTTGTTTAATCAAAGCAGCAGTTCTTGGAGTGACTTTGAATCAAGGTTCAAGGGTTGTGATTAAGGGAGAGGGCAAAACTGTGTATCTGCCCTGCAAAGTGTCTGATCTGGGCTCTTCAGACTATATCCACTGGTACCAAATAAAAAAGGATGAAGCCCCGTCTAGGCTACTCTTCATCAGTCAAGGTGGTACTGTTACTTCTGATGCCAATAATCTTGATGCAAAGGATTTCACCGTAGAAACGTCAAAGCTTTATGATCTTAAACTGAGAAACACTCAGCAAAAACATGCGGCAGATTATTTCTGCGCCTACTGGGACACAAGCAGCAGCCACAGTGAGAAGATTTACTCACATCCTGTACATAAACTACTGGCAAATGTTGAATGCAAATACTTACACTGTCATTATCTGTTTAGACTTAAACTGTATATGCACAGGCTGGCTGGATTTTGATTAGAAATATAATAGTCCTGGTGTTCATGGACACATTGCATATTTTTTTTTTGTACACATTTATACTTGTGATTTTGGAATATTGCAAGTGTATCACATTTGTTACATGTCTATATTTTTTTAAAAGATCAGTTATGACATTGTTTTTATAGGGATTATAGGTATTTAAGGGGTTGTAATGTTTGATGAAGCATTTTGAAATATCACTTTTTCTTGTCTACAACCTTACAACCTTAAACCTAAAACCTTAAAGTATTTATTTTTGTGCCTTATAATTGAAAAATAAACATTAAAATAAAATGTAATTAATCAAATACAAACACAGAGACTATTTCAGCTAGTTGCCAGAGAAACATTTGTCATTTAAAGTATATTTAAAAGAAGAATGTATAAAATTCAATGCTAATAGCCTATAACACTGGTTCTTGTGTGGTGAAATTAAATTCTGTTAACATTTAAAATAGATTTTGGTTCATAAGTTTATTTTACCAAAAGACTCTTTTGGTGTCATTATTAATTAAATAAAATTATTATTATTTTTTAACTCAAAACATCTTCGCAGATTTTAATCTATACTAGCCATTTAGCAAAAACAAACAGGAGGAAGAGTCAGCTTTATGACCCAGTTTAATGGTTGTTGTTCAGCCAGCTTACACATGTTAAATGAGTCTTGATTCCCATCATCACCTATAATTTTTACAGACTGTTTTTGTGAGTTTGATAGTGATGATGACGAGATATGGGCAAAGAGGAAACCACAAGGCCATTATCATCACCTCGTGACTGGCTGATGTCGTTCATAACTCTTCAGACTCCTGCACAACAGATGTAGACATGGCACTGTCTGGAATGATAACATTTGGCTTGTTAGTAGTCTTAATAGGTGAGATTTTAGTATCCAGTTTATTAAAATTTCTCACAATTACACTATTATTTAGAGATATTTGACTTTTAAGAAAATACAATTATGTGGTATTTTCAGCTTCTCTCTTGAGGTTTGTCTCACACAAGCGACTTGTCTGTCTTAACATGTTATTGTTGTATAGTGCTGTGTAAATATACAGTATGTTTCCTAACAGAAAATGCTCGAGTTTTTATTTAGTGGGTTCTTGAGTTTAATGTCATGTCAAAAGAAACTTTTTAATGCTTTCTCTTATGGTTTTAGGCTGTTTAAATGGACAAGTTACATACCCTGATCCCGTGATAATTAAGCCAAGAGGTAGAGCTGCTCGAATCAGATGCATAGAGCAGTCATCAACCAGCGTTCTCCATTTGTACAGAGCTCCACCAGAAGGAGCTCTCCAACGATTAATGTATATTGAAACTAGTTTGTCAAAGTTCACTAAAGACCCCGATACCCCCCGTAGATTTTCTGGGTCAGTGAAGGGTAATGAAGTGGCACTGACTATCTCAAAACTGGAGCCCGAAGATGCTGGCTCGTATTACTGCGCGCTCTGGAGCGGAGACAACACAGTGTTAGCTGTGAGAGGAAATCATTACAAAAACCTGCCTTCACCATCAAAGCGCTTTTATTTGGAACAGCAGCCAGGAGGAGACATAAGACATATATTTATTGTGATTTTGCCTTTTTGTATTCTCTAAATGTTACAAAAGTCTATTGTCTCAGAAGACCACTAAACACAATGTTTGCTATACCATAGTGACTGTTAACATCTTTCTCTCTTCAGCTAATTAAAATGTGAATTTTGTTTCAACACATTATATTACTTTTTTTTGTTTCAATTCTAATTTTTATAGATATACTTTGTCTTTTACAGGCCTTCTTAGGCAGATCTTAATTGTAATTTTAAAATCATTTTCAAAACTTTCAAGATTCTGAATGTTCTACCAATATGTAACTGAGCAACACAAAAAATATTCATTCACATACACACTGTACTGTACATTAAGAATATTGTTGTTAGACAACATTCAATAGATTTTACTCTTCTGAATATAAATGTGACATCTATTCTTAGAACTGTTTTTTTATAAAGTCCATCATGCACCCTAAAGAGCTTATTGGTGATATTTTAACTGTTTGTTTAACCTACAGATATCATATATATCAGTCAGGTGTAAAAGCATCTTTTTATTAGCAATAAGCAATTTATCAGAGCTCCACCTGATGACATCAGTGAATTGATGCGTGTAACTGAACTATTTTTACTTTTATAAGTATTTTTACAAAACAGTGTAAAGAAGTGTACAGGAAACTTTATCATCTTAACTAAATGAACAAATCTAAATCAAGAACTAGGACAGTCTTAAAATTCAGAAAACACGTTATAAAATAACTTTAAAAATAACTTTGGGAAAAAACAAAGCTAATTAAAAAAGGACACATTATATTCATGGTAAATTATACTAGCCTGTGTTTGTTTGTTTTTCTAGCTGTGCTCAAAATTGCTCCCTATGCATTTATATCAACCTCACTATAAGAGATTAATGAATTAAAATAACCTTAAGCATTGGCATAATTCACATAAAATAAAAGAAAGGTGAATCTCTTATGTTGCTATACTCCAATGTTATTTATAATTCAGCTCATGTAAAATTCCTTTGAAAATTATTTCCAAGGTAACATTACATTTGAGGAAATGACATCAGCACACCATTTTTGAAGAACATATAAAAGCAGTATGAAACCTGAAAGACAGCATTACACCCACTATATAAAATGTTTTTACACATGTATATTGTCCTCTTCTTAGAGATGCCAGGTGAGTGACATTTATAGTACTATGGTGCTAAATTAAAACTGATTTAAATGTATTGAAGTTTAGTTTTGTTTCATAAAAGCAGCAGTTCTGGGTGTGCATTTGGATCAAGGTCAAAAGGTTTTGGTTAAAGCAGAGGGCAAAACTGTGTATCTGCCCTGCAAAGTGACCGATTTGCCGGATTGGAATTATATCCATTGGTACCAAATAAAAGATGGTGAAGCCCCATCGAGGCTACTCTATATCAGTAAAGGTGGTGATGTCTCTCGTGATACCAACAACCGACAAGCAAATGACTTCACCGTGGACAAAACAAAACTTTATGATCTGAAATTAAGTAACACTGTAAAGACTCACGCTGCAGTTTACTTCTGCGCCTACTGGGACACAAGCAACCACAGTGAGAAGATTTACTCAAATCCTGTACATAAACTAATGAATAAAATATTTATTACACACTGTTATTTGTGATTTTGGAATGTCAAATGTATCCCATATATGTTGTGTGCATCTCGACAGATGTACTTTGATCAATTTTAACCATTGAATGAATGTAGGCCTAATCAGATTAGGCTATAAAAAAAATAAGGCACAAAAAAAGAGTTTTACATTATCTTTGTGACCAATAGCACTTACAAATTGAGAAAAACACATTATATTTCTACTTAATTATTTCATAGTGCCATTACTGAATGTTATTCACTCGAAACATATTCACCTGTTTACGTATTTGAATTCATAGAGCATTAATATATTTTAAGCATAACATAATAACACGTGTTACATGAGTGTTGAATCCCATCACCCATCATAGATTGTTTTAGCTTGTGTAAAAAATAAAAAAACAACGAGGCATGTGCAAAGAGGAAACCACAAGGCCATTATCATCACCTCGTGACTGGCTGATGTCCTTCATAACTCTTCAGACTCCTGGAGGACAGATATAGACATGGCACTGTCTGGAATGATAGCATTTGGGTTGCTAGTAGTTTTAATAGGTGAGATATTAATATTCTGTTATAATTATTAACATTTCTCAATAACAATTACTCACTATTATTCAGAGATTTGTAACTTTTAAAAGGCATTTCAGTTCCACTTATTTCGCGGTAGGCTGTTTTCTGTTTTTCTCTTGTTCGTCTCGCACAAGCAACTTGTGAGATACCTTGAAAACATTTTAAACAACATTTTGTTGCATATAGACCTACTTGTGCTAAACGTACCTAAATACTTTAGTTTACAGTCTTACCGTTTAAGAGAAAACAGTGGAGCAGCGTATAACTGGTTACCTCAGGAAAGAGCAATTGCTGTTCGTTGAGTTCTTGAGTTAGCTGAATCAATATAATGGCAAAATGTTAGTGCTTCATTGTAGGGCTACACACTCAGCGCATTTAACTGTTTCTGTAATGTTTTTAGATTGTATAAATGGGCAAATTACGCACCCTGATCGTCTGATTATTAGGACAAGGACCAAAGTTGTTCTAATCAAATGCCAAGTGGATTCAGCGACATTTAAGTCCAGTGCTCTCCACTGGTACAAACTCAATAATCAAGCTTTCCAAAGATTAATGTATTTCGAAACTGGATCGAAAACACCTAAAAAAGACCCCAATACCCCCGGTAAAATAGCTGGATCGGTGAACGATGGTGAGCCAGTGACACTGACACTAACAATCCCAAGACCGGACCCCAGCGATGCTGGCTCGTATTACTGCGCGCTCTGGAGCGGAGACAACACAGTGTTAACTGTGAGAGGAAATCATTACAAAAACCTGCCTTCACCATCAAAGCGCTTTTATTAGGAACAACAACAGCAAGGAGGAGACATTAGATATGATTTAATTGTGGTCTTGCTTTTGGTTATAAATATTGAATTAAAAAATTGCTTACGTTAAATGAAAACAATATTTGCTAGATCTGTTGACCAAGGGTTAAAAGTCTATTTGGCTATTAAAAATGTATGGACTTGGTTACAAAAAAGTTAAATGTGTCAGTAAAAAGCATACTTAGAAGAAAAACAAGACATTATTTGTAAAGAAAAAATAAATTAATAAAAGTAATGTTTGATTGTGTGTATTTATAAATAAAATGCAAGCTAATTCACTTAATCTTGCAGCCAAAACAGTAAGCCATTTTATTCATGTCCATTTCAATTAAACAAACAAACAAAAAATGTATATTACAGTATAATTGCGTTACTTTCAAAATAACAGTGAGAGGTCTCTTGTATCTAAATGCACTATAAATTTCTTAAATAAACAGCATACTGTGTTTCTACAACTATCCTCCAGTTCTTTTGTTTGTTTTATTTGTGCAATTAAACTTGCTTTTGGCTCACTTTTAGCAATTTTTTTTTTTCTTTTTTTTTTTGGTAATGTTGGTTTGTTGTGTTGTTTTTGTTCAAATAGACGAATCTCAGCAGCATGCTTCAACTACTGATTAATGTTCATGCTTAAATAATTCTGAAATAAAATCTTCATGTCCATGAACAGTTTCATTACCTCAAAGTCTGGTAATTACCTTATTCTGTCTTCATTTTGACAAATATTTTCATTTGTTACACTTCTGACATGAGATAAGAAATTTAAATATAAATATACATGGTCCAAGATCCCAAGCAAATAATAATAATCACCATTATGGTGACTTTAAAACAATTATAGCAAACATCTAACAGTGGCGCACACTTAAAGACAACTTTATAATGGGAATTCACAGTAAAACAAGAGCAGTAAATTACTGTTATGTTAACATCAATCTGCTATTTATTCACCGTAATTTGTAAGAATTGTGCATTAATTTCACAGTAAATTACTGACTATAATAATGTAGTGTAAGATAATATTCTTTAATACTATACATTCCTGGCCATTTTACAATGAACATATGTGATAGAAATGGTATTGCAGTAATATGATAATGATTTTTAGAAAACATGACAATTATGACCAATTATGTTGGAGGCGTTTCCTTAAAACATGTTTTTATCCAACTGTAAAGTATTGTTTTAAGCCTAAATACTTTCCATTACGTAAAACCTCTCAGAAAAAAAAACATTCTCAGGAAATGACATCAGCAAACTGCATTTGAATGTCTTACAAGGATGAGGTGTGTACAACAGTAAAACAGGCTCTTTCTTAGCTAGATGAATGATGTTTGCATACATATATATTGTCCTCCTCTCAGAGATTTTAGGTAGGTAAAATATATTTTAAATTAAGCCTTTGAATTTTTTCTTTAACAAATAAAAAAAATGTTTTGTTTAATTATAGCAGCTGTTTATGGAGTGACTTTGGAACAAGATCAACAGATTTTGGTCAAAGCAGTGGGCAAAACTTCATATCTCCCCTGCAGAGTGACCGGTTTACAATCTTGGAATTACATCCATTGGTACCAAAAAAGAGAGGGTGAAGCGCCATCGAGACTCCTGTATATCAGTACAGTCGGGAGCTTTATTCATGATACCAACAATCAACAAGCAAATGACTTCACTGTGGACAGAACACAGCTTTATAACCTAAAACTGATCAACACAAAACTGATTCACGCTGCCGTTTACTTCTGCACCTACTGGGACTCAAACAACCACACTGACAACATTCACACACATACTGTACATTAACCTAAGGAGAACATTCATTAGATTTTACTCCTCTGAATACAAATGTGACATCTATAGTGCTGGTTTTCATGTGTATATAAACCCAATTTCCACCACCACTATTCCAAGTCCAACACACATCCTGAAGAGCAACACAACAGGGATACTAATTTTTTCTGCAATTACTTTTAAAATAATCTCTAAGGTTTGTGATATATGAACACTTGCTTGTGTAACATGCAGATTTCCAACAATTGATGGTGCTATTGAGCTGCAAAAGAATATTTTTTCCCCAGTATTAAGGCTCTATCCAACTTAAATTACTTCTAATAAGTTGCATTGTACTAAATTTAAATTTAAGACAATCCCAATGAGACATATCAGTCATGTGTAGAAATGCATCTGTTTTTAAACAAGTCATTCTGATTGCTGAACAAATCAAATCACATCTTAAAAGGGCATTGACGTTTATCAGAGCTCCACCTCAGGAAATGACATCAGGGTACAGAACAATGTATTTTTGCTAAATAGTGTTGAGAGGTGTACAGGAAACTTTATGAATTATATATTGTCTTACATAACCAATGAACAAAGTTGATACTGTTCTCATAATGATTCATGCTAAACTTTAAGGTGGTTAAATAGGTCAAATAAAATAGGTTAATACATTCATAAAGCATAAATTTGATTATAGTATATTGTGGCACTAAAAAGCGCTAAAGCTTCTAACATTAAGAATAAAATTCTCACATTTACAGAAAACATTTTATAAAATAACTCAAAACTAAACAAAAAAATTAATACATGCTGGATCTTAAACATACAGTGGGTACCAAAAGTAATCAGACCCCCTTAGATTTTCACTCTTTGTTATATTGCAGCCATTTGCTAAAATCATTTTTTAAGTTTGCTAAAATCATTTTTCCCCTCATTAATGTACACACAGCAACCCATGTTAACAGAAAAACACAGAATTGTTGACATTTTTGCAGATTTATTAAAAAAAGAAAAACTGAAATATCACATGGTCATAAGAATTCAGACCCTTTGATCTCTGATCACTGTGGCTGAGCTCCAGAGATGTAGTCGGGAGATGGGAGAAAGTTGTAGAAATTCAGCCATCACTGCAGCCCTCCACCAGTCGGGGCTTTATGGCAGAGTGGTCCGACGGAAGCCTCTCCTCAGTGCAAGACACAGGAACAAACACCTGAAGGACTCCAAGATGGTGAGCAATAAGATTCTCTGGTCTAGAACTTTTTGGCCTTAATTCTAAGCGGTATGTGTGGAGAAAACCAGGCACTGCTGTCCAATACAGCTGTCCAATACACCTGTCCAATACAGTTCAAACAATGAAGCAAGGTGGTGGCAGCATCATGCGGTGGGGGTGTTTTTCAGCTGCAGAGACAGGACAACTGGTTGCAATCGAGGGAAAGATGAATGCGGCCAAGTACAGGGATATCCTGGACCAATACCTTCCAACAAGACAATGACCCTAAGCACACAGCTAAAATAATGAAGGAGTGGCTTCGCAACAACTCTGTGACTGTTCTTGAATGGTTCAGCCAGAGCCCTGACTTAAACCCAATTGAGCATCTCTGGAGAGACCTAAAAATGGCTGTCCATCAACGTTTACCATCCAACCTGACAGAACTGGAGAGGATCTGCAAGGAGGAATGGTAGAGGATCCCCGAATCCAGGTGTGAAAAACTTGTTGCAAAAAGACTCATGGCTGTATTCAATCAAAAGGGTGCTTCTACTAAATACTGAGCATGAATACTTAGGACCATGTTTTTCTTTTTTAATAAATCTGCAAAACTGTCAACAATTCTGTTTTTCTGTCAATATGGGGTGCTGTTAGTATACATGCTATGTATTTTTTATGAGGAAAAAATGATTTTAGCAAATGGCTGCAATATAACAAAGAGTGAAAAATGTAAGGAGGTCTGAATACTTTATATCATATTCATGGTTAATACTGGCCTGTACAAAACATGTAGCCTATCAGTTTTTTTAATCCAACTAAGAGTTTTCATTAATTAAAATAACCTTAAGCATCATTCACATAATCATATTCAAAGAAAAAGGTGCATCTTTCTGATAATACACAAATATCTTATATATTGGGATAATATAAGAAACTCACTATTTTATATTGCTAGTAATTTGAAATTCATGGGCTAAAATGAAATTTGTGCAAAAGGCTCATGCAAAATAGTTTCTTCAGGAAATGACATCAGCACCCCATTTGTGCAGTCCATACAAAAGCAGTATGAAACCTGAAAGAAAGCATTACACCAAGCAGACAAAAATGATGTTTTTATACATTTATATTGTCCTTCTCCTAGAGACCCCAGGTAAGTGACATTTATAAGGTTTTTTTTTTTAAATGTAACACTAAAAATATTGAAATGTATTAAATTTATACTGAATTGAGCTTTGTTTGATTAAAGCAGCAGTTCTGGGAGTGACTTTGGATCAAGGTTCAAGGGTTTTGATTAAGGGAGAGGGCAAAACTGTGTATCTGCCTTGCAAAGTGTCCGGTTCGAGCTATATCCATTGGTACCAAATAAAAGATGGTGAAGCCCCATCGAGGCTACTCTATATCAGTCCAGGTGGTGATGTCTCTCGTGATACCAACAACCGACAAGCAAATGACTTTACCGTGGACAAAACAAAGCTTTATGATCTAAAATTAAGTAACACTGTGAAGACTCACGCTGCAGTTTACTTCTGCGCCTACTGGGACTCAAGCGACCACAGTGAGAAGATTTACTCAAATCCTGTACATAAACTAATTAATAAAGTTAACTTAAATTCTCATTTTCTGTTAAAGTTCTTATTTAACTTAAAGATTTAAGTAAATGCATGAATAAAGAATTGTATAAATAGATTTGACCATTTATTTTCCAAAATATATCATTTTTCAAA
>JAUCMS010000044.1:11165613-11195865 GCA_032357445.1 Enteromius radiatus | reverse complement strand
GTCCTCTGCTCTTTGCCTCGCCGAGAGGTACGGCATACACTCTCGCACAAACGACGGACACGCACCCGACATGACAGTATACACTCACTGGTGGTCAAATGTTTGTAAAAATTGAAAAACTGAAAGAAGTCTTGTATGTTCACCAAGACTGCATTTATAAATTAAAATACCTGTTTTCTATTTTAATCTCGAATAACAAAACCAAGGAATTGTCAGCATCCATTAACCTGCTCCAGTCATCAGTGTCCCATGATGCTTCAGAAACCCTTATAATATGGTGATTTGCTGTAAATTCATCTTTGCCTTTAGGGGAAAAACCTAATATGTGTACATTCAAATAGGAAACAGTTCCAAATAGTAATATATATATTTTTTTAAAATTATTATTATTATTAAATGTAGCCTTCCCAAAACATCAAAACCACATTTATATGCAAATCGTATTAATGTTCATAGATTAGTACTAAAGCACTAGTGTAGAATATGTCACATCTGAATCATGAACCACAAAACAAACTCAGATTAGGGTGAAGGCCGGAAACTTAGTATCATAAACCTCCCATATGACCTCCCCTCGTGTCAGAATGAAGACAGAAGCTCTCCAGACACTCTCTGCCATCATGAGTCTTCAAATACAGTTGCGTTTTTTGTTGCTTATTTACCTTTTATGTAAAGGTGAGTTTTCTCCTCTTTTTAGCATCTTAATTTTAATTTTCAAGTTAAAACATTAACTTGACGTACAGAGCAAGATACTGCTTTATGACAAGTGTGTTATTTTGTTGCAGTGGATGGAGATGTGAAGCTGCAGCAGAAAATCTCATTGACTAAATCCGTGGACAAGAGCGTTGTTATAGACTGTAATTTTCCTACAGACTGCAGGGACTACATTCACTGGTACCAGCTAAAGAATCAAACCTTAAGAAGAATATTATATTCACAAATTACAGGTGGAACTACAAGCAATGATGCTGGTTTTGAATCATTTAAAATAGACAGAAAAGCAAAATCAAATTTGGCTCTGAAAATACCTGAGGTAAAACGCGATCATTCAGCAGTGTATTACTGTGCCTGTTGGGTCTCAGGCGGCACAGTGGTTATAAATATTAACACCTCATACAAAAACCCCTGATTAACTCTGAAACCACAAGCCACAAGTTTTATATGATATAGAAACATCTGTTAAACACTGAAAAATTATTGTTTCATTCACTGTAAAGTGACCTGCTGTTACTGAGCACTTGGGAAAAGAAGGACAATGATCAAATTTTGACTGATGAAGCACAACTGCACCCTTCAGTGAATAGATATAATTTAGCTACTCGGAAAAGCAGACACAAGGCCTTTACTTAAATTCATTCTTTAATTAATTGATTATTCTTAACATTTTCACTTTTACAAGTTTAGAGGCTCCCCTTGGCCACTGACCACACAGATCACTGTTTCCACTGTCGAGTCAAATCCCAGCTTGTTGAAAGTTGTACCAGCCGTGAGTAAAGACTACTGGTAACAGTGTGATATAACACTGCACAGAGTGTTATTGCTGGATTTCTCAAATCTAAATTGAATTACAAGTGACCAAAATCAAGATTAATATTCTTTTTGTCCTTTTTTTCTTAGTCAACCATTATAAAGTCTAAAGGGATACTCTACAACAAGAAGCAACAACGCAAGCTGTAACTTTTTGTTCAAGAACAAATGACTGTGGGAGACAGGAAAGTCTTCGGTTCGGGTACAAGACTTTATGTGACAGGTAAGTCAAATTTCATATAATTAAGGTATTCTAGGAAGATTTGTAAGCATTGCAAATTTAATTTCGATATCTATTATCTGGATAGCTATAGAATAGCAATTCCAGGCTGCTTAATTAGTTGTATTAAAAAAACTGAAAATATGTCATAAATCTGCCGTAATTTACTGACATTTACTGATATAATTCTAATCATGCATGGATTTCTTCTGTGGGACACAAGAAAAGATATTATGAAAACTGTTGTTTTGTCCATACAGTGAATATAAAAGAGGGTTTCAGTGTTGTTTTGGACCCCACTGACTTTCATTGTACAAAGAAAATCAGTTGAAACATTCTTTAAAATATCGAAGAATAAAGTCCTATAGATTTTGAACATCATGAGGGACATGACAGAGCTGTAATTTGTATGTAATTTGTTTGAACTGTCCCTTTAAAAATAGTGTAGACCATCAGGAACAGTGGTCTGAATCAATTATACCAAGCCAGTAGCGTTTTCATTATTCAGAGGTATTTGTAATAGACTTAAACTGAGTGGGCTACTGGATCAAAAGATTTGGGTCTGGAACACGACTGATTGTAACCGGTAGGAAAGAGTGCAAAAATGTCTATAAATTATATCATTTCTAATTAAAAACTTTGCCAATCTTGCTTGTTTTGCTTATTTGATCGGTTGCTCATTAATTACTGAATATGTGCTTCAATATGTCTCTTAAGATCAAGGGAAGGACAAGCCCAGAGGACCAACGTTAACTGGATATCTACCATCAAAAAAAGACCAAACTGACAAACAGGCAATGTTATGTCAAGCTAGTGACATGTTTCCTGACTTGGTGAAATTTGAATGGAAAAAAAAAGATAGAGATGGAAAAACGTGGACGGATGTATCGGAGGAAAATGTTTTGGAGCAGAAGAAAGAAATATCAAAGACAAATGTCACTGTGACAAGTATGTTGATTGTGGATAAAACCGAAGCCCAAAGAGGCCAATACCAATGCACTGTTATCCATGAGGGAAACACTGATGGAAGACAAACTCTTACATTGAGGGAAGGTAATTTGAAAAAAACTTTCAGATTTACTAATGTTCAATTTTGTAAATAAAGTTTAAATAAAGTTTATCACAATTGATACGGGTTGAAGACACGGAGAGCTTTTATTCTAAACAATTATTTCTTATTATTTATGAAAACATAATTAAACCCTTAATTAAATCAATGTATTTTTTAAATATAAATTATAATTTTTTAAATATAAATTATAAGTACATTTTATTTGAATAAAACATCTCAATGTTCCATACGAATGAACAAAACTAAAATTGTATGACATTCAGGGAAATGTGTGTGTTTGCATTTAATTTTTCGTCACTCTATTTATTTATTATTTTTATGTTTTATTTTAGAACAAAACAGTAAACCAGATACAGCCTCTCAAGATAAGGAGAACCCAACATGTCCACCCAGCGCAGCACAGCCCACAGAAGACCAAATATCAGGTGATTAAATACAAATTAATAGATAAATATATATAAATTTGGATAAAGATACATTTGGATAGAACTAATTTTATCAAGTGCAAATTGTAATTTTATATAATGCTTTAGTGAATGCTGAAATGTCCAGATTAATAAATCCTGTTCAGTCTTAGTTCGTTGTCAAATCATTCATGCCAAAACATTTTATTTACATCAATTATTACTGTGTTTATCAAAAACGTAATGTGCATATGTTACGCTTACAGTATGAATAAAAGTAGCATATAAAAGTTTATCATAAAAGCATTTAATTGTGTTTTTTTATTTATTACAGGAGATTCAGAGAAAATACCAAGTATGTTCCTGTTTATCTATGCATATGATGTCCTGCTCTTAAAGAACGCTTTATTTTTTTGCGTTGTGTCTATATTTCTATTAAAGAGAAAAGCCGCAAGGAAAGACAAAAGCTCAGAGAATTAACGCATAAGATAAACATCAAGCAAGCAAAGGTTTATTACATAAAGCACATTTTGCTAAGTAAAGAATAGATACATATTTACAGCAATATTTTCACAATGTATGGCTTTTAAATACTGTATGTTATAGATCTGCTTTGAACAATTTATTTTTGCATCTTCAGAATGCTGTATTTTCATTTTCAAAAATGTTTAATGTAACCAAATTTAAAATGTTTTGTTTTCCCTTTGTAATGTTTTTGTTGCATTTTCAGAAATTAAATAAAATATGCTCATAAAATATTAAAATGTTATCCATTTGTAGTTAAATAAATATTCATTAAAATTAATAATTAAACTCATTTTATAAATTATTATACGAGATCTTAACAATGAAACTAAATTATTATATTAAAAGATGATATACATTATCCCAGACATTATGAATAAATCAAACTACAATACAGTATGTAACAGATAAATATTTATTTAGGTTGACAATAATAAAAAATAAGATCATTTATTAATAATAATAATAATAATCTTGAATATCATGTTAATGCTACATTACTGCCTAAAAAGTGCCTTTTTACTACTTAAAATATTTATATTGTACTATACTACAAATAATCTGTTTTAATTTATTATATAAGTTTAAAGATCAAAACCTCATACATAGATGTAAAAACATCACAGTAGTGATCGAAACTGCTGCGGTAGGAAAATGTGGTTGGATGCGTACACACCACAGGCGGAGGCGCGTACTGGAAAGACAACATGCAGCAGTTTAACCACAGCATGATTGGCTGATAATTTATTAGCGTCTGTCTTGTTGATCTAAGCTGTTATTTGTGGGTGAGAAGGTTGCACTATCCGTGAGAGCACAAACTGACTCTCAGCTGGGGTTTCCGCTCCCCGCGCTTTCAGGCTGTCAAAAAAAAAAACTCATGCAGAAACACTCACATTCAATAAAAACACTAATTGTTTTAATGCATATAACAAAATATGAATTACAGTCTGCCATCATCCTGCATACTTGAGGCTTTGTGATAGGTAGAAACATGTATGAAGATTCTCAAATTAGGTCCCTGACCTGCACCAGATACATAAGCCCTTATTCAGTAAGCATGGCAAAAGCAAACTCAACAGGAAGTAGATTTATTGTACTTACTTAAGGTGATTTAAGAATGCTTACTGAAGAGGAGCCGAAACAAACATAAATTCCATATCCATGCGTCATTACAAGTCATGTATTACGTAATGTAATTAGTTTCATGCAAAACTAGGCAAGTGTTTTATTTTGCAAGCCTAACCTATCATCTCTCTGTTCATTACAAAAACTCTCAGACTGGTAGAAAAAGCATTAAAAATGAACACCGACAGGAAAAACATGGCATTTTCACACACTTATGAGTGGCAGGGCAGACCTGAGACTATACTGCTTTTCACATTAAGGTCAGCTCCAGTGATATCAGAGGCATAACAATATTAATACACCTATGGAGCTTATAGCGTAAACGTGAGACGGTAGTCGTTTTGTTACACGGAAGCATTTGAAGAGTGCCATAAATGTTGTGTTCAACACTGATATCATTTGATGATTAAAATACACATTAAAATCCTTCATATTTCAGATGCAGTACTGCATAAACTATAGTTTTTTGTTCTAAAAAAAGAAAAAGATTGCACTTAGAGCTTGTGTGGGCATAGAGAGACAGATAAACATAACTCTGATCATGGCAACGGTGGATTTAAGGCAGAGTGACTGTCTAGATCTGGTCACCCATGTACAAAAACCCATATTAAGACACGTGTCCCGAGGTCGAGCAGAGCTGCAAGAGGCTGTTGTACTCTGAAAGTCAGAGTTTTAACTGAGCTCCTAATAAAAAAAAAGCAAAATAACCTATTTAGATTATATCAACTGAGAAAGTAAAACATTTTATAAAATAACTATTAATACTGATACCTGCTAGACGATGGGCTTCTCAAGATCATGTTTATCATCAAGGTCTTCATCAGAGTCTACAGAAGCAAAAATCATATTTAGTACGATTAGCAGAACATGGCTGTCGTTTGCACACAACAAACACATACCAACATCCAGTTCTCATATTAAACATTTTTATTCACTTTTTTAATAAACTGTGGAGGGTGCACATGTTGGAGTGAGTTTTCGTTCTTTTTTTCAGGTGGAAGAAATCTAAAGCACATGAAGGCACAGGGTAATGCAAAGACGTGTGCAATCATTTAACATGAATGCATAAAACACGAAAGGGTCGCATTGCCCACAATGGAACGGACACTGCTGATCTCTTAACTAAAGAGTTACTAACAAAACCAAACTAAACTAAAGCAAGTTAAATTCAACTAAACACTCAAACTAGAAACAAATAAGCAAATCTAAAGATCTAATTCTTTTTTTTTTTGTCTTTAAGAGTGTCTTTACTGTCACTTTGATCAGTTTAATGCATCCTCGCTAAATAAAAGTAACTTTACTTTTTAAAAATGTTTTACCCTAAACTGTGAACAGTGCATATATGCTGTATAGATAAAAGATAGCATTAGCATATGAATGTTTTTCTACTCAGTGCTTGGCTGTGTTTTAGAGCTTTGCTTCCGGCAAATGCGGTGTGAGAAGAAAACATGTTTGTACCTAAAGTGTACCTATTAAGTTCAAATATAATTCGTACACTTTAAGAACTAATATGTACCTTTAAGGTACTAAAATGGACACAAACAAAATCAAATAAGAATCTTAAAAAATAAATTACATTAAGTAAATGTGCTTTACTACTCCCATAGTGTATAACTGCAGAAAAAAAAGGTTTAAGGTTCTTGTTGAACATTGATGAAGCAATAGATTTTGTGTGAATATAAATCATAAAAGTGGTTTGGTTTTTTGTTAAAAAATCTTAGGAATGTATGAGGCAAGGTGGGCCAAAGGGGGTAAAAATAAATTAATTAATTTAAAAAAAATAACCAGCATCACGCAAAAGGCACAAAGTATTTATACAAATACATATAACAATTAATAGCAAAGTTTGTACTATTTTCTGTTACTTTTGATAAATGAAATAATTTATTTTTGTACAATAAATATACTGTTATTAAAATGTTCATTTTCAAAATACAAGAATAAAGACTATATTAAAAAGTAACAATTCCAAAAACACTAAAGAGGATCCCCTAACAATGTAATGTAGCTTTGCAGTAGTAACAATAAATACTATTTTATTATATAAAACGAATATCATGTTTTTTTAAATAAGATGGTTTTATTATAAATATGGTGATTATCTCTAACCCAGCTTCATATAAGTGACCCTGTCTGTGAAAACCCTCCTGAAGTCTAAAATCTAATTTTGAGATAAAAGCTTCAAGGGTTGATTTCAACCATTAATTTCACTATATTTTCAATCTTTGACATGGCTGTAACTCAGTCAATATTAAAGATATCAACGTTACATTTTCACAGAATGTTCTTTAGCTTATAAAGAATGATTTTATGTAGATAACAGTAAACGACAAAAAAAATTCTTTAGGAGGGTTTTTACAGACAGGGTCACATACGATATGTATCATTCAAATAACCAATTGTAGAGTGTGTTACATATAAAACCATAGTAGAGCAAAAGATAATATTAGCATATGAATGTCTTTCTACTCAGCTCTTGGCTGCGTTTTGCAGCTTTGTTTCCGGCATATGCGGTGTGTCAAGAAAGCATGCTTGTACCTAAAATTTTAATACCTTAAAGGTACATACTAGTACTCAAAGTGTACATATTTGAACTTCATAGGTACAAAAGTGTACCTTTTGAAAAGGTACCACTCCAGAAACAGCTTTTGTACCTTTATTTCTGAGAGTGTATGTATATATATATATACTGTATATACTGTATGCATATGTAGCAAACCTTTGTGCTTTTTACTACTCCCACAGTGTATGATTGCAGAAAACAAAAGTTTTAATGTTTTTATTGAACATTGATGTAGCAATAGATTTTATGTGAATAAAATTCATAAAATGTGGTTGGTTTTGTTTAAAAATCTTGTAAATGTATGAGGCAAGGTAGGCCAAAAGGGGTGAAAAAAAAGGAAGAATCACCAGCATCACGCAAAAGGCACAAAGTATTCATACAAACACTTTAGCTAAAGTAATATGTTTGGAATAGTTTTAAATAATCTCAAAATGAATGAAGTTTGTACCAGCCTCTGTTACTTGTGATAACTAAAATCATTTTTTTTGGACAATAAATATACTGTTATCAAAATGTTTATTGTCAAAATACAAGAATTAAAACTATTTTAAAAAGTACACACTAAAGAGGATCCCCTAACAATGTAATGTAGCTTTGCAGTAGTAACAATAAATATTTGTATTTATTATATGAAATTATTAATATCATGTTGTTGTTGTTTTTTTTAATATGATGGGTTTTATTAGAAATATTGTGATTATCTCTAAGGCTGACACGCAGCTTAACATTTGATATTTATCATCCAAATAACCAATTTTAGCATGTGTTACATATAAAAATCATAGTGGAGCAAATTTAAAATGTATTAATAGGAAATGTATTTTCCCACACATTTCAATACAGCTGCAACACCTCTAAATACAGTTTTCCTTGAATATCTCTAGCGCTCACCGCAGTGCACCTGAGCTCTGACAGCTGCTTTTCTTGGAAAATACGGTCTGTTAATGTTGTATCAACGCAGCGAGTTTGTACTTTATCTCACGCATGTAACCGTGACACGTGATAAGTAAACTGACTACAAAAAACAAAAAAAAGTAACAAACTAAAAAAAAAAATTAACAATCCATAAACATCCACAAAATGTTACAAAGCTGATGTCACTAATCTTTTAAGCTATCAATCGACAGAACCAGAAAAACATGTGGCCCTGAGAACCATTTCCGCGTAGTACTGAACCGTTAGTGAGTTATTACCTGCCATGGACTCAGGAGGAGAGTAGAACTGGCCGTCTGGAGCGGGTCCTGGGTGTAAAAGCGGTTCTCGATCGAGTGCATTCTGCACTGAAAGATACCCTACCACACAGGACACGCGTGTTAACTACATACTGTATGAGCAAATCACAATCACCATAAGCTACAACTATGTCCATTAGCCTCCACTGTTCATAATTAATAATAAGAGATTAAATTCTCACTGATTTCATCCCCGGCCTCCTGGGGCAGGACTTTAAAATCCAGCAGCCACGTCTCTATCCATGCCAGAATGAAGGAGACAATGGGTAACAAATACCCAAACGCTCCCTGTGACAGAAGCTGGACAACAGAAGGACATTTTGTTACAGGTGTATAAATCTCAAATAAAAAAAAAAAAAAGTGTTGAATGAAAAACATCTCATACCTTTGATACAACTACTTTCACTATTAAGAAAGCAGTAGTGATTGCTGTAGTTATCTGTAAAGAAGACATGTAGAGATGTAATAATCAATATATTAATAATGATCCCATATACGTTTAAGGGAAAATCAGTCGAATTGTTTTAAACAAGCAACTCATGTTAAACACTACACAGCAAGTTACTAATGAGTAAAGCAACAGCGCCCTCTGGTGGAGGATGGAGAAAGCAGCTTACCGCAATGGCCCACCAATGGCGCAGCTTACACACTGCATACGCCAGAATCAATGCAGCAAAGCGGAACACAGCCAAGAGCTGAGGACAGAAACACACAATAACATTATATTTTGCTTCCATATATACAACATATACAGCATGCACAGTTTATACATTAAAATTATTATTACTGTCTGTGACAGTACAGACATTTATAATGTTACAAAAGAGTTAGGTTACATTTAATATACTAATTTACTGTTTGTAGCTCATCAAAGAATACATGAGAAAATATATCACATATATTCCAACTGTTAAGCAGCTGTTTTCAATAATAAGTGTTTCTTGACCACTGAAGAAAGGTTCATATTAAGACTTGAGTAATGGCTGCCATCAGAGGAACAAATAACATTTGAAAAATATATGAAAACAGAAACATTTTAAAATGTAATAACATTTTACTATAGGCCTATTACTGTATTGTTGCAGCTTTGGTAACTAACCTTTGTATGGTAGTGTATAAAGCACACTTACACGTCCAAAACTTGTATCATCCTTTCAGGACTGGTTTATCAACATTTCTTAAACTTGTGTTACATTAAAACTTCAGTTTAAAAAAATGCGGCGAGGTAGCATTTAAAAAATGGCATCACTGTGTATTAACATAAATCTAAGCCACCCAGAAGCTTACAGGGCAAAGTCTACTGCCTTATTTTCCAAATACAAATTTGTCCTGAAAAAAAAGGTAACAAGAACAACATTGTTTTTTTGTTGTTGTTTTTTTAAATCCAGCATCACACTAAGGTTTAGAACGACATGTGGATAAGTAATTAATGACAGAATTTTCATTTTTTTGGTGAACAATATGTTAGTGCTTTTAATTTGTATGAAGATGCTGCCCAACGAAGGTTTTCTCTAAGGCACATTTAAAGAAAAAAAAAAACCCTTAAAGGCCCTGTCTGTGAAACCAGCCGTATGATTTCCTGGACAGAAACTATGTGGTTTGAAAGAGCATAAGTGAGGTCACGTGTTAAGTGAGAAGAGTTATTATTGAAAAGGGAACCGTGTGATGGACTGACCCTAAAATTTTACCACAAGAAGTTTCATCAGAATTTACACCTTTAAATGCTGGTGATCTCCCTGCTGAAGCACCAGATCTAATGTATCCTAAAGAGCAGGTCCTGTTTACTTGTGCACACACGTATTTGTATTGCAGTAGGTTAAGGATTCCTAAAATATTTAATTGGAAATGCTTCTTAAATAGTAAGCTAATATTTCAGAAATTTCAGGGTATTGTATAAGCCAGTACTTACAAATATGTCAAAAAAAGATTTGTGGTAATCATACTCCAACACCTCTTTTTTCAGCTGATCCTGTATACCTCCATTGACCTGGATAAAAACAAATACAAATAACAAAATCCTTACGTATATATTAGACAAAATGCAGTGGAACTGAATCAGTAATACACTGGTGCTTTTTTTTTACATATATTTAAAAGATTATTAATAATATCTAGTGAAAATATATTACTATAACATACATTGAGCTCAATGATCCATAGCAAGGTGACGAACAAAAGGTCAAATGTCACAAACAAGCAAAAGGTTCTTCGGACATCAGAGATGCACTTCTTCTCTCCTCCTTCGTAGGACTCGATGCGGGCAGAAATGGGTGTTGAGTTAATGTTGACCACACCCCCTATAGTGGCCCGTGAACCCACACTGCTGCTGCACTGGCTGTCCATGACTCGTTCACTCCATTCACACTCACTTTTCTGGAGAGTCAGACTCTGTGGTCATGCCTACTTCTGAAATCACACACAAAGTGGAGGCATTTTGCACAGGGATCAAAGGTTTATAGTTATTACAGTCATTTGATCAGGACTTTGTGAAGTCTTTCAATCTACAAACCCACTAAACATCCTGTATAGTAACTAAGTGCATATATTTACAAAACACACACCTACTCACACAAAGAAAGAAGATATGAATCATTAACACCAATAATAGACTGCAACTTGGGTTCCAGATATAAAAAAAAACATTCATTTTATCCAAAGGGAATTTAGTTTTTTTAATTTTAACAATAATGTAAAAAGAAAAAGGCTCACATACAGAGTAACAATATTGTTTACTGGAAGTATATGCTTTTGTTGAAACCACCAGTCTGTACAGCAGAATTCCTTGTGAAAAACTACATGATTCCACCAATCAGAGAATCGAAATACAAATTGCACAATCGTATATTTATTGCAAAATTGGAAATAATTGTTAAATGTTGTTTACACAACTATATACACATTTAACATCTTTAAATCAATATTTTTATATTCATCTTTTGTTTTAATTCTGTTATGTCAAGGTTGGTGGGATTGTAGTTCTTATTTACATTAGAACCAAGGCAAAGTAGGTGGACACATCTCTTTGGGATACTTGATTCTGATTGGTCAAACAAGACATTAAGCTAGAAAATATGTAGAATAAGAACCTCTTGACCATGACAACAATGCATAACGGACCACTCAACTGTGGAAACCTTTATGTTCTGACATACTTTGATTAATAATTTTAACTCAAATTAATATTTTGTGCCCATATATATCTGGGAAGCAGCTGTGTAATAAGATACTGTTAAATTATGATGAACAGACAACAATGTTCCAACTTGTTCTACATCACGACACTTGAGAATGACAAAGACATCAGTCATAGCCAAGTGTACTAATCCAGTTAAAATAAACAAAGCTTGCTATACTTCAATTATAATCACAACTGCAAGGACTGCTGTGCTAAGTGAATAGTAACTAGGCATTAAAATATAGTCGAGCAAGTCTTAAAAAGAACATTAGCAGGAAGTACCCCAAAAAAAAACCTTTGGCAAGAGTTTAAGAGAACAGTAACTCTATGTTTGGTTATTGGGACAAGTTCCTCTTACTGATGTCATTTACCAAAAACCACGAGCACAGGAATTCTCATGCCTTGTGGACTGCATTGTTTGCATATTCGCTATGTAAGACAGACCTAACTACATTTGACAGGATATTTGCTTGACCTAAAAAGATATATACATGGGAAGTGAACTAACTTCATGCTGTGCTTTATATGACTTCAGATTACTCTTATTGACAACATAATTATTAGTAATTTATATGGGAAATTTGACTTTATTGCTGCCTCAACTACAAACTGGGCCTAGCTCCTTTTATAATAAGGAAAATGGAAGTATACAACACATTTATATGCTAGTCTGTGTTTACGTTCTTAAGTGTTTATTTTAGAGTTCTGCCAAAGCAGTTTTCATGCTATTTGCTAGCATGATGATAATACAGTAGAATAACAGGAAAAGCAGCGCGAATTTCTCAAAATTTGAAACAGGGTCATAATTAACTTTTACACATCTCAAATATCTGTCATGCAAACTAAACATACACTCACAATCTCTGTAAAAACGATCTATCCTGTTACATCGAGTCAACTGACAGAACAGAACAGACGTTCATTTCTTGACATATTAGCATCGGTTTATCAAAATTGATGTTAGCTATTGATCATGTCGCTTACCTTGCTGTGCAATCCTATAAAAGTACGCCTCGTTTTAAAGTCAACCGATAAAGCAATGAGGATCTATCTGTCGCTAATAATTCCGCACCATCTGATGACTTTCGTTTCAGTCATACAGGAAATAGCGTGTGTTGTTTTGGAAATGGAATTCTGGGATATGTAGTACAACCAGGAGCTGAAACCTAAACCTAAGCACTGCTCCAATCTAATTAATTCATTATATGCAGCTCTATACCATCCACCAAACGTATAACTAACAATAACAGACCTATTATAATATTATATAATTCAACTTTTTTATACAGTTACCCTAAACGTCAAATTCCATTGAATAAGACAATAACTAACAACCAAGTAGCATCTACAAATAAATTATGCTAGCGCTTCTCTCAGAATTATTTTTTTGACATATGAGTGTCCACATAATTTGTCTTCATTTTGATTATTCTTTCTGCGAAATACTAGATGTCAGATGTCTTTTATGCAAATATACTGTAGACCTTTTAGCTTTTCAGTCACTGTATTCTTGTAAGTTAATCAAGAGTCTATTATACAATTTGATATCATTATGTTAGCTCATGTCCTTTTGTTATGTTAAAGATCAAGCAGAAAACCCATGCTTTCATCTTTGTCTTTGCAAACATTGTTTTTTGATATTGCTAAATGAATTTGCTCAACAATGGTAGCAGTGAGGTAAACAATTTTATTGAAATCAAAATTCCAGAAGTTTTTTTAACAATGTTTGAAAATAAACTGTAAGCATCCACACTTGTTAAAGGATAAATAAAGCAATATAAACTGAATATTAACTGTAACACAAAAAGAATGAAGTGCTACACTAGTCCATACTCAGACAGAGCAACACACAGTTTTGTAATTTGCCCAAATTCTGGCATATTAAAAATGAGGCGTTATCAATAATATGAGGCACAGTTCACACTGTCAATCAACAAGAACTATTGAACCTAAAACTGCCATTCTTTCATCATTTTAAAGTGGATTATATTTAACAGTACCTGCGCTCATTTCATGTGCTCTTTGATAGTCTAATATCATTTATCTATAAGCCGTTTATTTAAGCCTAATGTATTGTGGTTAATGTACGGTATATTGTGCATGGAAAGCCAAGAGAGGTATTCAGCAGTCAGATGTCATCTTATCAGTCAGAGCTGATTGACAGGAGCTGGGTGGGTCGAACACCCCGGGGTCACTAATGCCCAGCTGGAGGTCGAAGAAGCGAGTGGACGTGGTCACGCTACTGTTTTTAGTGTATGTTTCCTGTACAGGATAACAGTCCTTCAGGGTATACACACCAACCCAAGCTTCATCTGGGAAAGGGAGAAAAAAGTGCAAAGCTCAGACCATGCAAATCAGGACAACGTGGTATACTTATAATAAACGTACTTTTGCGAGCTGGTTTCCGATCAGACCATTCTTGGACCTCGATCATGTCTCCAGGTCCTCCAATGAAGTACTGGTCCTCGTATGTGGAGTTCAGGGG
This sequence comes from Enteromius radiatus, assembly GCA_032357445.1. NCBI lineage: Eukaryota > Metazoa > Chordata > Actinopteri > Cypriniformes > Cyprinidae > Enteromius > Enteromius radiatus. The sequence continues at coordinate 11,181,537 of JAUCMS010000044.1, read as the reverse complement.
AATATCATATGGGTCCCAGGCCTCTGTCAGAGCGATCTTTGCGCACTGCTTAGTAATCTCCTCAATTTGGAAAAGCACTCCACTCTTGAACAAGTAGATGTACTCAAAGAACCTCAAAGACAATTGCACAATGCAAATACTTTTAATGCAAGCAAATTTCAGGCATTTTAAAAATGCAATTCAAATCAGTGATTGTAACGAAGCATACATTTTAAGATTAATGTCTAGTTTTCCAATACACATATCTGAACATTAAATCAAGATACATTTACTTGAGATGAATTGTCTTGTTTTTGGAATCAAAACTAACCTTATGCATAAAAATGCAACATATTGTTTTAAAGAATTGTATTATTACATTAAGTCTTTTTTTTTACTCCATTGGTGGATTTGTTTCTTAATTTAAGTCAACCTAGAGAGAATTTATCAAATATTTATACCTATTATTTTAAATATATTATAAGTAGCCTAAATTTATTGGCTAACATTATTATTCGTTATTTAGATTTTTTTGACCAATTTACAATTAGCCTATTAATAACTGTAGCCTATAGGGCTATGTATTAATGCTTATGATAGTAATAGTTAATTTTTTAAAAATACATTCTCGTGTTGCATCTTTATATGGTCTTAAAATGTTTAGATATTTAGTGATAAAAGCGCATATTAAAATCAGATTCTTGATGAATTCGTACTTCTTGCATGGTGTGTGTCCTGTCTTCTGCTCCAGTACCCTAATTCGCTGATTCTGCGCATCATAGGAGACCGCTGCCCGTGTGTTTCGTCCCGTGCCGTGATCGTACTCGACGGTGCGACCCTCCCACTGTAACGGCGCAAGACAGGGCTGCGGCGCTGCCGCTACCGACGGAGCAGGAGAGCTCAGGCAAGGCACCATCGCGGATAATGAGATTAATAGTGCAAAAACAAAGCCGGACATGTCTGCTGGTGTAAACCTATAATTAGATGAGATTTAAGTATTTATATAAATAGTCAAGGCCTGTCAGTGAACGAGATGATTTACCAGAAAGTGTCTGCGCTCGAGTGCGCTGATGCCTCACAAAATCCAGCAGCATCCATGTCACAAACACGTCGGAATCACTGATTGGTCAGATATATCCAATCGCATGACAAACCTATTTAATTATTCTTCACTAGATGAAAAAAATATAAAAATTACTTTTTGATTACTAACGCATATTCATAATAGTATTATATAATTTATTAATAATTAAAATACTAAATAAACGTATTTTTTGTTTTAAAAGTAATTGTTTCTGTTGTAAGGAAGCATACATTTTACCATAATATTAATGCGCACTTTTAATTATTAATATAATAATTATAATAAATGCATTATTAATGTACTGTATCATTATTAATGTATAATATTTGCATATTTTATGTATTATTTACAGTTTTCTTATAAATACATTTTTAAAAGATTTTACTATAATAATGACACACACACACACACGATCAGTAATAGCTGATAATATGCTGGTAACTACAACGACAACATGTGTTATTTAGTGTTTGGTTCTTAATCTAGAACAATAACAACTTGTCTCTGTGCATTGAAAGAATGTGTTACAAACAAATCTGACTGTTCAGACATCTTTATATGGTCAGTATCAGGCCTACATGCCGTTATTATTATTATAAACTCCGCCATTTGCATCAGTTTGTTTATGAGCCGATATTCATCCAGACCACTAGGTGGCAGCGTCTATTGCTGCCAACACCTTTGACTTTAATCTGCCTGTCTTTAATGTGCGTTTACTGTTGTTTACTTTTTAATATGGCGAGTCCCGTTCAACGTGTGTATTAAAATCTGGTCGAGTCCGTTTAAAGAGACTGAAAAATGTCTGAATTGACAGAGGTTCAGATTGAATCCAGCGATGATGAGCTCCCAGAGGAGGTCGCCTTTGATTCCTCCAAAAGCGCTGCTCTAAAAAGCGTCAAAGATGCACTGGAAGCAGCCAAAAGGTCTGTGAGTGAGTCCACTGTCTTCAGACACAGAGCACATGAGCGTATGTGGGGTAAACGTTTTTTTTTATTATTTATTTTACTTTCAGAGAAAAGAACATACTAAAGGAGAAGCGAAAAAAGAGACAACAGCTGTTTCAAGAGCAAAAGGTACAAGGTTGTGGAATACTGTCCCCAGGATGTCTAGTTACATTATTACTGCCAAGAAAAACTTATACGCTCACAGTAAATAGTGTGAAATACAACATATCATAAAATGTTATATCTGTGTGTTTTTCAGAAGAGAAAACTACTTCCTCAAGAGCTCCTAGAGGAATTTGATAAAGAAACGTAAGATCGCCATCTAAATGGAAACCATTTGATTCCTTGAATCATTTTGGAAACTTAATACCAATAGATTGTTATTGTTTCATTTTAGACAACCAGGTCCATCAAACAATAAAGGTATCAACAAAAGGGTATTAACAAAGCCCACAGACAACAACAAAGGTAACAATAAAATCCCTTGGAATCTTCTACTTTATTTCCTATTGGTCAGTATTGAATGACAAACAACTCTTTTATAGATAAGACGACAGTGACAGCACCTAAGAGAATCTCAAAAAGGTAAGGAAATATTTTTAGGTTTATTTTACTTGATGAGTTCCACATGTACATATGGAAAATGTGTCTGCTTTCAGTTTACCGGACAGCTACAGAGTAACGAGAATAAAAGATGAATCTGCTGCAAAATCACTGCAACAAAAGGCCATGGACTTCATTCAGTCCCGTCTTTATGGACCAGGAACTAAAAGAACCACCAGTAAGTTTGATGAGTTGTGCTGTTCAGATCTTTCTTTTTGGCAGATCGTGGAGACCAACTGGATATTTAAAATACTTGTGTACATTTACCTTCAGATGCAGAGCTTCTGTCCCTCACAAAGAAAAGGGGTGCGAGCCAAGGTGCAGGTGTAGAGTTTGCAAATAAAAAATTGAGTGAGTAGCGATATTAGCAAGTGTATTATGTCCTCAACATTGTGCTTTGTAAAGCAACAGACTGAGCTGTCTTTATTCATTTGTAGGTGCTTCCCAGAAAGCAAGGATTGCAAGGTCCAACAAACAGTTTGCACGCAAAAAGAAACTGATTTCTTCATGAGAAAAAACAGGAGAAAGAACTGCTGAATAATGAGTTTCACACGTGGAGGTGGCCTTCATCATCCTGCATTTTTTTGCATCTTTTTTTTTTTTTTTTACTAGTGGAAGAAGCTGATTGTAAACCTTTAAGTGTGAAAATTTTACATCAATAAATGTAAACCTGATCTAAAGATTAACAATTCATGTGTCAGTTACTTAGATTCCTAAAATCAATCTTATGTACAAAATTACTTAGACTAAGTTACAGTTGTAGTATTTTATAAGGAAGCTAAAAGGGAAGCTCGCCCCAAGAGAGTCTTTAATTTACTCTTACTGCCAAACCGTAAGGCTTTGCTTAGTCTGTGAAACAAATCAATATTTTGAATAAAGTTTCCATTCCTCCATTAAAATGTAATCACAACTTTTATGATGCCTTAATTTGTGTGGATCATAAAACAATTAAAAATAAATCAAGGAGTTTAGTCTTGTAAAGATATGCCTTTAATTTAGGCTTTAATTCACCAATATACACACATACAAGCGTCCATATTAATGGAATTCACATGTGATTTGCTATGTATGATTTGTGTTTTTACATCATATTTACATTTAGATGTAAATAAAAGCCTAAAATCAATCTGGTTATCAAATCGCTTCATAAAACCATAATTAAACTTAATTCATATGCACTGTTACACAATGCATTTATAATCTTTTAGGTTCTAAGTTTTGGTTACCTTAAATGGAGAGACAGAAACCTCTCAGATTTTAACAAAACATATCTTCATATTTGTAACGAAAGTATCACATGTTATAGTAAATAACACAATTTTCACTTTTGGGTAAACTATTCCTTTAAATGTGACGACAACACATTTAGTTTGGCTTTTAAAAATGTGTTGTAATCGCATACTCAATACTTGGGCAACATAAATAACATTCGCTGAAATGTGTCAAAACAGACATCTCGTTCAACTGGGTATTTAAGTTTTATTACTGAAAATGATAAGACAGTGTTGATGACAATACTGTACCATTCTCCTTGTTTTAAAAGTACTGATGATCCGAGGGATTGACTGGTAAACAAGAGGAGAAAAAACAATGGAGCAGGCTTGCCTCTCCGGGACTGGATATGACCTTAATTTCACCATGTTCCTGTCGCACATCCATACTGCACAAAAACACAGTGCAGGCAACGATAATGAGAGAATGCCTGAATATGGGCTTTTTAAAATATGCAGTAAGAGATGGGGTGGATGAAAAGACCATAAACATCAATACAGTTACAAATCAAAGTGTCCGAACATTGCATCAATCCTGCTGTGAAGTTGGCAGAGGGAGGGTGCGCTTGCACAAAAAAGGGGCATAACTCATACAGCTCAGACTAACGCTCTATACTAAATACCACCACTAAGGATGACTCCAGCAGTGTTAGGTTTTCTGGGTTTTAATTTTTTTTTACTGTAAGATAACTAAATGATCCACTCCTTGTGTTAATATAATTTCAATATTTTTTCTTTTTTTTTTTTCTTTTTTAAATGGTAAAGTACACAAGCTGAGACCTGAAAATAGCAGGGTGTTGCCGCGGTGGGACCATAGTTATTCGGTCTCGCTCACTCTGCCAGCTTTCAACCAAGAACAAATATATCTTATATGCAAGTTTACTGATAATAACATTAATTATGTCATAATAATTTTCCTCATGCCTTGTAAATAAGGAAACAAACAATCAGAGCCTGCTGCACCCCCCCCACCCAACACCTCCTCCCCTCCCCCAAAATAAAAAAACGACAAAAGGGAAAAAAAAATAAAGACCATAATGATTGGGGATTTTATCTGACTTGAGAAGCCCTCTTCCTAATGTGTCTTTAGGCCCGGTTTAGGCCCGGGTGAAGAGGATCCAGTCTTGTCAGAGAGCCAGGATGGGTCTGGCCATGTGGAGGCTCAGTTCATCAGGCCTTGGTTTCAAAGCTGGCCCCAGTTTTTTAATTTTTTTTGGGAGTTTGGGATGGACTGGGATGATGTGGGCCTCTTTCACGTGGTCATTTAAAGGGATGACTCTCCAGGGGTTAGTGCAGGTAATCATCCACCGATGCGAAGGCGCAGGATCCGCTGCCTGTGCGAGCCATGAGGGACAGACACTGAGCTGCCTGGCCGACGGCGAGCGCCAAGGGAGGCTGCTTTGGCAGGTTATGAGTCTCTGCATGAGAGAAAATGTAACATTAAATGCATATGCTGAAATGTCAGATTAAAGAGTAAGCTCTAATCAAGAGCAATACACACCACCATTCAACTATTTTTTTTAAAGGGTCCATATGATGAGATTTCAAGTTTGTTTTTGGAGTGTTACAAGTTGTTAGTGCATAGACAAAGTTGCAAAGAGAGTGTCAAAATCAAAGACATATTCTTTCCAAAAGTTATGACTTGTCCACACCCCTCTAAAACATATATCTAACCCCTCTAAAACAGCTCTCTAAAACAGCTCTTTTAAATACGCCCCCACTTCTCTTCTTTATTTTCATATCCCAAATGTTTATGCAAAGAAAGAAGGCATAACTATTATTATCGTTGTAGTGTTGCTGCGGGCGCCATGTTCAGGAGACGCTGTGTGTCGTTGTGAAAGTGAAACTACTTTGTTCTTCCAAAAGAGGACACAACAGAAATCAGTGTTTAAGTTGTATTTACAACACTGTTCCAGAATAGCTGAACACAAATATTGGAGTGTGTTCAGCCCATTTACGGAAAACTGCAGAGCAACCTATGGTGGCTGTGCACAGAGACTATAAAGTCAGGCTCCGCAAGGACAGTCTGGCGCTTCTGACTCACAACCTTGAAGTTATGTTACGTTTTCTTACTAAAAGAACATGCTACTTACTATTCGAACACAAGTTTTGACCTGTGTAGCGTAGTGTAGTACCTGTTTGACATTTCTCCGATCATGAATGCAGCACGATGCAAAGCAAGTCATGATCATCAGTAATTATGTTACTGAATGCATCAAATGCCTCGTTTGTAATGGCTTTTATTGTTTTTGTGTCATAGTGTAATAATAAATATTTATTTAGCACCAAATTTGCATATTAGAATGATTTCTTAAGAATCAAGTGACACAGAAGACTGGAATAACAATGCTGAAAATTCATAGGAATATTACATTTTGAAATGTATTCAAATATTAAATAGTTATTTTAAATCAGAATTATATTTCACAATATTACTGTTTTGACTAAAAGAAGCCTTTTTGGCTCTAATACACTGGATGCAGATTTGAGCATGTTATAAATATTGTATGGAGACTGACAGAAAGACATGGCAGAAGAGAAAAATGAAAACAATTTAATCCTAAAATTTGCATATTAATGTGCAATTACACTGTAATATTTGCTAAATATTAAAATTGTGCATGTGTTATACGACAGGAGGCTTCTATAGACCTACAAAAGAGCTGATGAGGGATCTGCAGCACCATGATTTATCCAAACTACAGGGATACTGTTTTACAGCAAATACAGCATTATGTTCCTCACTTTTGCTTTTTTCTTCATTCTGAAAGCTTTTTACTGTGGTGACTGGGTTGCTCTGATTTGATCAATGGTGGTACGTGCCAGAAAAGTTTGAAAACAAATGTGATACCTACCTAATATTGCACTGTTGAGTGTTGAGCAGACAGGCTCTCTCTGGATGGAGTCTAGCTGGTAGCCCACAGGGCTGTTCCACGGATCTGAATACGCCAGCAAACTGAATGCGTCCTGCAAGAATGAAGACAGTAAGAGGTTTTAGGTTAAAACATATGTATCTCCATGTTTACTGGCCATTAGCTCCATAACCAAAACATGTTGTATACAATGTTTTTCTAAAGTGTATTTTAAATCATATATTTGATTATGTGTACGTACAAACACTACCTACATGTAACTTTCAGAACAAGTGCATATTAAAGGCAATACCTTCAGCATCTTCTTATTGGCTGAGTTTTTGCCCCGCTCACGGCGCAAGTGTTCACTCATGCTCTGTAGCTCTCTACCAAACTGAATCATCCTCTCAATGGCTGCCTGGCTTCCTCCGCACAACTGCCTCTTAGACTGAGCACTATCCACTTCTGTGTACAGAACATTTAATTCATTTGAAATCCTACACAGGATTCATTTGCATAACATAATTAAATGAAGTCACAAGCACAACATCAGGTATGATAAACAAATCACACCGGGAAAACCCTTTGACCCACAACAAATTTCACTGCAGACACACAGGAATTTAACAGAAGACTGAGCACAATTAATGTTCTCACCCATATCTCCATCACATTCCTCCAAGTCTATCCCGTGGGTGGAGCTGCCATTCAGAAATCCATTTGAAGAGGATTCAGACACTCCGTTTGAGAAGTGATCAACCTCCATTTCCACCTCAGCACTACGAGAAAGAGTCAACATTTACACAACAAGCTTATTTTGTGCCATACTATGTTCTTATATGATTTGCCTTTCAGAATTTGCGATGAATCTGAAGCAATGAGAGAATTTTTTTAAAATCAGGTTAACAAAATTACATTATCTCAAAAAACATTTTTCTTTCAGCTTATTGACATTTATTCAGACTCAAAACCTAATCTTTTGAGCCACTGCATGGGAAAAAAAATCTAACACAGTGAATCAGTGCAAATGAGTTTTAATAAAGTTCAAATAGTTTTCAGTTTACACATCTGTTATGCTACCTTTACACTAGTGCATTATTATTTATTCTTACAATAGCCTTATATTTTTTCCCCTCTGAAAATTTTGTGTATTTAAAATTTTTTAAGGCATAAAACATTTGTCTTTTAATTAAAAAATAAATTATTTTATTGTTATTTTATTTTATATTACAGTTTAAAACACTGAAGAAATACTGCATGTGAGCTTATGGAGGAGAAGATTTTAAGTGGACTAAATGATTTAAGAAGTCTGTCATGTCAGTTATGACTTTTTAAACATACATACATACATACATACATACATACAATAAACGTATACAGATGACCTATTCACAACTACATCCATAACATGCATGTTCAAAACTGTGAATTAAAATTTTAAGGATATTTCAACCTTAAGGATATTTCACTGTGCTATGGAACAAACACATTACCTAACACTGGTCTGCTGGCCCCGACTGCCATTCAGGACACCTAGCTCAGGGCTTGGCATGGTAGGCGGACATGACTTGTGACTATGGGCCGAGGTGTGGCCTTTACTTGATGAAACTCCATTACAGTAATTGCTATCAAAACCTGGACAAAGAGGAAAGTGCAAACAATCAGTGATAACATCTATTCACAATCAACAGGTCATTCTGGTCTATAGTTTACAATTTTGTATCTAAATTAGCAGCATATTTAATTATGCAAATATAGCTCAATTTAATAATATTAAGACTTTTAGCGGACCACTGGTTGAGAGCCACTATGCCAAATAAAGAGCTATTGCAATGGGTAGTTGATGGAACTAGCAACCAGGTTGGTACACAAAAAAAACTACATTTTCCCCATAGAGCCATTTTCCTAGTTATATTCATACCACCAGTTCGTGAAACTTTGTCAACTTAATATATGCAAACTGTGTTTTTTTTTAGCTTTTTAAAAATTGTGGGTGCCAGAGTTTGTATGGCATGGCCAATCAAGATACACTTGTGCCTGTTAATTTAGTTCCCTCAAAAATGTATTCCTTCAATTAAAACCATTCCCAGTTCATGCCAAATAGACTTGATGATGGTACTTTTAGGAACTAAAAAAACCTTTCAACCCCCCCATGCTGGCAGGAAAATTTGTGGATATAATATATACCTGTCTGGTTGGTCTGGGAGCTGCTGGCTTTGTGAACAGGGCTGTTGAAGAGACGGGGGGAGCCTGGGTAACTATCCTGTGACTTTGGGCTCCTTCCACCGAGACACCGGACCTCACTGTCAGTGCCATTCACCATCTCAATGAACTGCCTGACTCTGGAAAGAGAGAGATGTAGACACATTATGAATTTTGTGACTTTACTGAAGATGTGCTAACTCCTGAAAGTTGGCACATATCGCACTTACTTCAACATAAACAGGAGGTCTGGGTTTCTCTCTAACAGGCTTGGGTAAAGCTGTTGTGTGGTCTCTATAGCCTCTCCCATTCTGCCAGATAGGACCAGCTTCTGGATCTCTGCAATCACAAATGTGATATTATTACTCAGCATTGAGCTAAGAAAGTTCAACCCTGAAAGCATGCGGACATGCAGCGATGAATTATTCAGATTCATTCAATTCAATCACTGGACCAGAAACCGTGACAATCTGATTTCATGTTGACTGTATCAATCATACAAACCCAAAATAAGACCCAAATAAGTCGGAATAGCCTTTTTTGTGTTGCCTGCGAAGACTCACTTTGTCTATTTTTGATAGAAGCAAGTTCCTCGTGTACGGCCTGGTCAGTTGATTTGGCAAAGGCCTCGGCGGTGGCACAGTAGCTGTGGTGAACCAGATAGGAGGCCACCATTCTAATAAGAGAGTGCGAATAGGTAAAAAAAAAGCATATATAATTATATAATATATTATATACATATTGTTTTTTTTTTTTCAGGAAAATGTTATGCGTGTATATGAAATATATATATATATATATATAATATATAAAAATCAAAACTACTCACTTCTGAATCATGGCCTGCCATTCTCCTTCTCTCTCCCCAATGGGGAAACGGTCAATCTGGGCTTGGATTTTGGTTCTCCATTCACGCATGTAATCCTCAATATCAAAGACAAACGGATGCTGTCCAAAATTGGCGTCCACGACCTCCCCTGGGGTCTGCAGACCCACTGTGGGATACAGGTTGGGCTAAAAGCAAAATAAACACATTTTATTAAATGTGGATTATAGTTACAGGCTAATTTAACTGTTTTTATGTGTATGTAAGCACAATGTCTGAAGACTTTCTCATGAGATTTTATTTTATTAAAATAGATGATAGAAAATGTGTTTCTATGTCAAAATTATGTGTATCATGGGCAGTCAGAAAAAACAAAATGCTGATTTAAATCGGATTTTAAATGACAACTACAGAGCTATCGTCAGGTCAGGGGCAGGCACATATTAGTCATTTTCTGATTCTTTCTGTAGAATAACTCTGGGAGGGTCTGTGCCCACAGTCCAATAGAAAGAAAGGTCAGGGTTGCTGAACTGACATACTTCACAGAAGTACTCAGAGTAGCATGAATGCTGGTCACCAGCCAAATGTGTTTTCTGCTCAATGGATTATTGTTATAGCCCCAAACAGGCCTCTGTTTAGTTAGCAAAAGCAATGTTTAGAGGCTGTCATTCCAACATCTTGAATGATGAAGAAAGGAAGGAAAGACAAAACAATAGCAAAAGGCTTCCTCAACAGTATCTAAAAATATTACAATAGAATGAAAAATATACAAATGATCAATCACCCCATGACCTCCAGGTTCTGAAATAACAAAAACATATCTGTAAAGCTATAAATGTTATATCATTGCAAGTTCAGCATTTAGACAATCAATGTACTAAACGTAACATTTTCATCAAACACATGTGCATGTAACCAGAATGTAAAGACAGCCTATATTGGTATATTTATACTTGGATTAATTCTAAATTGGACCCCAGGCTTTTGAATGGTAGTAAATAACATAATAATTAAGCAAAAAAATTATTTCAAGCTTTAATGCGTTTAGAAAAAGACTTACCGGTAAATCTGTAAAAGCTATCCCTGAAAAAACAAAACAAAAATGAATTATTAAAGTAAATTCCAGATTTGAATTGAGAATACAAAATGTGTTAATAGCCATACTTGTTAATAGTCAATACTTCTCATAAATTACCCTAAATAAAAATATTCTTACAGATGTGGACATTGAGATCAAATGACCACAGTTTAGGTTAAGTCAAGCATTTGATCTTAATGTGCAAATGTGTACTACCTAGACTGTGACCATTTTTTGTGTAGAAACAGGTGTTGTTGATGAGGTTCACACAGCAGCCGATCACATCGCCTGTTGTGAATGTGGGACCATAGGGCTGCCCAGTGCCAGATGAGCAGAAGGAGTGTCCATCGTCTCCATGATATCCATATGAGTGCTTGTCCCAACCTAAGGGAAGGACATTGAACACATTCTGGTGATGTTTGGAAAAAAAGAACTACAAAAACACAAAGGAATGGTCACTAAGTTCTCCTATCTCCTTGGCAAACTGCAGTCTCACAGAGGAACCACCCAGTGTCAAAAGGTGGATGGTCAACTTAACATGCCTACTAGCTGCATTTAAACTACAGTAATAGCACATCTATAGTGATCATAGACACAAACAACCTGGAAGCAGGACGTTTTACCTGGAAGTCTGTTCATGTTGACACCTTGAGCTGACAGGCCAATCCCCATGTACCTGCTCACAAAAACAGTATTTATTTAAGAAAACATTCTATATCAGAGGTTAAAACTGCACAGCCTTGAAATTAAAGGTACACTCAGTAACACTTACTAAATATGAAACTTTGATCTCTAAAGAAGAAATGAATGACAAAAATGTTTAAATCATGTAGTATATGTTGCATTTTCATATTAATTTTAGTCAAATATTTTGTAATTTCTGGATATTTAGTTTTAGTTTGCTACATCTAGTTTAACTAAATGAAAACAAGATGTTAGCCACTAGCTAAAATAAAATGTAAAGGTTTTTAAATATTTTGTTAAATTTCAGTTAACATTTGCTTTAAGTAACAATATAGTTTGTATGGTTTTAGTTAACTATGATAACTCTGGACTGAGCTGTCCATTTTTCATGAAACAGGACACCTCATGGGAGCCGCCATTTTGAGATCACATGACCAGCATTACCAATAGAAATAATTTCTGTAAACCTCTTATTATCCAATATTTCCTTTCTCAGAGTAAATTAATTATAGCTGACTTCAAATAGAGAATTTTTACAAAAACATTTATACATTCAATCTTTTGCATGATGCTACATCCAAGCCACTAGGTCAGGTCTGTTACACAATAGTGATGGGTTGATTCTGAACAATTCGTTCATTTTGAATGAATCTTTAATGTGACTCGGGAAGAATGAGTCGTCTTGTGGGAGTGATTCGTTCAGTCACGCATGCGCATTTGCGCAACATCATATAGTTTCTGTATTGGAATTTGATTCACTTGTTCCGGGTACTGAGCCGGTTAGTGTCAAGTGGTCACGTGAAAAAAGAATGAACGACTTAAACCCGAAGACTCGAGAGACGAACTAATCAATTCTGTTTCCGGCTCAGGCTGCATAGGTTAACATTACGGGGCTGTCACGTGATGAACGAACAACTCGAAAACCCAAAGACTTGAGACTGAGAGACGAACTAATCAATTCTTTAAACAATGAATTAATATTTTCTGTTTCTTATAGCATTATAGTTTTGTCTTGTTTGTAGTGTGATCAATGTTTGTGTAAGCAGTAGATGTGTTAGGGAGCAAACAGGTAACATTTTAATAATATTTTGCTAAAATGAATGAAATTAACGAGATGATTCGAAAAAAGATTTGTTCATTTTGCTGAACGAGACTCAAAGGTCTGAGTGGGTAAAATGATCCGAACTTCCCATCACTAGTATGTATAGTCAATTATTTATAGTGTATAATTACATGTATAGGTTTTAAAAACTGTTTCTACATCTAGTGTATTTAGGTGCATATTTATGTTTATTTATGTAGCACCGTGGTCACAACATTTCGTTCCACTTTATGTCCACACATGTAGCGGAATGACAATAAAGCTTTGACTTGACTTGGAAAAAAAAAAAAAAAAAAAAAATTCCAAACAACACACAAAAAATATAACAATTATTATAATATTATAACACCTGTATTTGATGTACCATAAACTCTGGTGTGAAGACGAACGGGTCGCAGATGCTTAGACTTGCACACACAAAGATACAGCGCTAGAGAGTCTGACATCATGCAGATCATGCCTTTATTTTTCTATTAACATGTATATGTGCCTACAAATTTACCAAGCAGCAATGTTTTTCCCGTTGTCTGTGACAGAATAATATATTTTTAAAAAACTGTCCACCCACCAGTTGTGAGCATACATGATAGTTTTATTTTGGTCTCTGTCAATTTTTTTTAATTGACAGACAGGTGGGAGAGAGAGAGAAAGAAGAACGGGATCATGACCAGACACAGGCCGGATTCAAACCTGTGTCTCCTACATGAGCATTGAATTCCAAGCTATTTATCTCCCTGGATATTTTTATATTTAGTAAGACGCATACATGGTAGTGCTCATATTTTAAAAGACACAAACAGGCATATGGAGTCCCTGTAGCGTTGGCCTGCTTCACTCTGAAAGCTGAGTCTGCCTTTTGTCGTCTCTGAGGAACCGAAGCTGACTGGCCCACTCCGGTTACTGGAGTTCAGCTTTTGTAATTGCGTTCATATATCCCACTGTTCAAGTCCCAGTCCTCCTTTCCCAGACATCAAGAACCAGATTGTGTTTGTGTATGTGTGTGTGTGTGTGTGTGTTTGTGAAAGAGGGAAAATGCTAGAGAGAGTCAGCATGGTTTCATGATTAATGAACTGTTAAACAGAAACAAACTCTGCAAAAACTATCTGCTTCTATCTGCTGATTTACTGCACCAAAAACATATAGCATATGGAAATATCTTTTTTTTTTTTTTTAATAGAATGTAATACTCACCCAGGCCGAGGCAAGATACTCTCAATCCAGATTTCCCAAGGTTCCTAGACAGAGAGAGAGAGGAGGGAGAGAAAATAAAACATTTATATAAGATTTTACATTCGTGTCCTTCTGGTTCAGGCTTCGTGGAGCTAAACAGTATTTCTGCAGAATTTGATTTTACAAAGTGCGACATGTTCTTGGTTTAACATCATTGCTGACCTTGGAACAACATTGTGATTTGATTTGAAGAACCAGTTTATAGTTTATGTGAAGTTTAAGCTTATAATACAGTGTTTGGTGCTTGCACATCAGTGCCATTCTTCTATCTCCTCTGATTTTAGGGATTACTCATAGTTAAGTTTACGTATAGAGATGTGGACTAAATTTTTGGATAAAAGTATGTATATATCTAACTTCAGGATGTGCCAGCATTTCTTAATGTATGTGAAATATAAAACACACACAAATGCAAATATATAAACAAAAGTGTACCTCTTTCAGGTCCACTAGTGGTGTTCGAGAGAATTAGTTAGTTTTTTTTTTTAGTTTTTTTATCCAGTTAATCTAGAGGTGCACGGGATGTAACTGAACAATAAACTAGCTTTGCCACCTGAAGCTAGACACAACTTGCCACAACTAGCTTTGCAACTAGCTTTTACCCAGCAAACTAACTTTGCTATTAGGTTAATTAAGTAACATATTTACATCAGTGTTTTTAAGTGTCCATAAAGTTTTTATATTTCTATTTTAGACTGAGTTTTAGTCAATTGAGTACATCAAGTTAAAACAAATGAAAAGGGCCAAATTGGTTTTTATTTTTCTTTTAATTTTTTAAAGCTTTATTTATTTATTTTTTATCTTGTGATGCATTTAAGTAAATAAAATGTCAATTTGAAAATGTAATGCTAAGCTGTTACCATTTGCATTCTCGAATTTCAATATTTGTTGACAAGGCAACTTTTAAATGGCCCCTAACTGAGGGGGAAAAAATTATAATTTTGTGTCCAGATGGTGTACCATAGCTAGTTACAAAAATCTACCAGCAGAGGTTTACCGGTTCATGCTAGCCAGCCAAACTTTGTGTTGAATAGCAAAGGCACTGCTAAGCATCTTAGGATATTAACACCACAGAAAAACAATAGCACTGACAATGTGTTGATAAAGCATAAAATATGTTTCTGGTTGTAGTCTAACACATCACAACTTAGCTTCAGTAATGCAGTGTGTTCAATCTCCTAAACACTTTAAAACATTACAGAGGTTTTGTGACTCCACAGCAAATATGAATACGGTCACGGCAGCTGTGTGAGCATCATGAACCAGATGAACAGGAATTCATTGTTTTTAATGAGATTTATTGATATCAAGTGGTGTAGGATTAGCGACAAACTTTGCTGGGAATACAAAAAAGTGCTGACAGAGAGTAAAAATGAGGATGAGCAAGAGAGAGAAAATGCAAGTGGGTGCATTCTACAGCGAGAGTGTATCACCTCTGTGCTACTATCAGTATGAATTTATTTCTCTGCATCAAGGCCAGAAAATGAAGGTGCAGGATAATAACAGATTCACCGCGCTGCAGATAATAAACCTGCATGTGTGACAGATTACACATGGCTAACGCGCAACCAGCACCCGAGAACTTACACACCACGTTCTGGAATATACAGCCTGTCATTACCATTAGCTTCCAAGGATCCATCTGTCAACTTGTGATGGTTCATAACAACATTAAGTTGAAGAGTGTGACCGAGGAAATAACACAATCCCCTTTTTGAGACCCAGACCAAGGTAGAAAGAAGCAGAAACAATAAGAGTACTAAAGGCTTATACATACCAGGACCAAATATTTGTTGTGGACGTTTGTGGCAAACAACATTTTGTACAGAAAAAAAGTTTCCTATGGACCTACAGTTTCTTTTTACTGAGTACATTAATATTAGTTTAAGGGCTTAAGTATATGGCAAAAAGCAACTGTTACAGACATTAATAATCTAGGATGATGTTCCTAATTGTTAATCATTTTAACAAGTTGTAGGGGAGAGTGGGGAGTGATTTCTCCTATCAGGAATGAGCTAGAGCCATGATGCTCCCTCTGCACATGCTCAGAAGGCCTCTCCTTCTTTCTG
>JAUCMS010000044.1:11134504-11148059 GCA_032357445.1 Enteromius radiatus | reverse complement strand
AATATCTACCAAAATGTGAGGGGTGTACTCACTTTTGTGAGATACTGTATATATATATATATATATATATATAATAATATAACGTGTTTGTGTGTGTGTGTGTGTGTGTGTGTGTGTGTATGTATGTGTGTGTGTATGCAATTAGTTTGCATGGTTTTTGTTTTTGTTAGGTATGGTCTGTCTGTATCATTTGTTATATTTAAACTAGATATTTTATTTTGAATATATTTACATGTGTATATATATTAATGTAATTTATATATACAAATATTTAAAATATTAACATAACATTTTTCTTAAGTATATGCATACATGTGTGTATTTAGATATACATAATAAATATAGACAGTACACACACACCCACATAAATATATAATACTGACACAGTGACGAACAAGTAACCATAATATTTGCAATAACATATTGATTTATTGTATAATTCATTAACTTACCTTTGTAAAGTTACCTTATTGCTGGCCATCTCTGCTAGCTTAGATTACATCTTAATCCTGTATCGGTCACCTTAGCTTCTCTAAAGGGAGGAACTAGCTGTTGGTTGCAATTCAAAATCTCACCACTAGATGCTGCTAAAATCTCCACACTGCATCTACAACTGTATATTGTATGTTAGTATACAAAAAAAAAACAACATATAATCAGTTATTCATATTATAGTCACATGTTGTGATTATAAAAAGTAGCGGTTTAAGAATTAAATGAATGTCAGGTTTCTATATTGGAAAAGCCATTCTTCATGTATTACATCATTGCAATAAAACTACTAGAACTACTGTAATACCTAAAATCTTGAAAACTTATACAGCGTTATCAAATAACAAATTGTATTCCTGTTGAGTATATATGTATATATCTCATCGTTTTGTAAATGGGGGAATTTTCTTTATTATTTGAAAGACTCAGACCGGCGAAGTGATGAGGAAGTCTTCACCGGTGGACTTCCAGAGTTTCCCTCTTTGGACAATGGCTTGGGAACAAATGGAGACGATGATGAAGACCTGAGCATTGGGATGCCCACCCCTCCAGCCCATCCCAGCAGGGTCGGCTCCACACAGTCAGCGGAGGATCCCACGGCCCAGGCCCTGGAGGTTGTGCAGAGACTGGCCGGAGACGTAATCACAGCAGCCGTAACTGCAGCCATGCAGGAACGCCTGGAGGCGGCTGTAGCGCCTGCGCTGGTCCAGGCCCTGGCCGAGGAATCGGACAGCGAGGCGGAGGACTTTGAGTTGTTGGACCAATCAGAGCTGGAACAGCTGGAAGGCGAGTTGGGGCTGGACCGCTCGAGTCACGCAGAAGCGTCTAAACCTAGCAAACCCTCTTCAGGCTTTCTGTCCAAACTACTGGGGCGCAAATGATTTTATTCAGAGGGGTTCCGCTTCCCTCTGTGATGGGATGTGGGTGGGAGGATAAATGTTGGGTTTACAGGGAAAGGTCCAGAGTAATGAAGGTATTCCATTGTTTTACTTTGCTGGTGTGATTCAGTCGTTTTACCGTTAAAACAAAGTCATCCGTGGAAGGAGGTTATTTGTGTATTTCAAGGGGAAGGCGATTGTGGCTGGTTTTGGCGTAGCTCCATCTCAGAGGGTCATCAGAGGAAATCCTGTCAACCTCCAACCCGCCAATGACCAGAGGGTTATGGACCAGAGTAAAGTCATTCGTTTAGCTGTTGAAGGGCTGGTAGATGCAGGATACTTCATATTTGGCTGCCAAATATTTGTTCTTTTTTCAACTTCACATAATTACTCATAAAATAAAGCTGCATGGCCAAAGAGTAAGGGCCTCCCACTAACTGACAATCAGGATAGCACTTATAAACAAACAGAAAGAGAAGTACACAGCGAATATGTATTTTTATTTGAAATATTTTGTTTTTCTATTTTTTTTGTATTTTTCATGAAGGATTTTGCAGAAGCCAGTGGTCTTAGTGTAATCCTTTGCATGGGTAGTTATGTTTTAGACTTTTTTCAATTCAACCTTTTTATTTTTATTTTTTTTAGAGTGAACCAACTAGGCACTAAAGCACATAAGCACCAAAGCTGAACAGATTATGATTTAGATGAATAATATTCATGGTTAACCCAAAAATGAATATTCTGTCATTAATAGAGTTCAGTGTTGTTTTAGACTCTTTTTATTGATTTTCATTTTATGAACAAAAAATAAATAAATCTTTTGTGTTCCACAGAACTCACAAAGGTTTGGAAAAACATTAACTCTTTCTCTTTAATTTTAAAGTAAATTTTATTGAATCCCAAGAACAATGTAGAGAGAAGCCAGCTGTACTTTTAGTCAGTCTTATAAATCATCTCTTTGGGGATCATACTCTGCTTTCTGTGAGAAAGAGAGTAATCTTTTATCAACTGACCCATTATTCATAATTGCCTTTTCATCAATGTAAGTACAGACGCACATATAACCAAGACTGTTTCTGTTCACAATGTGGTGCTTGGTGTGTATCTAAATTTAGTGTTTCTAACAAACTTCTGATGTATTATGAATTTTGTTTTGAGATGTATCAGATGCTTTCTATAACACATTGGCTGAACAGTCACTATTATGACTGCTGTCTCAAAAATAATTCTAATCAGTGTCAGTTTGAGCACTTTTTTAAATTTAAATATATTATTTATTCCTATATATATCTCTCCTAATAGATTGCTGCCACGCACATATGATCGCCTTATATGCCTGTGCAAATTTGTCTGTCAGAGCGGAAGAGAATAAGCAAAATATAGTTGTATGAACAATCTCCAGAATGTAATTAAAACCATACAATTCAAAATTGTGGGTTTTGTCATTATTCTGCATGAGGTTTTGCAATGGAAAATATCTTAAGTGATTTTAAAAACAACATTTTAATAAATGCTAAGGATTTGAATACTTGAGTTATCATACTGTAATGGTAATTTTGCAATGGAAAATCTATGATTACAGTAAATGTGTAATGAGAATATGTATTGTTAATTGTCACTATATGCACAATTAAATAGATAATACATTTATTCACCATCATTAGATTCGGTTACAGGTTAAATATGAGCTGTTTTTACCAGGTAAAGGGGAGGAACAGTCCTCCTCATAAATCTGACACTTTTAAACAGCACCCCATGATTTACTCGTCGTCCACCTGTAAAGTGCACCATCCATACATCACCCAAACCTTTCCTCAAGTCAGCGGAACAAAATAAAGTCACGTTTCAAATGTGTATGATTATCATAACTATGCAGGACTTCATCCGATACGTAGGAATTAAACCCATCAAACATGAATTAAAGTGCTTCAATTTGAGCTATTCAAATATGAAATCATTTATCAGGACTAAATGTTATGATGCAGCTTTTTATGGAGAGAATGTTTAATTAAATGCTTAAATCAGATAAAAGAACAACAACAATATTTTCAGTAACATTAATTCTGAACAAATACCGTTTTTGACTACAGTATAGCTATACGTACTGAAACGATTAAAAAGAAACTCTTCCATAATTCTGCAGCTGGTGGTTCTTTAAAAGATTCAGGCCCAGCAGGAGATGTTTTTACTACCACAGAATTTCTTTATGAAGTGAGTGGCTTAATGTGGTGTGATTTGTGTCTGAAGGCCAAAATAAATATCAAATAAACCCCAAAAAGTTACCTAATTTGCCACATATATCACAGTGTTCTTCAATTAAAATACATTTTTTTATGTATTATCGCAGTATAGATAAATACAGATCCCAAAAGGTTTCATAAACATATTGTTTGGATTTATTTTACATTTATTCATGTAAAATTATACATGACAGATTCAGTTGTCCTTTCTGACACGTAAATTATATAGTGTCATGCACATCATTTCTGTTTACTTGGCCTGAGTTCTTTCTGGAGGGACTTTGCTTTGGTTGTTTACAAATTTTGTGGCTGTTTTGGGAAAAGCATGGCAGAAATGCACTTATTTAACAAACATGTCATTCAGAGCACCAGAGATGTTGTTTATTCAGTTTAACAACCAGAAACTGTCCATTTGTTTTGAGCAACAGCATCCTTTAGCATGCGGAAATTAGCTTGAAAAGAGTGTTCATGATATGCTTTCATGGTTTAATATTTTGATATTCACACATTTTTTGGTGCGACAAGGAAAAAAGCCACTCTTTATCTCAAATGTTAAACAAAAAGTCACTAAAGTTTGTCAAATAGGGCAATTAGATATTTGTGGAAGGTCAATTGACATTTGGTAAATATTGATGCTGTATATATTAATAAAAAAAGCTTCAGTGACGGGCAAATATACAGTATATATATATATATATATATATTGTCTTCTAAGTGATTTTAAACTCTTCCCTGGCGCCAGGTGTTCCAAAATCCTGAGCACATGTCACATTCTTCTACATGTGGTATGTTGAAATTATGAGGCCATATTATGTTTGTGTGCTCAGCTGCTTCCAGGTTGGATTGCAGGTTTATGTGCTATGTAAAACACCTGTTTGCAGAAAGCTTGAAGTTTAATTATATATGTGTAACGGTGGACATGCTAATCTGGCCATCCCATCATCATGATGAATGGACACTATTAAGCATTCAGTCACATGCAGTACAGTACAATATATACATGTATAAGAGTTGCATGTTGCAGATGTCATTTCCAAATCATAAGCAGCTAGCTTCAGCTATAGATTTTTGCAGCTGTATATGGTAGGAAGGAATCACCTAAAGTGATATCTGACAGGCCATCATTCTGATCTATGATGTTCTTGTCATAAAAATAGTTGGATCGTTAACCCTAAACCTGATTTTTATAGCATCCTGTAACCTTCTGGCCTTCAGTTGTCTTCAGCTTCTTATGACAGTGGCCGACACTTTCTGCTTTTCCTGTGGAATCTTTAGTGAGTGTGAAGAAACTGGCAGATAACACCTTCAAAAAGCTGCTGACAGGAATCTGCTTGTTGGGGAGAGTTTTTTTTTTTTTTTAACAGCGTGGGTCTGGTTTTTAATTAGCTTACATTACACAGTTTTCACTTTAACTAGACTTAAAGGGTTAGTTCACCCAAAAATGAAAATTAGCCTGTGTTTCACTCACCCTTGAAGCATCCTGGTGTATATGACTTTCTTCTTTCAGACGAATTCCAAATGGGAGTTATTTAAAATGTTTGCATTTTATTTCAAATCTTCTGTACTGTTGACAACAAACACCTGTTACTCCCATTAAATCGCTTGGAGGGGCCAGGACAGTTTTTAATACAGCCCCGATTCGATTCATCCAAAAGAAGAATGTCACATACACCTAGGATAATTAAAGTGTGAGAAAAACAGGCTAGTTTTCACTTTTGGGGAAACTTTTAAGCCTAAAAATCTTGAATGAGGAAGATGATGGGGGTGGGGGCGTTTTAACTCTATTTAATACAGTATATGAAGATGCAAAAGCCTCTAAGTACGACTGACATTTTTCTTTAAAATTATGATTTCTTTCTGGCTACTTTGTTTTTAATATTTTTATTAATTTTTCACAATATATCACTTCACAATCCCCCATCCCTTACCAACAAATCCCTAGGATAGCGTTCATGCTGTCCATTAATTCAGAGAGGAATAATAAATGAATCAAACAAATAATAATAATAAAAATACAAAATATATAAATATGTATATACACGTATACAACAGCCAAAGATAAAATACAAAAAAAAAAAAAAAAAAAGATCTTTCTGGCTACTTTGTATAGGTAAGTACTGGTACTTCTTAGGGGCTTGAGGCTGGGATTTAACACATTGAAGTGAAAGTACATTCACACAGGTATTGTTATGTCATTTTTGACCATGATGGCTTTTAGAGGCTTTTGCATCTGAATATATATATATATAAATAAAAAAAATATTAAGCATAAGCCAAGTATATAAACAAAGAATTCGATAGTGCTTTACTTTATAAATCTAATACTGAGAATTCATAATTCATATGTCAAAATGGGGATGTCTGAAGGTTTTCTCTGTTAGATGTGGCACCTCATTCATCAATCAGCAAAAAGGTCTTTCTTTGATTATTTCTGCATCCCTCCGGCTACCTCTTCCAAGTTGGATCTTGCTGCTTTTCTTCCTAATTACAGGACTCTCATTGGTCCATGAGCTGATTTTGCAAGAGCCAATCCCAAAAGGCTAACAGCAAGCTCCTAACATATGACATGCCTTTTTTTTCTTAATGATCATGGAGCACCTTAAAAATGTTGGCGTTCGCCACAGCAGTTCAGAGGGTTTGAAGGGGAGTGCAGGGGTTGTGTGAAGAGTTCAGTACGCCCCTTCAGAGCCCACCAGCAACTTAGGAGTATCTTCAAACATTTCTGCTGGAACAGGTAAGTGCTTTTGAAGATCTTTTTTCTCATCCAGTTGACTGATACAGACAAAATATTCATAATAAATTAGGTGGAGGTATTAGCACTGGGAATTTTTTAAAAGTATTTTTAATATATTTATTTGATTATCTTAAATGGATTTGTTGTATTACTATAATATGTTTGTCCCCCCAGCTCCATAAAATGTCAAAATTCATTTGGGATTATGTAAATAGCATTCAAAAAAGAAAATAGATCTAAAAGTAAATCTAAAAAGTGAAAAGAGACAAAGGAAAAGAACAGTTCACATATTTTTACAAGAAAAATAGAATGTGAATTGCTGTCTATCCATTACAAACTTACGTTACTGGTCATTTTAAACAAATCATTTGTCTGGTTAAAAGTTAAAATATAGCCTAGTTAAAATTATTATTATTATTAATCATTATTATCTAAAAATCAGCTATTGAAAACCCCAAATGGCCAACCATTCTTTTGAATATTGATTGAAAACATCCCTGATATGGCTCACTCTCTCAATTTTTGTTTTCAGGATTCAACTAATCACGAAAAATGGCCAGACTTGCATTATCTGTTATATTCTGTGGAATGGCTCTTGCAACTCTCTTTATGCCAGGTGAGATTCAAAACTAATTCTGTTATCCTGAATATTTAGCACAATTCAACCTTTGCTCAGTGTAAATCTTTATAAAGCAAGGACCGAATGATCCAGCATCTATTTCTGAAACAAAGCACATCTGGTTTATATTACTTCACACTATTTACAAAACCAGAGAAAACAAAATGAGCATTATGTATTGTTTTCTTTTTTGATAAAACCTTTGTGAAGTGATTTCAGTCAGACAGTTTAGGAAACCTTGATAACCTTGTGATTATCAGCCAGCTGTATATTTTCCACAAGCTATAAACATCTAAAGAGACCAACTGAAGATGCAGATATATGCCACAAATAATGTTGCATGTATAGACCATTTTATTTTACAGCAGTGGTAATTATGGTAGCAGCCTCTGGGCTGGTTCCCCAGTCCCTTTGTAGTTTAACAGGTACACTTGCAGGGGGTCCCGGAAGTTTAAGTCTCATTTTAGAGCACTTAGAGCTCTCAGAGAGCCGAGACAGAGCAGTAATCACTAGAATAAGACACAGGTTCTGCTGACGGGAAAAATGCCTGCTGTGCACTCATAGTTGGTTGGCATTTTCCTTCACTTCAGAAGTGTGACATTTGCTTCATAACAATTTAATTTAGCTTTTTCTTTGCATTTTTCTTTTCTTTCTTTCTTTCTTTCTTTCTTTCTTTCTTTCTTTCTTTCTTTTTTTTTATTAATGTCTGACAGACTTTCTGAATGCTGGTCCTGTGGGACGCAATGAAGAAGAGGATGGTGAGTTGGACTTTTCTGTGCAATTATATCATCAGCTATGCTCTAAATGGCACTGACATCAAAGCTTAGATGTGAAATAATGCCATTAAACATGAATCTATTCTGAACTATTGTAAGATTTTGGTCAGTAAGACCAATAAAAAAAAAAGAAATAAAAATACAGAGATGTTGTCTGTTTATTTAAAGGGATAGTTGACACACACACACACACACACACACACACAAAATTGTCATTGTTTACTCATCCTCATTCCAAGACCTTCGTTCATCTTTGGAACACTATTTTTGATGAAATCTAAGCTCTTGGATCTCATTTAGAATATTTCAAAAATGTATCCCCTTAAATTATGCTTAAATGATACTTACTGTTGTCACGTGCTGCTTCAGCTATAGAGGGCGCTGCTGAGGTAAAGACAGACATTAAGTCATCACTGAAAAAGCTGGTCCGTAGCAGGAGGAATGTTGCCTACTACAGGAGCCTGCCTGATTTCTGGGGCTGGTATAAATACTTCATGCAGACCAACAACCAGGAGGGAGTAAGTAGCTTTAAACAAAAAACAGGAATTGCTGGTCAGGGTCAAAATCTTTTTGAGAATTTTCAATGACTTCATGTAATTGTCCTAAAAATAAGTGAACTTGAGAGTTGTTTACAGAAAATTACAGCAAGAGTAATCCAATTAGCCCAATTTTGTTTCTCTGTGATTATCTCAACAGATTGAGGACATGGATCGCATGTACCTTGTTTACCTGCAGAACAAGCACAGAGTAGAGGAGGGACGCTCCTACAACCATTACCTCACTCACCTGAGCGAAATTTACAAAGCCTGTGCCAACTCCGACGACCCAGACTGCATCTCAGAATCCACCAGCAAACCCAAAGCCAAGATGGTCATGCCCGTTCCTGTGAGGCAAGCTACTGTGACAGTGTGCAACCCTTACCTCGACCCCTACTGCCTCTATGCTGTAAGACCAAAAGCTGCAGAAGAAGAGCCTTCACCCACTCCAGAAAAGATCCCAGCACCAATTCTGTCTCCGCTACTCCCTCTGCCTCTGAAAACCCCGCCAGCTTACTACTACGCTCCAGTCTTAGAGCCTTTCTTGTCGGCTGAGCAGAGGGCAGAACTGTTGCGTATCTGCAATCCTTCAGACACTGAGTGTTTGCAGTACCACCTTCGTGCTGCTTACGGCTACAGGGCCTCACTTGGTCCTCTGCCCTCCTATGCTCACCTTGGATGTGATCCTACCAAAGATCCTTACTGCAAGCCCAAGCTGGTGGCCAGATCACCTTCAGGTTTGTATCACTATTACCCCACTTGTAACCCTGCCACTGACCCCCTTTGCGTCACGAATGTAGTTGCACCTGCAGCCCAAACCAGTGAAAATGCAGAAGCCCCCAAAGACCGATTTTGCAACCCTTTGTTTGAAGAGGGCTGCAACCCCCTTACAGCTGCTAAACTGGCTGCACTTAATAAGCCCGTCTTGGAATACACTCCAAGAGATGAACCTGCGCATTTCAACCTAGCCTGCGACCCTCGCTATGATCCGTATTGTCTGATGGGTGGAGCCGCTGCTCTCAGGAAACCCCCTCCTGTTCTCCCGGAGTTCCAGACCCGTCACCACCTGGGCATCCGTGGAAAGACCAAGGAAGGTTATGACTGCTACATGTTCTACGATAAGGACTGCACCCCAGTGGAGAGCCAGGAATTGAGGGCAAGTGCTGCCAGTTCAAAACCAGACTGCCACCCATATGACCCCAACTGTGGTAGGTTTGCCTCTCAGCCGTCCACTGGAGCTGAAGCAGCCAAGAAGGTCAAAGACGGCATCATCGAGCCCCATCCGGACTGTGACCCAGAAATCGATTACAACTGCCGTCTGCGCCGAACAGATTCTGCAGGTGAAGAACACAAACATGAGCCAGCCCAGCAAGAACAAGCTCTCCCTGAAAATGTGGCCCCTGAGTATCCAGTTCCACGATTCGAGGACTTCCTGAGAGGCTATATGGGTGGCTACAAGAAATGAGAAGAAAAAACTGGATGAGAACTTGCAAATTTACTTATGTTTATACACATGTAGCACCAGTTTAGGTCTGTGTAAAAAAGCAATAGCAGGAACAGTTGTTGCATTGATGTCTTCGTAACTCTAGAGATATCTAAGGTCTTAATTCTGTCTGAAATATCATGTCCATGTATTTGGGGGTTTTGTTAGTGGTAATGTGAAGCAATATATGTATTTATGTATTATATAATGTAGGGTTAGGGTACTTGAATAATACTTACTGATACATAAATCTATATGGTAGTTTTTCTCTACTCTCTATCTGTTACAGTATGTGAATTCTTGATATATATTTAATGTAGTTTCTTTGATAAAGCATCTTCTCTTCTGCATTTTATGTTTAATATTTTCAGTAAAAAAAATAAAAGACTTGAATTAAATCTGGTGTTTTTTTTAAAAAAACATGTATTATACATGATAATACAAACTGTGATTTACATAAAAGTAAATGATATGACAGATTCATATATCTACTGTATTACTACGAAAATAACATTGAATTAATTTGAATCATACAGTACATAATCAACACATAAGGTTGATGTGTTATGCAAAGGCAGGCTTTAAAAAAGGGAACAAGAAAATACACAAAAGATATCTTCTAAGGAAAAATTCATATGTCACTCACAAAATGTAATGTTATAAAATTGCATAAAAGTTATATAAATAAATATACATGTTTGCTATAGAGGGAGAGAAATTACGGTTTTTGTGGAATAGAAATATCATGTATTCTAAACACTCTATAAAAACACATTAAACATTAGTACCCAATACCCAATATTTAAATTATTCACAACAGCATTTGGCCAAAAGATCCCTCAGGCAGATGAAAAATGAGTGCACTTGATAACTGTTTTAAAAGAGCATGGAATGCCAATCCAGTAACACTAATGACTACTCACACAGACATGTTGAAATATGCAAGTGCACTGTAAATATGCCACTCTGAGAAGGTCCCTCAGGAGGAAAATCTAACTAAAAAAGGAACTGATGAAGCACACAAAATATACCTAATACTTGGATTACCAACACACTCTCCCGGGGACACACGGCAGATTTTATTGACACACTTCATTATGACAGGCAGCTTGAGTGCAGGAAATCAGTTGGGATCTGTTACCCAAGTGCAGACTCAGCAGCTTCACATTTCATACCTCTGGCACGTCTGTTGTGGTTCTTTCCTTACTGTCTAATTGGCCTTAGGTGGGCTTTGAGAGGGGATATAGCAAAGGCTACCAGACTTTGAACTGTTGCTTAATGCCTCAGTCAGCATGAGTCCGGTTTGTGCTGACTGCACCTCTCCATGGCCTGCATACCTGCGGGACCAGCTGAATGTCATTAAGTGGATGGGAAAGGGCCCAGAATGGTAATGAGGGTAAATATGTCCTCTGCATAAGCAAACAGAAATTAGCAGTGTGCTTCTGTGCGCTGTATTCAGCAGTGCTGCAGAGTTTCTCATTTTAATATGGTATGAGTGAATTTGTGTTTGAACAGCGTTCTTGAAAGGGACTGGAAAAGAAAATCTGGCCTTGAACAGAGATTTGAACTATTTTGATTGCACTTCTGTATAGTGAAATATATACAGTGAGTTTAGCTTTTCTTCCCAATAGTGAGCTTGTAAAATAAATAACACACTGTTGGATAAATAAACTTTGACTTTGACTAACATTTGGCCCTAAAGGAGCTGCATCTGACACCGTTTTTCAAACCAGATGTTAGTCATATATCTACAGTCCTAAAACTGTCCATTGTAAGTTGCCTAATGTACTGAAGGTAACCTTTTGACGAAATGAGATATGCCCTAGTTACATGAAGAGTTTTAACTACTTTAATCTCTCTGGGTGACATACTTATAGAACACTGATGACAGATTCTTTGTACTGAGCTTCAAATGAGAAAGCACGTCTTTGCCTTACAGGGAAACCTAACATAACATCAATATAAAATGATGTGACTTGAGTATATTTATACATTCAGGTTTGTCTGTTCCTATAACGCTGGAATTGTGTTTACGGCTAAAGTGTTAGAGTTTAAAATTTAGCATAATAAAATATGCTCACGAAGGATGATGAAGAAGAAGAGAAAATAGCACCGTTGCACGTATGATGTACACCACGTCCTCACGCAGGCTCTGAAGCATGACGTGGTGCAAAGGCTTGACAACCCAAGAGGAACATTTTTAACTGCTGGTTCAGTTTTAACTGATGGAGTTGTCTGGTACACTTCAAGTTATTTAAAAAAAATAGTAATTTAAGATAATGTTGTAGTTTTGTTGTTTTTGTAGTTTTGATCTATACATTGTTAGACAGTCTGAATCACTGCAACACATATCATTTTTCTTTTTTTTTTATCAGAGACCTTGATATGCGAAAAAATTACATCCTGATTTTAATAATTCCTAAATTCCATTTCATGGTTTTAGTGAAACACTATGAGCAGTTTAAGTAGCCTAGCTACACTGTGCTAAGCGTTACAATATTTGAATAGGCTATAATCAAAACTATTTTCATAGTTGTCATAGTTGTAAAAGAAAACAAACAAACAATTGCACCTTTTTATTTTGTGATTTTTGAGGGGTATTTTTTGTGACTTTGGGTCCCCCTACAGTTAAGTAAATTATGTTTTTCTTGAATAAATAAAAAAATAAATATATATATTTTTTTTTTTTTTTTTTTGCAAAAGGTATTATTCTAAAATTGAAATATGTGGCTTCCTTTCCTTGAACCTGCAAACTGTATGAAAACACTGCATAAAAAAAAAGAAAAAAAGAAAGAACATTTCAATCCACCACATGCCAACAAAAAAAAAAAAATCAATTTAGATGGCAAGGCATGTCCTGATTTTACTGTAAATGTAATACGTCTTAAGTCAATCGCTTCATTTCTCAGTATTGGATGAGAAACTGAAGAGATGCCAAAAAAAAAAAGAGACATGCTGTAGTTTTAGTGTTACAAACATAGAACATTTCTTCTGGATGTTTCTGACAGTCTCCTCATCCATTCATCCTCCCACTCGTTGATCTGCTCTTTATCTTTTTCCCATGATCCTTCTGCTTGTCACTCATTTATCTCACTCATTGTTTCTTCTTTTGTCAGTCCAGCTCTGAGTAAAATATTTCTATTTCAAAGCTCTTACTCTGGGATTAACTCGTCACAACAGCAAACTGGCTCCATTTCTCTTTATCTTGCACTCGTTCTGTTTTCATCACTATCTCTCCATTTCATCCCAGCTCTTTTTATGGATCAATACCGGCCTGCCCCTCTCTCCAAAGAAGCTTGAAGGTAATTAAAGAGGCTTTGCAGTAATCATGATATTAATAAATTATGGCGTTAATCAATTTGGACGCAATACAGCTTTGTTTTCCCAAAGAACACAAGAGAGGTATTTAAAATCGATGCGGCAGATACCAGCTCTTGCTTCCCCAAGCGAAACAGCCGATCATTAGCTCAGGTTTATCTCCTGGCATTTCTTTTCAGTGTATCGCTCCAGTGTGTTCAAACGCTGTGAGATACCAGATACGGTTATTACAGGAAACACATATAACTACTTAGGAACGTGAGAGAGAACTCTTGGAATACTCTTGGATTTTAAAGGAAAAGAGGAAAGTTGCTCTAAACAAAACAGTCAAAATGAGAAATTCTCAAAAATGTCCAGGCTGCAAAAAAAAAAAAAAATTAACGAAACAAAACAAAAAGCAAAAACCAAGGAAGACTAAGCAAAGCAAAGCAAAACAAAAAACAGTGCTCTAAATGGCTAAAAAAAAAAAAAAAAAAATA
>JAUCMS010000044.1:11118694-11134404 GCA_032357445.1 Enteromius radiatus | reverse complement strand
TGACTTTGGGTCCCACTAAAGTTAATTAAATTATGTTTTTATTGAAAAAAAAAAAAAAAAAATATATATATATATATATATATATATATGTTTTTTTTTTTTTACATATAGGCTACATATATAGGCTATATATAGGCTACTTTACTTCACTATGCCAGATTGTCCTACTGCCCTACTGCACGCGCACATTGATTTTCCGTTATTTCTAACAACTATTTAACGCATTTGCATTATTGAAAGGTTAAGTATAGAGTTAAAGTAGTTGGAGAAATTAATTAAAAAAAACATTTCACTAAACCAGGACTGAAATGATTTTGAAACTTACATTTTGAGTTTACAACAAAACAAACAAACAAACAACAAAACGTACATACAGAGATTTTAAGCCATGCTTTTCACACTTAATACACACTTCTGCACATATAATCATCATCAAGCGTTATGTCATTTTTGTGTCAATAAACATTAGCCTACCGTACACAGTGCCATTTTCACCTGATTTATATAGCCTAGGCTACCGCAGTGTTTGATATAATTCTGTGGTGGACTAAAATCAACCCCTGAGAAAAAAAAGTGATCAAAGTTAACGAAACGCCCAGCTATATAAAGTAAATGTAAGTGAACATGATGAATGGATGCAGTATGGGCAGGTGGATGGATGATGAAGCGGGCAGCAGCCGCTGTCACATGATCCAGTGAAGCTGAGATCTGAGCGATCCAGAAGCACAGCTCTGCACTCGCTCTCTATCTCATCTGATGCTCGGTCTCTGTGATTGGTGAGTAGCTTCAGTGTTTCAGTTGCTGTCTTTCGCGATTCTTTAGATCGTTGTCAAATGTTGAAATGCTTGTATTTATGTATTTCCTGAGGTAGTTTTAGATATTAGAGGTTTCTTTTTCAAAGAAGTGCTAGATTCTCCCTTTTAGGATCACGTCTTGATGTCTTCAAATATTATGTTGACGTTTATTTTAAACTATAATTAGCCTATTTATTTTACGAGCAAGGCCTGCAGGCTATAAAAATGTATTTTCAGTGCATGCAAGATTAGTGACTCTTAAGTTGGTTCCGAAGTTTACAGTACAGACTCTTGCATGTTTTATTTCATTTTGTGAGATAGTTAGGTTAGTAGCCTGTTGGAGCTATCATTTGTTCTTTAAAAACATCTAGTGTAGGCTATATGGACTTAAAACCCAGCTACACCTATTTTTAAAAACCTAAAATTTTAAATGAAAAACTTTGTGTATCTGCAACGTGTAACAATGGCTGCATTTATCACTTCACTTATTTAAATCTGTTGCATTTCACAGTTGGTCGGTCTCATTCACTGCATCTCTACATATTGCAATAACTGGTCTTCACCTTATTAAAATGATTGCTCTAGGGGATACTTTTGAGAATTAAAAGCCTAAACTTCCTGCGAGGTTGAAGAAAATCGCATGACTTTCACAGATTTGCTTTTCAGTTTATTCAGCCAGTTGCAGTATTTCTTTTGTACAAGCACAGCAGGGGCAAAAGCATAATAATCAGTCATGTCCACAACTAGATAAGATGCTCACAGTCTTCCTGCAAACCCATTTTCTTTAATCAATATTGTTCTTTTAGAGTCAAGAATGATAGTGCGGAAGATGTATGTTATTCTGAAAAGAATGATTTACTATTCAGAATGTGTCAGTCAAGGGACAGGTGGGGGAAGCCAGCCGTGAAATATCCTTTCCCCAAGTAAGGCTTATCTCTCATTGGGAATTCTAGAAGGGATGGGCGTATCTACCATATGATACCTGGACAGAATTCCTGAGTCTTCCTCAAGAGCTTCACTTTCTAAATAAACACCTGAATACAGATAAAAAGTATGCTTATTTATATAACGTGTCATTTTTAATAGCAGGGATAAGCTGTAAGTGTCCTGGCAGAGATGGCGGATAGATTAAAATCACTACATCTGGTCAGAGATACCATAAAAGATGGATACTCCATAAAAGAAATCTCTCCCAGCAAAGTTTTATTATGTAGACACCTACATATTATGAAGGATCCTTTTTCTCTCTAGTTTAATTGACAATAAAAACATGAGTAGGAGGAGGACGATTGCATAAACCACCCCATTTTGTCATGTTTTCAGAAACACTGACTATTAGGCTTCTCACTGAAGCCAATTTACTGTCTGGTCATATCTTCACAATGCTTTAATGCGATTTAATTCCTCCGGTTTGTTTGGAAGTTCATTGTAGATAGAGAATGAGTCTGCTCCTACTCAGAATATACCATCATCCTCAGACCTCATTGACTTTGGCACTGCAGTAATTGTACCCAGCAGGCTACGACTCATTTAACAGTGATTCAATCTTTTCATTTAGTATTTGTAGAAATTTCTCGCCTGTTCAAAATATTTTATTAAAGGGAGAGTTCACAAGGATTTTCAATCAGCTTTGTATTGTTATGGCAGAATAAGTAAATGATTAGTTAGTAAATATATTAGTCAGCAAAAGAAGAGTGATGAACTACAGAGTGTACTTCCATATATTTAGCCAGGTGCATTATGGGTGCTGAAGTCTTTCACCCATTTTTCTTTTAATCAAGTTTTGTTTGGATCTGACTGATCAGAGGCCTTAATGATCTGAGCTTTTACACCTTATTTTCAAAGTGAACTTAAAATTATCCACAAATAATGATTTCTCTCAAAAATTAATGTTTATAGACTTAATAGAAAATCTGCGCTAACTGAACAAAAAACAAGTTGACAAATAAAAGTCATTTCACAGCGAATGTTAAGTAATTTAACTTTGAGTTTGGTTTTGGATATTTTAAAAAGGAGCATTCATTTACCATAATAAAAAAAGCACAATTAATTGTTTTAAGTCATTTGTTTTGCTTTTGAGAGTTAATAGTGATGTGAGCAGGCTTTGTTGTTATCTATGTCGACACAAATATGACCTCAGTGAAATGTTGTGAAACTAATTCAGTGCCCTGGATGACGTCATCTGCACTGTTCATATATAAATGGCTTTCAACCTTGAACTGACCCTGTTTTGTCCTGCACCTGTCATGTCAGCTGCTGTTCATTGTGTTACCAGCTAATTAGTCACTGCTCTAGTGACCCACTTACACATGCCTGGTTGAATTTACTCTCTGTTTGGGATCACCCAGCAGTGGGAGCAACTTAAGAGCTAAATAAATGTCCACTTAATGGCAGGAGTAAGGTTTTAAAAGAATGCCATGGTGCTGAATAGTTAATAAAGAACATTATGCCTTTTACTGCTTTTGCAATTTCCATAAGAACATGATAAAACATCAAATGATCCTTCATTATCTTATGAAGATGTGAATGCTAAGTGTAGCTGAGGTGTACTGTATACTGTATTGGTAGACACTCTGGATGATTTCTCACATTGTTTTTTTTTATGTATTCTGTATTTGAGTAAGTGTTTGAGAGTTTTCATGTCATCTGGCCAAGCCATCACCAGGAAATGCTACTGTAGTATATAAAAAGTTATAAAGGCATAAACAAGTTTAAAATCAAAAGCTGCATTGGATAAATGCAAAAATATTATTTTGTTTATTACTAGGCTAAATAAATAAATACTATACATGGACATTAAAAGAATTGGTCATTTTGGTAAATCTAGTAAACTATTAAACCGTATATAATTTAATTAGATGTTTTTAATATAGAATAGAGATGCCACATTTATTTGATTTTAATGGTCGCGTACATTCACCCTTAACCAATACATCTAGGAGAAGTGTGAAGTACCGTAGAGTGCGTAAAATTGAAAATATGTAATAGAATAACAACATGTGCAAGGGTTTAGTGGAGCTGGTGAAGTGATGTTTGAAAGGGAAT
This sequence comes from Enteromius radiatus, assembly GCA_032357445.1. Lineage (NCBI taxonomy): Eukaryota > Metazoa > Chordata > Actinopteri > Cypriniformes > Cyprinidae > Enteromius > Enteromius radiatus. Next base: position 11,130,565 of record JAUCMS010000044.1, on the reverse strand, counting down.
AGAAATGTCATGTCCAGTCACAATGCCAGAGCTCTTCCATGCCTGTCAACCTGAGAGAATGAGGTGAGGTTATTGTTAACCCAGGGAAGCAAAAGGTGTTCATGCATCAGTGATTTGGAATGATGAGAGCTGGATGCTGAGGATCAGTCAGAGTGGTTGACTCACTGTCTCACGGATGAAATAGTTCTTTTGTTTCTAGTGTATTGAATGGTAGATTTGATATAAAGGTATCTGAGTAAGTTGCATTGTTCCTTCTCTATAAAAAAATGAAGCACATTTCTTTATCCCTAAAGATCTCTTTTCTAATAGCTTAAAGACTAGTTGAGCCATGAACTTGGTTTAGTAGTCAACCAAGTAGTAAACACATTGCATTACACCAGATACACAAAAATGTTCTTTTTAGCAACATCATATGACCCTTTTAAACAGTATTGGTACTGTTATTACTGTTTATTGTAATTTTATTCAGATACATTGAGCCTTGGTAAGCATTAGAAGCTTTTTTCAAAAACTATAAAAATCTTACTGAGCCCTGGACTTCAACTGAATGTCACAAAATTCCAATAATTGTAGATGAAAGTGGATATTGCATGTTTGAAACCATGATACAGGTGTGTTTTATTTTGAGTTACATTTTGTAGATCTTATAGAACAGGGCTCTCTGGGATCTCTCCAAAACGATCTTGCAGACTCAGTTCCAACCTTGCTCCAATACACCTGTCTGTAATTTTCAAGCAATTCTGAACACTTTGATTAGCTTGTTAAGATGTGTTTGTCATAAAGCTTAGTTAAACCCTTGACAACAATAGCTTTGCTCCGTTGGCTATATTTACTTTTAATACATGCAATAGATTCCTGAAGAAACACTTTGTTATCACTTTCAGTGACAGATAAGAGAATCCTTATATCAGAAGATATTTTTTGAGTGTGAACTTCACACGTTTCAGCATTCTCACACTCTAGTGCTCCTCACAGCTCATCCTGACTGGTGTCTTCTCTGGTGTCAACCCCAGGACTGCCACATCAGACGGATGTACAGGCTCTGCATACATGAAAAGAGTGTTTAAAAAATATTTTTGACAGGATCAGGGGATCACCTTATAAAAATAGCACTCAAAAAACTTTGATTGCAGCTGCAGTTATTAGCAATTAAAGTTTGTTTCGGGAGCAAGGTGTGAATGGGTGGAGTAGTTACAGTATCTGAAAATAATTCTATGAACTTCTGTTGCCATGGAGATGGGTTAGGAAATGAATGAGTCTGCTGAAACGTTGTATAACTTAATACCTAAACTAATACATTCACCAATGTACTTTGAAACTACTGTAAGTCGGTTCTCTTTTTATAATGTAAATATATATTTATACATAAGAATTTTAGATATTTTGTTCACATCTTTCCGATGAAATTAGGATATACACTGTATATGCAAAGCAATATTCTATACATAATCGAGACAGAATAGAGTAGAACATAAAACAATCTTAAAGTGTTAAAGTGATTGTATTTGCTATTGAGATGACTGGAAATATTTCCCAGTTAAACTGAATGAGCCCTATGTAATTGTTTCCTTTTTTTACTTGAAATATCAATTTCAAAATCATTGAACACACTGATGTCTATTAAGGCAAATTGCTTATTCAAGTTTTTTTGTCTAGAGCAATTTACTGTAATTATTGCTATATTTAAGACAGCAGACTCTAGGAGGCTTAGCAGCCTCATTAGCATGCATTAGCAGCCAATGAGCTCGCAGCCAATGAGCTCGCTCCTCAACCTTCAAATACTTGACTAGCTTGCTGTAGCAGTGGTCACATGCTTCAGAAACCCTCCACTTTTCCCAGCTCCACCTGTGCTGGGTGATTTCAAGCATACTATACATGGGGGTTATTTCAAATGTTATATGTGCAGAAGCGGGATTTCCTACTTGCTCACAGCTGCATATTGGTGGATGTATTGGAAGTAGTAGTAGTAGCTCAGCTCAGATAAACACTGCCAGGAATATTACCATGCTAAACTCTCCGAGAGTTGTCAGGACAGAGATACAGTTACTTTAATTACATTTTAAAAAGAGTTCTAGTTCTTTGTGTTACATGGAATATAAAAATATAAATGTTGCGGTTTCAAACATTTTTCTTTAATATTTGTTTTATGTGTGTTTCAGGACATCCTGAGAAGGATGACTGGGAAAACTCAAACCAGCAATATAACAAACAAGACAGATCCTCGCTCATTGAATTCCAGAGTGTTCATTGGTAACCTCAACACTGCTGTGGTCAAGAAAACTGACATTGAGCTCATTTTTGCCAAGTATGGGAAGATCACCGGCTGCTCTGTGCACAAGGGCTTTGCTTTCGTCCAGTATGCCTGCGAGAGGAATGCTCGATCGGCTGTGGCTGGTGAGAACACAAGGGTGCTGGCTGGACAGACCTTAGGTAAGTGAAACTTATTTCTCTTTTATTTATGTAAACGATTGGACTCAAACTGGTGATTTCAATGAAAATGAGGAGGAAGGAAGAAAAAGCAGAGCAGGAGAAAATGAGAAAAGGACAGAAAGATGTGAGATCTACAGAGACAGTTGATTTTAGGTCATAGCCGTTCCCATGGCTACCTGGTAAATATTCATCATCCTTTATTAAAAATGAAACTCTTGCTGTCAATGTTGCAGCAGTTTGAGTTGAACTCCAGTGGGTCTTTTGTGCTGGACTGATTTTGCTTAAGGTTACAGTCACTTTTATTTTTAACTGTTACATTTTTTTACCCCAGATGACTTGTGAAAAAATATTAGTTGCTTGATTCCATACAGAGCTGAGCATTTGTAACCAGCAATGTGTTTTGTTTCATTTCAGAAATAAAGTATTTTGATGGAAAATTCAAATGGCTGTGGTTGGTTTTAGATCATTTTTGACACGTTCCAGCTTGTCAGTTGAAAAATCACTGCTTCTCATTTTATTATATTTATTATTCAAAAACCAAAGCAGCCTAGTATTTTTAAAATAAACATACAATGTATCTTAAAAGGGTAAACATTTTAATTCACAAACCAACAGCAACAATTCAAAATTACATTTACATTGGGAAGTCAAGAAATCAATCAAATCAAGGCTACAACTACTGATTAGTTTCTGGAAAGTAGAAAATCATTAGTTTTAGGAATCAATCCTAACTATTTTTCTATGGTGTAGAAAGTGAGTTTTTTTCTCTGACTCATATTTACAGTGTTTTATTGCCCCCTAATGTTGGCAAGGGGAATTACAGGAGAAAATAAAAAATATAAATATATGTGATATATAGGCATATATATAGGCAGTCTTAAGTAGCGCAGGTATATTTGTAGCAATAGCCAACAATACATTTAATGGGTCAAAATTATATTTTTTTATTTTTATTCCAAAAACCATTAGGATATTAAGTAAGATCATGTATCATGAAAATATTTGTAAATTTGTAACTTTTTTGGTTCCCCTTGAAACATTTCCGTTGTGGTCCACCCAATATGTTGTGAGGATTCGCAGCACTTCTATTGTCAACTTGATGAAAATGTTACCTTAATGTGCTGGTGTTCTTTCTATTTGCATTTGTTTTCTTAAGTTGCAGCACGTTGATCTCTCTCGGTCACCATGCTTATGATGCTCATGGTTTTTGTGTTCCTGGGTCAAATGTAGCCTACACAAGTAGTGCATGTAGAAGTCTGTTTTTAAAAAAGTGCATTTCATTATGGAGTCTCATTAATTTAATTGTTTGCTGTAGTATTTGTTTGATGACTTAATAAGAAGAGGTGTCAAAAGTACATACATTCTTTACTTAAGTAAAATATAAATACCTGTGTTTAAAAAGACTCTAGTAAAAGTTGAAGTATTGACTCAAATTTTTACTCAAGTTAAAGTAAAAAGTACAGGCTCTAAAACATACTTAAAGTATAAACGTATAAAGTAACCTTGCGAAGGCAAAACCCACCATTTTAGGGAAAAGTTTATTGGACTCTTTTCATCCCAACAAGTTGTCGCCTTGTTTTAGTTTTTTTTTTTTTCGTCTTGTGCGTGTCAGAGCGTATAACAACATGGACCAATAGGATTGTCTTTTCTGTGTGTGTTTACATACGTTTCTAAGCGTGAAGTCTGATGTATGCATGGCGCATATTATTGACATGGATGGGCCAAATGCGTTGGGAAATGGCATATTTAAACGCAAAAACAACGACACTGATTTGAAAATGTAGGGAGCAGAAAGTACAGATACTCATGCTAAAATGTACGAAGTAAAAGTAGAAAGTTGTCACAAAAATAAGTAGTGAAGTAAACTATAGATACCCGAAAATTCTACTTAAGTACAGAAATACACAAATACTTCGTTACTTTCCATCTCTGTTAATAATATGCAGTGTGCCATTTTTCTAGTGTTTTTATTTCTTCGAAAGATCTAAATGTCATTTTAATGAATGAAAATAGGCCAATGTCAACCACTAGATGGCAATATAAATATACCGTAGACATCCATGACACCGCAGAAGCAAAGATAACAAACTATTGTGGAGGATTTACACTACTCATAACTCTTGACTTTTCAATTCATGCAGATTCTAAAAGTACTTAAGAAGAATAAGATCTCATAAAATCACCATCTGATATTTGTCTGATTGATTGAAGAACACCTAAACCATTTTGTGTCAAACTTAAGATTCATGTAACGTTAAGCATAAAAAACAACAACGAAAAACAAAAACAATGAGATGTAGAACTTTAAATTTCTCTAGCAATTTAAAATTTCACAGATCTCAGTATAAGACTTTATAAATAATTTTCTTTAGCTTGTCATAAAAGGCTTTTATAAGACTATCAGTGTCACAGTGGGTGAGTGTGTATTCATGTCACTATAATTAGTTTTTCTGTTTATGAAACCCTCTGACAGATATGAAGGCGTCACAGTGTCTACCATTTCAGAAGCTGTTGTTAATTCAAAGGAAAAAGCATATTCCTGCATGAATAGCCTCCGGGCTTATAATGTCAATAACTACTAAGAATGTTCAACTGAATGACAGCAGCTGTGGGATGCTGATCTTTTGATGTACAACGTGATCCAAGATCAGAGACAATCTAAGACAAGAGTGTAAACTAAATACATTTTTGATATATATTTATACTTGCTATACGTGTATACATACTGTATATGTTTAAACTGTATATGTATATGTAAAAGATATTTAAGTTCAGTATATATAGCAGACAAATGCAGTTTGTTTAATTGATTTATTTGTATTGATGCAAAACCACAGTATTTATTGGGTCCTGATTAGAAAATAATAATTATTTCAGAATATATTTAAATTTTTATTGTATCTCCGTCAACACCCCTGTTATGAGTCAGTGGTACAGTCTGGAATGGTGCATGCCTGTTTGCTGAACTCTATTCAGTCAGTCTCTCACAGTGTCACTACGGTGAAGTGAGTTCAAGGGAAAGGAGTCATATAATATAGTATGCACAACCTGATGGATGTGTACAGAAGAACAATGCATAAAGGGAAGCGGAATCAGAGATGTAAGTATTTTACAGACACATAAGTACCATATTTATGATAAGCACTTTTAATACTTGACTTGTAAAAGAATCAATAAAATATAAATATGTATACTAATAATTTTGCAGTTTTGTAAATTAAAAGGATTTTTTTTAGGAAACGTTAATAATTACACAATATTATAGTTCTGTTTTTTCTTGTTTTGATTCAGTCCGTTTAATTATTAATTACTAAAAACTATGTGTAATAATTAAAAGACAGTTAGACTTTATTTTAAGGTGTCCTTGTTACATTGTAATTATACATTTAATTGAGTAATATTTATTAACTTCATGTGCTTACTATATGGTTAGAGTTAGGATAAGGTTTTTTGTGTGTGTGTTAGTTGCATGTGATTATGCATAGTTTACTGTTATTGCATATAAGGTTTAACAAGGACATTTATTTTCACTTGATCTCAAATGACATTTAAGTAATGTAAAATGTTTCCAAATAACTAAATATAGTTTCAACAGCATTAAAATATGATATATTATAATATTATATTATTTAATATATAATATTCAATGATTAATATTATAAAATAATATTATTTATAATAAAAACATTTACAGTGCTGCCAGATGAAATATATTTTTAAAATGATAAATATTTTCTTTCTTTCTTTCTACAACCTTTTGGTCAACCTTGCTGAAAGCTTTCAAGGAGGAAAATAACATACTCGTAAAAAATGTTAGAATCTTTTTGAAATAACCTGCCTTTTATTCTTGTCAGTGTTCTCCACATTGAAGTACAGGACATCACCATTTAGTGGCTAAGCATGATTTTTTTTCTCCTTAACTACAGAAATGTATTACTTAAACCTTTTTTCATAATCTTTGACTTAATCCAAAGATTTGAAATGCAGTTTTGAACAGGCCAAAAAAATAAATTACTAATTAGAAATGCAATTTCCCAAACCCTTAAAAGCTGTTAAATTTGCATGCGAGTTGCATCTGCTCATGATGAGCATCCATGTTTTGTGTGTGTCTAATCAAAGACGGCACATCAAAGTTACAACGCAAAGTTTTGTAGCTGTACAAACACAAGACTCCAGGGATAATGAGCGGCACTGAAAATGAATATGATGTCCTCAAGTGTACAAACTGTTCCAGACAATTGCGCACATCAGTCACCGAATTACATCATGCCACAAAGGGATGAATAAAGGAAATGAAAGAGATGTTTGATAAGTAGGTCATGTACAGAAAACACTCATTAGTGAAAGAGATACAACAAATATCAGAGGTGTCTGAATAATATTCATAGGCTAAAACACAATTATGAATAATGTGTCTGCAAAGTAATTTTAATTCTAAAAACAAATAAAGTCCTTATAGTTCTTTTTTGCTTAGTCAGGTATCTTGAGTCACTTTGTTTACTTTGTTATCAGAAAATAGGTTTAATTTATAGTTTGGCATTCAAGCACAAGTTTTGGCATTAGACATCAGTTATATCTTGTCAAACAATTCTCTCAGAAAACTCTTTTAAGCTGACAGGCAGACACATTGACATTAAGCAGAGGTCATCGCTAAGAGAAATGCCAATCTTCTCTCTGCGCTAAGCCTGACAGTCCTTTGAGAGAACAGCATACTGAGTAGAGGAGGCCCGTTGGTAAACTCAGATTAAAGTGTTGATATGGCTCCATTTGTCTGAAATATAGCGGTATTTTAGATGGTCGGCACATATCGAGTGAAATGTCTGGCTTGTCGTGGGACTTTCCACTGATTATTGGATGATTCAGCCTGTTTTGCATTATATTGTCTCCCAAGAAACCAAGATCTCACAACGCTTATTTATCGAGAACATAAAAATGTCATAAAAACGCGACTCAACAAGGTCACTCTGTAACTGAAACAGTAGAGAAGTGCACTAGCGTCAAGGGTTTGATTTGCCAGAGAATGTATGAACTAAAAGAAATGTATGGCTTGAATCAATGTAAATGGCTCTGGATAAAAGTGTGTGTCAAATGTACTCATTTAAATCAGTGCAGATTAAGCGTTGTGTCACCATTCATCATCGTAAAGTTCATTGAACACAAAACAGTCCTTGACCCCATTCAGTTCATGAACTTTTGATGCAGATCAATTTTAGAAATACTCTAGCATCTCATCTTAAACCTTCTGATATTTGCTTGAAAATATAAAATAAATGCATTGTTTCAAAAAACGAAAGAATAAAATAAAATTAATAATAATATAATATAATATAATTAGTGCTGTCAAACAATTAATCACGGTTAATCAGATCCAAAATAAAAGGTTTTGTTTACGTAATATATTTTGGATGTGATAAATTGCAATTAATCCTTTGACAGCACTAAATATATATAACATAATATTATTTTTGTCAATTTTATTTTTGATGATTGAATTTTAGACACCGAACTCAAACTCTTAAAGATATTCTTTCAACCTCAAACACTTTGAATTAACACAATTACATTAATCTGAAGACAACATATTTTTAAAAAAGCCTTTGTGTTAACATCAAACTAATGATTATGTTTCCATGGAAAACGTCTCTCATCGCAGAAGGTTGGCTGTAATAAGAAACTACTAATTAAAGAGGATGAAGCGAAGCTGATGTCCCCCATCAGCTGTTTTCCCTCCTGCTTCTCAGTTGCTACATTTGAATTTATTTTCCAATATATTCATTCGAATGTTTTGAAAACTTCAATCTCATAAATATATTCCGAGCGTGACTGTCTCCATTTGAGAGGTCTGTATGCTTCCATAATGAATTTGGCTCAGTCAGGCAAAGACTAATCTAAACTCTGAAAGTGCACTACTTTTCTTCACAGATTTAGTGCTTTGTTTTGTGCTTTATCAGAGTGAAGGCTGAAATTGCTTGTAAATGTCTTAAAGCCCAGAATTGTGATTTAGTCAGGCACTCAGGCAGCCCGTCTTTCTGGATAACGTGCCAGGTGACCTTGAAAGGCACTCAGGAGTGATTGTGCATCTGTGTGTGTGTGTGTGTTGAGGCTGTTGCTCTGATAGCATCTCTCTTTCTGATGAGACAGATGAGAGCCATCAGTCATTTACTGTATTCCGTGGCATAATGCCTATGCACTTTCTCAGGACGCAGAGGCTTTTCTAAGTCCATTATATTCACTGTCCATTGTTAGTCATTTATTTGAAGGAGACTATGATTAAAAGGGAAAGTGTATACTGTTTTGTACAATGTCCTTTGCTCTTACCACAGACATTAACATGGCTGGAGAACCACGTCCTTACAGGCCAAAAGTGGGATCCAAGCGACCTTTCTCCTTATACAGGTAAATTGAAAAATGTTTAAATTAAAATAAAAAAAATCTGCATTGATCAGTAGGAAATATGGAAAAATTGAAATAACATTTTCTCATCTTTTTTTAATTTATTTATTTATTTATTTATTCATAAGTGGCTATGAATTTGATTATGATTTCTACAGGGATGATTTCTATACCAGGTATGTATATGCATTCACTTATGCAAATGCATGCTTCCAAAGATAATATATTGATAAAGTTACACCGCTGTTAAATTCAAAGATCTTCTCTTACAAGAGCTTTGTAATAAGTTTTTGTTAATTAAATTTTCAGTTAAGATCCACCTTGTCGTGTATGACCTTTTCTCTGTTACGATATACTGAGGTAAGGTGAACAAAAAAAAAGAAAAGCTAAAAAGTAGAGGAAGAGCTTCCCCTAATAACCATAATTAATGTCATTTTATTGGTTTGACTTCGATCCTTTGCTCAGGCTAATGATGAGCAGTCCTCTCCTGTGAGACATTAGCTGAATGTCAGAAAGCTGCTGGGTCGTTAACTGAGCAGGGCAGACACGCCGGTCATCTTTCCTCTGACATTTTCATGTGTTTGCTTTCACTCCTCATTTAGCAGAGCTGAGTTTTATACATCTCCATGGAAAATATATGTGTGCTAACGAGCAAAATTTCTTCAGTGAGGTTATATAAAAATATGCAGGTAATTATCAAGTGTTATCTCAGGGGAGAGGGACTAAAAAGTGCTCTTGCTCTTGTGCATGCATACTAAGATATTCTCTTTATATTATATATAATACTATTTTACACTTTAATATTCTTAACAATAATACTAATAATTGAGTGGCATTTTGTGATACAGTAATACTTTGAACTGCAGTAATATCTTGTTATTAAATTTTATTACAGTTTAAAGTAAGTATCTGTTGTAATAAATTTTAAAATAAAAATGTATTCCTGTGATTGCAAAGCTGAATTTCCAGTAGCTATTATTAGTCTTCAGTGTCCTTTAGATATCTTTTCAATATGATCATTTGGTGCTCAAGAAACATTTCTTGAATAAAACAGTGATACACTTTTTAGTGATTAATAATAATAATAATAATAATATATTTTTTCTATTTTTCTTTTCAGAATTTTTGACATTCATGGGAGATTAGCACCATCCCCTCGGGCTATGATACCTATCAAGCATTCCCGTTTGGTTACACGCAGGACAAAAAACTCATTCCAGCCAAAGATGTCCACCTGCTCTTCTTATATAAGAACACTGTCTTCAGGTTCCTTATGCTTTATGGGTTTCTCCATCATTCAAAGTCAATAATCAGTTTTCATTATCATGTTTTTAGCACCTAGAACACTCTGCACACTTAAAAATAAAGGTTCTTCATCAATGCATCAATGCTTCCACAAAGAACATTTACCATCCATGGAACATACTTATACCACAAAAGGTTTTGTGGAAAAGGAAAAGATTAGATTATTAAAATTTTCTTCATATTAAGAAAATATTGCTCTTGTTAAGAAAGGCTCTTTGGGTAACTAGAACTGATTCTTATTTGGCATCACTGTAACCTTTATTTTTAAGAGTGTGTAATCAGGCACCTTTAATAACCTGGATTTTGACAAACATGTCCATATAGTTCAATCTATTTCCAATCATAACCATTTTAAAACTAAAAATAATATTTTACAGCATTGAGCTGAAAAAATCACAGTGAAATATATTCATTCACATCATTGTTTGTTTTTATCCAAGTGAAATCCGATCAGCTCCTGACAATCAAACAAGAACTGTCCCAGATAAAGATTAAGATCGACTCCTTACTGGGAAGGCTAGAGAAGATTGAACAGAAGCAGTTAGCAGAAGCAGGTAAGAGGATGAAATGAACATTGCTGTCAGGGTAGAGGCCATGTTGGCAGGAGGTAGATTAAAAACACTTGTCTTCATCACTTGCAGTGTCATTGCAGGAAATTGAAAACAGCACAGCTCGTGTCTTCACACACACAAAAACTTGGACTAGGAGAGGAGACACACCTGTGTCAGTTTTACTTACTTGAAAGTTTGCTACACTGTTAAAAAAAAAACACTGAAATTTACAAGAAAATCTGCAGCTTCGATTGTCAGAATAGTAGTATTTATTATACCAACCTCCTGTAGTACCTTTAAGGTATTTTGTTCCTTTATAATATGCTGACAAACACTAAAAACACAGGTGGTCATGGGAAGCCACATGATGAAACAAAACCCACAAACAGCTTTTCCACAAACATAGAAGTATTACATCCAAATACAAAACACCACCTTGGTAACAAACATGGCATTAAAATAATGTAACAAGCATGTTTACAGTTTATTACCATTAAAATTACAGTCATTTCTACTGTGTACGTATTCTTTAAATATTAACTGCAGCTGTTGGCTGCTCTTTAATCTCATTATCTTACTCACCTTTCTGTCCGTGATCTCAATATTGTGTAGACGCCCACAGGAAGCACGAAAAGGCCTATCAATCTCTCTATAGTGAGACAGAAGAGGATAGGGATCAGGAACATCAGGATGCGGGGTCTTGGGAAATGATTGATGAAGGTGATGATGGATATAATGACAGGGCTAACAGTGAACTGGTGAGCTGTCATTGAACTGAACATCTGAATGTGAAATGTCATTTGTTTGTATTAGATGTATCAGCTAGACCAATTTGTACAGGATATAATTGTGTGTGTGTGTGTGTGTGTGTGTGTTAAATCCCAGATAGAAAACCACATATCTGATGTAGACAACTGAGCAAGGTTTGTACTACAAATTCATGTCCTTTCAAATTTAACACTCTTCTTTCTTTATATTTGACTTCATCAAAAAAGTATGTCGCCTCTGTCTTTCAAGATTTTTGTGAGATGTAGTAATGTTGCTATCAGAGATTAGAGACTCCCTGCTGTCCATGTAAGAAAAACATAATAATGTGCAATTTATTTCACTCATTATATTCTGTTGCGCATTCAGAAGCAATGCACTGTAAACTAAAAATCATTTTAGATATTCATATCAGAGTACTGATGTC
>JAUCMS010000044.1:11088950-11114071 GCA_032357445.1 Enteromius radiatus | reverse complement strand
ATGAGAATCATGAGGTCAAAGGAACTGCCTGAAGAGCTCAGAGACAGAATTGTGGCAAGGCACAGATCTGGCCAAGATTACAAAATGTTTGATGTTTGGGATGACCAGAACCCTTCCTAGAGCTGGCAGTCTGGCCAAACTAAGCTATCGGGGGAGAAGTGCCTTGGTGAGAAAGGTAAAGAAGAACCAAAAGATCACTGTGGCTGAGCTCCAGAGATGCAGTCAGAAGATGGGAGAAAGTTGGAGAAAGTCAACCATCACTGCAGCCCTCCACCAGTCTGGGCTTTATGGCAGAGTGGCCCGACAAAGCCTCTCCTCAGTGCAAGACACATGAAAGCCTGCATGGAGTTTGCTAAAAAACACCTGAAGATGGTTAGAAATAAGATTCTCTGGTCTGATGAGACCAAGATAATACGATAGTAAGCGAGCTGGGAGTTTGGCGGAACCCTAGCGAGGGCAGAGCTTGGAGTCCGGCTCGGACCCTGCGTGCCCCCCGCGAAGAGGGCAGAGGAGGGGTGCACAAAAGACAAGATACAGAATGGAAGGAAGTGGGTTTATTTATAGTGGGTATGATCGATCTCATTGGACAGATGGAATAAGGAGATTGATTAGACGATGCTCTTGGGGGTGTTTTTCATCTGCAGAGACAGGACGACTAGTTGCAATTGAGAAAAAGATGAATGCGGCCAAGTACAGGGATATCCTGGACCAAAACCTTCTCCAGAGTGCTCAGGACCTCAGACCTCAGTCCACCAACGTTTACCATCCAACCTGACAGAACTAGAGAGGATCTGCAAGGAGGAATGGCAGAGGATCCCCTAATCCAGGTGTGAAAAACTTTCCCAAAAAGACTCATGGCTGTATTTGATCAAAAGGATGCTTCTACTAAATACTGAGCAAAGGGTCTGAATACTTAGGACCAGTTAGGATTTCTTTTTTAATAAATCTGCAAAACTGTCAACAATTCTGTGTTTTTCTGTCAATATGGGGAGAAAAAAAGGACTTAAATGATTCTAGCAAATGACTGCAATATTAAAAAAATCGGAATACTTTCCATATCCACTGTGTATATATATATATATATATATATATATATATATATTGTCACAGGTGAAGAAGCACACAAAATGTATTTACAAAGCAGGTGAACAAAAGTGTTGAGGTGGGTGCTCTGGTAAGTGGCTCCTAGTGCTGCTGTGGGGCTGATCGGTGATCAGCTGCTTCCTGGGAAGGTAAGGAGAGAACAAGTTAATGCTCTGTCTCATGGAGAAGTTTCTCAGTCTTTGGTAGCGCTCACGCTGCTTATATAGCTACTGCCTGACAGTCTGCAGCTGGGGCCGATCAGCCAGAGATGAGGATGTGGAGGTGTGTGTTCTTTGTTTCCAGGGCGACGCTGATGACTCCTCAGGATGCTCATCACAATATATATGTATATGTATATTCTACAATATTTATATACATTTGGAATGATTGTTGTTCTTGTATGCTTACCATGGCAGCATTTATTTGATCATACAGTGAAGACAGTATTTTGAAATATTATTAAAATTTAAAAGAACTGTTTGCTGACAAAAGTCAAACTAATTTATTTCCATGAAGCCAAAGCTGAATTTTCAGTGTCTAATATTCCAGTCTTTCAGTAATCATTCTAATATGATAATGTTCTCGAGAAACATGTCTTGTTGTTATCGATTATTCATCAAAAGTGGCAGTAAATACATTTACAGTGTAATAAAAGATTTCTATCTCAAACAAATGCTGTTCCTTTTAACCTTCTTCAAATACTTCACTTTTTTCACTAAAGAATCCTAAAAATGTATCATGGTTTCCACAAATATTTAACAGCAAAAATAACTTTGACATTAATATAATAAGAACCATTATTAATAACTGATAATAATAATTCATGACAGTTCAGCTCTAAATCAACATATGATGCTAAAGACTGAAGAAATGACTGCTGAAGATTCAGCTTTGCCATTGCTAAAAATAGAAAGCCGTTCTTTTAAATTGTAATTATATTTAACACTATTACTGTTTTAGTTTATTTTAATACCAAATAAATAGATTGCATATGAATTATTAAAGAACCTCACACTCTTACTAGTCTGAAATGGCTTTTGCTTTCATTGCAGTATGACAAATACACAAAAGCAGAAGTCCAGAAAGCAGACTGTTGTCCCCCGTAGGAGGATCTCAGTCCAGAGCTCTGGGTCTGTTGAAACCATAGAGTCTGTAAAAAAGGGCCCTAATAGCATCAAAGCCAGTCAAAACAAAAGCTCAGCTCAATCTCAAGAGGAAACCTACAGGGTATGCAAACTGGACTGTGCAGGTCCAGCATTTCTCTTTATTAATCTAATGTAAATTTGCAAAGAATAAAGCATGTGTGTTTACATGCAGGCAATTGTGGAAGAACGAGACCAGGAGCGGGAGCGGCGCTGGAAAGCAGAGCAAGCTGCAAAGAGACTTTCTGAACAGGTCAAGAACCTGCAGACTCGAGCCAGTGAGGAAAAGGACTTGCAAAGTTTGGCCATACACACCACAGACAGGTGAGGGCATGCATATACTCTGTTAATATTGAGAAATATATTTTCACTTTGTCTCTTTGTTCTGTTTTACTGTTGCATTGAAAACCATGTGAATGAAACGAATGCAAATTGAGCAGCCTAATTAAGAGTCCTGCTGCTGAGAGTCAAAGCAATATATATATATATATATATATATTACCAACTAACACAATTAGTTGCAACATCTATTATCTGACTCATTCAAACACTCTCTTCCATCAAGGACACCTTAACAATCTCCAGCCATCCAAGTGTTTGGAGAGAATGTTTGGCTTGACGTATTGCACCTAATTGGTGTCAGCTCCAGCTGAAATGTTGGATCTGAATACACTTGAGTATAATAAAATTTTATTCGAAATTTCCAGAGACCCTAATGCAGGGCCCTGATGTATGAAGCTCTTCCTTCCCACCTGCATGGCAGTTTCTGTGGCGTGATGGCGGCTCTGGTATTGTGCTCTAATATTATAGCCACGCGCTCCCCCTGGTGATAAATTGTAATTATAGTGGAGATTAAAGTCATGGTGACAGGCACATGTCTGCTGCAGATCATCAATCAATCCTAATTGCCACCCCTGCAGCACTTTGCTGCTAATGACTCTCGCATCACAGTCCAGTGTCTGTTTTGTTAACTCTTCATCTGCTGAGTGTGTGTGAATGTACATTAATGTAACAGTGTCATGTATTAATTGTAATTAAACTGAATTTTTAGTATGTTTTTCATTTATTACTATTGTGCAGTGTATCGGAGATGCAGCCTAGTTTGTAGCGGTAATATGTTGTGCCTTGGTGCTCATTTAGATGATCTGTATTGTATTTGGTTTGAAATTGTTTTTTGACTCATTTCCTCATTTTACACACACATATACTGTATAGATATATACAGTGAGAGAAAAAAAGATTTAATTCCCAGCTGACTTTGTATGTTTGCCCACTGAAAAATAAATGATCAGTCTATAATTTTTTAATAGTAGGGTTATTTTAACAGTAAGAGACAGAATAACAACAAAAAAATCCAGGTTTTAATGCTGATGTTTGGCAACTCAAACCTTCAGCTCCCTCCACAGATTTTCCATGGGATTGGGATGGGGTAGTTCACTCCTTTGTTATGTGTTACCAATTGTTTTCTTGGTGACTATGGTCTCAGCTGCCTTGAGATCATTGTCAAGATCCTCCCTTGTAGTTCTGGACTGATTCCTCACTGTTCCCATGATCATTGAAATTCCACGAGGTGAGATCTTGCATGGAGCTTCAAACAGTTATTTTATATGTTTCTTCCATTTGCAAATAATCGCACCAACTGTTGTCATCTTTTCACCAAGCTGCTTGGCAATAGTGTTATGGCCCATTCCAGCCTTGTGTAGATCTACAGTCTTGTCCCTGACATCCTTGGACAGCTCTTTGGTTTTGGCAGTGGTGAATGATACGGGAGGATAGAATAATGACTGCTCAAAATTCAGCTCTGCCATCACAGAAATAAATTACTTAATTAATTCTCCAAAACTCCCAACATTTTAATGGTAGTGTACATGAATGCATGGTGAAAGAGAATGAATTTTCCAAGATATTGTGAAAAAGCTCTGATCTGACTTATTCCTTTAGGTTGAAGGAGTTGTTGTTAAAAGAGCGCTCTGATCGGGCAGAATCGCAGACTCGATTGCAGGAGTTGGAGGAGAGATGCAGGTCTACGTTAGAGCAGCTGGAGCAGGTGCACAAACGGGAAGACCAGCACAAGAGGGCGCTGCGCAGTCTGGAGGACAGCATGACCAAAGCAGAGGCCCTCAGGGTCCAGCAGCGAGCAGAAGAGGTAGAACATTTGGAGTCTATATTTTCAGTAGTGTTGGATTCATAGCATGAACTGAGTGCTCCAGTATGCTGTAACACTTTTTTATGTCTGAGCCATACATCAAGTGTTTATTGAGCTGACTTACAAGAATGGTTAGACAGTGAAATACTAGTAGTCATCTAAAGGGCATTTTCTGTGGGATGGTTCCAGAAGCAGTTCTCAGATAAACATACAGGCCTATGGCTGAATTACAAACAATTTATTTTGACATTTAAATCCTTTGAATTGGGTTAGAGGAATATTTACACCTGACCTTTTGCATGTGTTTGAACGGCTGCCATGAGAAACCTTCTACTTGAGCAGTTATCTACTTATAAAGTGAAAAACACTCTTCAAAATAAATATTTTTTTATTTAAAATTTAAAGTGAATGACCTGCTATATTATTTCAGACAAAGAGGACTCAGGAGTTGGGGAATAAAGCATCTGCCTTAAAAAGAGAAGTTGAAATACTCCGGTCTTCATCTCGACAGCACAAAGAGAAGATGCAGCAGTTGCATGAACTGTTGGCTTCTAGGGAGGAGATGCACAGGTACACAAGCACCGCATGGAATCATGTCCATGATAATTTCATACATAGAGTGACTGCCGAAAAAATGGTTCAGTTTACAAACAGGAAATTGCAACTGTTTTATCTCGCACCTGTTTGACTTTGTGGGACAGGAAAGAGCTTGCAACACGGCTGCTTCCTGGTGGGACTGAGTTTAAGGAGGCTGTAGCCAAAGAGGTGGTGGCCATAGAGCAGAGATTTGCTCAGAAACAGACTGATTTGGAACAGAAGATCTCTGATGCTAGTAGACACTATGCTGCTCTAGAGGAGGAATTTCGTATGGCTCTCACCATTGAGGCAAAGCGTTTCTCAGAGGTAAATCTAAATCGTGAGGTATCATTTTTAGTCTGAAAAAAAAAATAATGCTAAATTTGAACCCACTGGGGAGGAGAACATCGTTCTTATTTGAAAAACTTATGTCTGTTTTGAGAAAAAAAAAGTAATGATCTAAATGTCAGTGCAGTATCTAAAATCAGTGCTGTTTTATTATGTATGCATGTACCATTATACCTTTTAGTAATATTTTGAATAAGCCTTAAATTCTATATTTTTAATGTTTTATATTTCCTTTTGACTTTTTTATATTTCTGAATAGTTTTACTTTAATTTTTATTTCTGTTAGTGAGTTTAGTACTTAAATTTAAACTTATTTCAGAGCTTTTTTTAATTTAATGTTTATATTTTATTTCAACTTTAAAAAAAAAAAAAAAAGTTCAATAGTTTTATTTAAGAATGCTGCCTAAATTGTCAGAAAAGACACAAGCCCCAGACTGTTAACCTTACCTTGTGTGTGTGTGATTTGTAGGTAAAGGAGGGGTTTGATCAGGTATCTGCTGAACTTCTAGAAGTCAAGTCAAGTCTCAGCCAGTCTCAGCAGAAAGAGAAGCAGTCAGCCTCTTTGGTGCAGGAGCTCACAGTTATGGTGAAAGAACAGAAAACACGCATTGCTGAGCTCCTCAAAGCCAAGCGAGAAGCTACCACTGAGTTCAAGGTTTGACAAAAAGATTTTACTAACAGAAATGTTCTGGATTTTGTTGTGTCCTTTGCAAATTTTGTCAAATCATCACTCATCAGATTTCGATAACCTTTTAAGTAATGCTATATAAATTACATTATAATCTGTTTTTGTATTCTAGACCCGGGTACAGTCATTAGAATCCAGGTTAGAGGACGATAGACGACTTAACCTACAGGTGGAGTTACTGAAAAAGGACAAGTCCAAGCTGCTTTCCCAGCTTACTGCTCAAGAGTCTGTCATAGATGGACTTCGGGCCGAGAGGAAGATCTGGGGTCACGAACTTGCACAGCAAGGTATTTTAGTAACTTCAAGAAAACTTTAAGAAAGTATAAGCCAGACATAGCTAATTTTTGTATTTGTCCATTTATTTAGGTGCATCCTTAGCACAGGACCGTGGTCGACTGGAGGCCAGAATTGAGGTTTTGATAGGCGAACTGGAATCGCAGAAGAAGCACAACGAGAGAGACAATGATGCCCTCAGGATTAAAGCTAAGATTGTTGATGACCAGACAGAGACCATTCGTAAACTAAAAGAGGTAATCACTCAAAAAAAAAAAACAAAAAGCTAAGATTTAAATTAGAAATAAATTTGATATTTATTGTAGCTCAAATCTATCAGAATATGTAATTGCTGCATCTGCTAATTTAATACATTAAGTACAAAATAAAATAGAGTAAAATAAAAAAACAGAGTAAAATCTCAAGTTTAATAGTGTCAGTTTTAATCCTCTGGCTCACTTTTCTCTGCCATATTGCTTCTAGGCATTGCTGGAGCGAGATGAGCAGATTCGTAAACTTCGTGATGAGAATGTGCAGGAGCAGCGAAAGCTGAAGCAGCAGCTGGAGGAAGAAATGGCCTCTGCAGTGGAGCTCAGAGACACAGTGGAGCAGCTCAGTATCAGGAAAGAGGAGCTGAAACAACAGCTCTTTGATAAAGAGGTGGAGCTTGATGAGCTTAAAGAGACATACAGGTATGGAATAACACTGGTTAAACTGCAAACATCTTGTGATTCCAAGATTTAACCCTAACTGATTTATTACGGACAGTATGTCATTGTTTGAAAGGGTGTGTGCTGATGTCTCACACCATCACACAGCTGCTTAGTAATATGTTAAATATTTTTAATTTTGCAGGGCCTCAAGTAAAAAATGGCAGGAAAAAGCTGAACTGTTGAACAGGCTTGAAAGCCAGGTGAAGCGAATGAAGGAGGGTTTTGATTCCAAAGAAAGGGCACTGATAGAGGAAAAAGACAAAGCTTCACAAGCACACCGGTATGAGATGGGCAGCAGACACTAAGATGGCCAATAAAGTACAGTATACAGTAGTATATTTACATTTTGTAACTTTTTTTTTCTTAATAAGAGCGGCAGTGGAGAAGCTTCACAGTATGGATGATGCCTTCCGTAGACAACTGGAATCTCTGCAAGCTTCCCATCAGGCTGAAATACTTCACCTAGGGAATGACAAACAGAAACAAATAGAAAAGGCCAATCAGAAGGTATTACTGTCACTAAAGTATTGATTTTTATGTATCGATTCACTGTATTGTCATTCCCATTGTTAGTGTTGACATGCAGGCGAACTGCTAGACCATGGGTCATCAAGTTCGGTCCTGGAGGGCCGGTATCCTGCAGAGTTTAGCTCCAACTTATGTCCACACCTGCCTGGAAGTTTCAAGTATACCTAGTTAGATCTTGATTAACTACTTCAGGTGTGTTTGATTAGGATTGGAGCTAAACTCTGCAGGACACCGGCCCTCCAGGACCGAACTTGATGTTCCCTGTGCTAGAATAAAGAGAGAATGAGTTGTTTTTAATTTAATGTCTTGATGAATAGGATGATTGACTGGGAGAACGCTTTCTCAAGAACATTTATTTGTTTATTTATAACCACAGGTGCTCCAGGTGGAGGAGGAAATGCGCCAGCTGCTCGAGGAATCTGAGAGTAATAAAAGGGTAATGGAGGAGAAAATGAGACGCCTCACACAAGTGCTGAAAGACTTCTAACCTCCTGTCCATTACAAACTAAAAGACAAAAACTTGGAAGATGCCTTTTTGAAGACTTATGTCACTGTTTTTCAGTCTGGCTAAGAACATATCCTGAAATTATTGCACTTCTAGCCTAGCCTATTGTAGTGCCTACAGTTTTTGGCTTTATGCTTCAAATTACATGGAAAATCATCAAAACTGTGAAACTTATTTTTTTAATTACTATATATATAGACGTACAAATTTTTTTGTACCTAGAGCATACAGCATTATGCATTATATACTGCACTTTTTCTGTACGTTGGCTTTGTTGTTGTTGTTGTTTAAATTGATTAAATTAACTCCTTACTACGATATTTGTTGTGTAATATTGGAGGATTAAATTATATTTTAAAAGTGTGTCGAATACTCAAAGCATTTCAGTTGCATGTAATCTGTTCGAAGTCGAACGTTCAAGCAGAGACGTTGTCTTAGTAACGGTAATCCAACGTCATTTCCTCTCATTTAAAAACCCCCGAGCCATCAGTAGTAGAAGTGTAGCCTGAGGTAAATAAGTGCAAGAGATGATTGTTGCTCCCCCTCACCAACAAAACTGAGGTCGACCTCCATACCTCTGAGCGAGACAAAAAGGGAGTTTTTGAATTGCATCCCTAAAAACACCGGGCGTTTGGATGGTATGGCTGAGTCGAACAGCGCGAGTTTCCCTCACACGACACCGAACGGGTCCAGTCGCCATGAGAAGAGTTTGGGTCTCCTCACAGTCAAGTTCGTTACTCTGCTCCAAGAGGCCAAAGATGGAGTGCTCGATCTCAAAGTGGTGGGTTAAAATACATTTACAAGTGACGGAATGAATGAACGAGGAGAATGAAAGAAACTCGACAGGTTGTTCTGTGAGGGGCGTCTGTCAACAGTTAACGTTACACAAAGAAACTGTTCGTACCTGAGTGGACTTTAGACGTCCTGTGAGGCTTTTATTGTCGGATTAGATATGTACGGAAATACGTGGATTGTAGTTAATTAAAAGTGTTAATGTACGAATAGGAATGGTGTGTTATACAGGGGGGATTTTGAACAGAAACACGTGGGATTCTCGCACGGCAGGTGTTTGTTACCTGACGCTTGAGGCAGTAGAGACGCACTGGGAATTCATTGGAGTCTGATCACCTGCTATTTTTCGCTCAAGTGGAGCAAAATATGTCCTTAAACTCTTAAAGAAAATGTAGTTGTTGTTGTTGTTTTTTTTTTCTCTCTTCAAATGGTGCTTAACATCCAGAAAATATTTTAAATCGCTCTCACACACCCTCCCTCGCCCACCCGTTTTTTTAACCATGTACATTTAATGTAGGGTGACCATACGTGCCATTTTCCCCGGACGCGTCCTGGCCAGGATGCCACGTATGGTCACCCTATTTAATGTTATTAACATAATATAATGTTTTTGTGTGTGTGCAGTGACATACTACTACTACTACTACTACTACTATTAAATACAGAATAAATGTTATGTGCATTATTTATTTAGTTAATTTAAGTTTATTTGCATGCCAAAATTATGCAGAAAGTTATTTAAGGGATGTCCTATTTGTTTTTTGTTTTTTCTATTTTATTTATTTTGTAGATTTGTGGGGTAATGGGTAGATTATTATTATTAAGTAATAATATGAGTTAATAATTAAATATTTTTTTCTAATTACTTTTTTCAACCCTGTTTTAGTTATTGAAATACTACTTTTCCACATATTAAATAAAATATTAGATATATTTTCATGCATTAACGTAACCAACTGCTACTATTGTATGCAAAATACTTTTTGTGTAAAAGCTGAGAATTAGTTTTTATTCCAGTATTAATTGCTTTTTTAGCTTTTATGTTATTCAGTTATTTAAAAAATTGAGAATATATGTCTCTGCATTGACACTAAATTGGAATAAGCCACATTTCTTTACTTTTCCATTATATTCCCATCAGCTATATACATAGACAGATAATGGAGATATTATGTGAACATAAGGTCAGTTTGACCACTGCTAGCACACCTGCCCGTGCCTATAATCATGGCATACTTACTCGTGGTTGAACTCTCCTGATAACGGTTGGGGGTTACTGATTTATCCAAACCTATTTTTCAAATATCAAACCAAGCTATTGTTTGGTACCCTAAATAATCATTTACAATGACATTGTGATTTATTTTTATATCTTTTATTTTATAGGCTGCAGACAGTTTGGCCGTCAAACAGAAGAGGAGAATCTATGACATCACCAATGTTCTGGAAGGCATTGGGCTCATTGAAAAGAAGACCAAAAACACTATTCAGTGGAAGTGAGTACAAATATTAGGGACATTATAAGTCTCCTATCAAATTTTTCCCTAACTTTTGTATGCATACTGTAATGTTATGTGCATTCTTTGCATGCTTAGTTGGGATATACTTGAGTTGTGTCATTCTCTAAAGCAGTTGCTCTGTCTTAATTAGAGGGGAGAGTTCAGGCTGCCAGCCTCAGGAAGTTCTTGAGCAGGTAGAACTTCTCAAAGCAAATATTGCTGATCTGGAGATTCAAGAGAGAGAACTCGACATGCAGAAAGCGTGTCTGCAACAAAGCATCAAACACCTAAATGAAGATCCCACCAGCTGCAGATATCCTTACTGAAATTGTATGAGTCAGAAAAAGTACTTTTTCTTCACTCTAGTCTGATATTTTTCCATTTTTGGTTGGTTCCCTTGGTAATTAACAGTCCCAGAAAATGCCATTGTCAAAGGAGTGCACCTAATTACATGTTGAGAGCTATAACCTGTCCTCCTTTGACTGGGAGGTGTTATTGTTGGGTGTTTGTGTGGCCCTAGTCCAGTTTTTCTGGTCTGTTGCAGGTTCATGCTAGAGTTAAGTCTTACCCCACCAGTTATTCCTCTTTGGATTAAAGTAGTTTAAGTAGAGTTCAGCCTTTTATCTTAAAAGCTAAAGCTTATTGTGTCATGAAACCGAGCATCTTAAGGGAACATGTTGATGGGGGAAAAAATGAGATTTTAGAGAAAATTACCTACAATCCTTTTGCTGCCTTTTGAAAAAAGATTGACTTCCCTTGAGAAAATATCTGCCTTTTTGATGGAACACAACAGCAAATTTTGTTGCAAACATTTTTGGGAGAACACAAATGCAATGAATTAATTTTTCAAAACCATTGAAATATTTTTTTTCCTCTCACCTCATTTTTGGCATGTTTCTCAGGAGAATGCAAAAGCACTGAATTATAACTTTTTCCATCTCATGTTTTAAAGGTTTTTCTTGCTCCTGGTGTGTGTTCACGGGGTGTGTGCGTGGTTGTTCACTTCTCACTGCTCTGTGTGTGCACTTGGGTTAAATGCAGAGCACAAATTCCTAGTATGGGAAACCATACCTGGCCACATGTCACGTCCTTTCCTTTCCTTGCTCTCAAAAACAATTGTGTTCCCCTAAAAACTTGAGGTTACTTGCCAAAGATAGATTGCATTATTACTTGGTACGTGTTCCTTAACCTTGTGTACATACAGCTACGTGACCCATGAGGACATATGTGATGCGTTCAGTGGAGATACTCTTTTAGCTGTCATGGCACCATCAGGAACACAACTGGAGGTCCCAGTGCCTGAGATGGTACTTTACACCAACCTTAGGCTTATTCACCATACATCGTTTGCATTTTATGCTGGTTTATAATCTCCATGGCTTTTTTTGTTGTTGATTCAGGGCCATAATGGTCAGAAAAAGTACCAAGTGAACTTGAGAAGTCACTCGGCTCCTATCCAGGTGATGCTGATAAACCGAGAGACGAGCTGCTCCAAGCCTGTCGTTGTCCCCGTCCCACCTGTAGATGACATTTCTGCCATGCCGACTCCTCCTAGTACTCCAGCAGGGGTGCAGAGGCTCCCCATCTCTTCAGCAGAGCTCTGTGACCTAAAGCGTGGACTGCTCAAAAGCCCTGCTGCAGAGCACCAACTGACGCCGTCCTCCACGTCTACAGACATGCACATGGGTATTGCTTTTATTCATGCCAACCCCGTTCATTACTGTGTGATTGATGTTTGCAGCACCAGTCATTATTCTCTCTGCATATTGAAATAGGATGGGAGAAACATTTTCAACAATGAAAAAGGCCATACATCATCCTGTTTTAGAATCTGTGCTTTTGGGGTTTATACTACTCTACTATTACTTATACTACTTATAATATAGATGAAATGATAGATAAATGAACATTTTTGCAGGCTACAGTGGAAATTTAATTTTTTTATAGTAACCCCTATATTAATGGGTGTTCACACTATTTTGTCCAACCACTCTATGTATGATTATACATCCATATACAATACTGTTCAAGTCTCATCTTTCCCAGACTTCTCAACTGTAGTGTATATGAGGTTTTATACAGCATATGACTGATTTTATTAATATATTGCACCACTTCTTTCTCTTTTTTTCTTTTTAAAGAATGCAACTCTGAGTCTCCTGTCAGTCAGTGTTTGTTGATGCAGGGGTCTCTAGGTGTTCCTGAAGAACAGCAGAGGGAGATGGGGGGTCAGGATCTGCAGTCCATGCTAGAAGAAATGAGGGATGAGAGAGAAGGTGACATGGATTCCATTATTCTCCAAAGCAGTTATTTAAAATTTAAAAAAGGATTATTTTTGTATTTTCAAGAAAAACATTTACTCTTTCTTCTTCGTCCAGGTGTTTCTAACCTCATTGATGAATTGATGTCTTCAGATGGTAAGTGTCGACCTTCTGTACAGCCCCCTTGTGGTCACACAGAACAGCTTCTTTTGGTTATATTTGTTCTGACTTGAAGCAGTATACTGGTGTCCTTATCAATTAATCATATAGCTAGCAGTGCAGATAAATCTTTTTTTAATATGTCCTGACCAGAAGATGGGTTCCAACAGCTGAGTGATGGTTCCTCTCAAGGTTTTGTTCTCCTATGCATGCCAGTTTTTCCTCAGCACTTTTGCCTCTGGCTGATGTTTTATAACATTAATGTCACATAACATCAGCAAAGTTATATAACCTTTTTTTGAGTTCATATATGCTGTGAAAGTTAAAGGTAAAATTGGATTGGAAAAAAAAAAAGTGGTTATGCTATGTGTGTGTGTGTGTGTGTGTGTGTGTGTGTATAATGTATGTAAATTTTTATACAAGTATATATACACACATACGTGTGTATATATGTAGTCAACTGCCTTTGTGAGGCATCTTTTTTTTGATACCGTACCATATATCTCTCTTTAGTTAGTTAGTAAGTAAAAGTATATTGGATAAACACAAATCTTAACTCTTTGTGTAACTTGTGTGTTTGCCCCTGGTAGTTTTCCCCCTGTTAAGACTTTCACCCAACCCTGGTGTGGATTACAATTTCAACCTTGATGACAACGAGGGAGTCTGTGACCTTTTTGATGTGCAAATTCTTAATTATTAAAGCAGGATTCATGCCACACCGATCCACACTTGCTTTCATAGGACAAAAGCGGATGTAATGAATCCCCCCCCCCCCCACACTGCCAACGGCTGCATTCCTGCCTCAGCGCCTGCTCCTTGAACCTTGGCTTGCACTCAGTTTCACATTCATTTACATTAAGTCCTTAACAGTGTTGTCCTGTCTGCCCTCAACTGTGACTAATGTTTCCGACAGGAAAGCTTTGTGCTTTAGACACTTGTCTAATGTCTTTTTGTTTAATACAGTTATTAGATTGCTTTCGGTTTTGTTACTTCGCTCATTGTTCTTAATGAGTGATTCATAGGGGTGAATGGAGGGCAGTTGAATGTAATCTGAGGAATTAAAACCACCCAGACATGACACACTAAGTTTTGGTTATACACTTGTTGGAACATGTGCCTTACATCATTATTTTGTCCTTTATGCGCCATCCTATCGTATTCTTCATGATGCGTTACAAACAGTTCTAACTTTCTTTTTATCACATTGTAAGCTGGAGCTCTACAATTTGACATAAAAATGTATAATATAATTTAACCGCGTGCACACACAGACATTCAATTGAATGGTCCGGTTGTGTGTGTAACCATTTAATCACAACACTAATTATTTGTATGTTGGTTGTTTTGAAGTCCATTGATAGAAACACTGTGACACTCATCTGTGTATATTTATACTGAGTTATTGTTTGTCTTTGTTACTGACTGCCATGTTGGAATATGACTATGCTGTTCACTTTGTTGTGAAAAAGCTTTTTTTTGTGTGTGTGTAGAAGCAAGTAAAGTGAACAAATATAATTTGAACTGTAGTGTTTTTGATTTAGAGGACAGATGTTGAACTGCCTTGGATAATCTTTGTTTATACATTCCACAAGATTGTGCCTTACACAGTTTCTTTTTTCCATTACTGTAAGTAACTTTATTTACTCTGTATAGGTTTTCTAATCAAAAGAGCAAAGGTTTTGTTCTGTTGCACTTTTTTTAACCAAAGTTTTATATAAAAAAAAACTCTTGCTGTTGAAGTATTGTGATAATTTTTGTTTTGTGTGGAATCTCATCTTGGAGAAGAAACCTATTTATTTGTAACACTGCAATATATCTCATTTGAAGCATTCTTTTGGGTTGTGTCACAATCTCTCCATTTCTCCTCAGTTTCTTTTTAAGTCTGCAGCTCTGCGTCTTTCTTTTACTGGTAATTTCACATACAGCATTGGCATTTAATTAACATTAAATAAAACCTTAACAAACCAGAAGGGGGTAGCAAACACTTTAGATTTAGAAATAGTCTTCATATTCTCTGAAGGCCACTGTAAGTATATTTGGATTTCTTTCTTTGACGTCAGTGTGTACACTCAAAGGTTCGGTTGCAGCTTGGTTTACCATGTTACACATTTTAGAATGAAGTCCAAACTTCTTTTTTGGATTTTTCAGTTACCCTGGAAATATGTATTATTTACAAAGTTAGCTAAAATAACAGAAACATTACTGTAGTTTAAAAGCTAATAGGCAACCAAACTTTCTTAGATGCGTATTCTATTTTGATTCCTTGCTGAAGCATCTTTTGAGAAACAAAACATCTAGGCTTCTGTGAGAATGGTGATGGTCTGATGGGTTTGATTTTGTTTTTTTTTTAATATTTCTTTGAATTCTGCAGCTGGTGTTGATACAAATGTCACCCTTGTGACCCATAGCAATTTGCCAATCTGCTCTGCTTCTGCTCAAATTATTTACTAAAACGTTGCGTCGGTGAATTTGATATTCTTCTGTACAGAGGAACATTCTTTTATGATGATGCTAGGATGGTAAAAAATTGGTCTCATCATTTTGCTATGAAGTCTTATGATAATTTATTTTTTAATTTTTTATTCAGATATTCATCCACAGGACGTTTTTTTCGTTGATTACGTGGCTGGAATTCTCGGTTCTGATTGGTTATTTGTGACTAATAGGGACTTGCATTAAAGTCATGTTGGAAATAACGTATTTAAGAGCTAAATGCACATGCATGACATAAAATCAGAACTGTATTGAAACGCTTTGCAAGTTTTCGAGTTAGTAGACGACCTGAATAAACAGCTGAAATCTGGCTGGTTCAAAGGCCTTTTGACCAACAGCTAAAACGAGCTCGCCAAATCCACGTAGGCTAACAATAGTTTGACCTTTTTTGTTTTTTTTTTTAGCGGACAGTGAGACACAATGGCTGCAGCACCGGTTTATATGGTAAATGTGTTTAATTAATTACATTAAATTATTTTTGTAATGTAGGCCTAGCCGCATCTAAAAATACGACGGTGCCGTTTGTTTATTTATTTGTATAAGATGCGGAGGTTACACCACCAAATTCATTTAACGTTAGACTTCGGGTCTCAACTCTTTTTTTTATTAATAATAATGTTGTAGAGTTAAAATCTTGTGGAATAATATGCAAAAAGAAAAACAACAACAAAAAGCCATTCGACAATGTCATCTTGCTTCAACCGAAGTTATCTGAAGTTACAGTGTAAAGTAGGGCTTGAACTCATCATCAGTTAGTGCGGAGTCATTTATACAGTGGTTACGGAAAGTATTCAGACCCCCTTAACTTTGTCACTTAAATTTGTTATATTACATCCATTTGCTAAAATCATTTAACTTCATTTTTTTCCTCATTAATGTATACACAGCACCACATATTGACAGAAAAACACAGAATTGTTACACACATTTTTGCAGATTTATTAAAAAAAAAGAAAAACTGAAATGGTCCTAAATATTGTTCAGTATTTAGTAGAATCACTCTTGATCTACAGCCATGAGTCTTTTTGGGAAAGATGCCACAAGTTTTTCACACCTGGATTAGGGGATCCTCTGCCATTCCTCCTTGCAGATCCTCTCTAGTTCTGTCAGGTTGGATGGTAAACGTTGGTGGGCAGACATTTTTAGGTCTCTGCAGAGATGCTCAATTGGGTTTAAGTCAGGGCTCTGGCTGGGCCATTCAAGAACAGTTAGTTTTTGTGAGCTCCTTCGTTATTTTAGCTGTGTGCTTAGGGTCATTGTCTTGTTGGAAGGTAAACCTTCGGCCCAGTATGAGGTCCTGAGCACTCTGGAGAAGGTTTTGGTCCAGCATATCCAGGATAGCATTCATCTTTCCATCCAGATTGCAACCAGTCGTCCTGCTGCTGAAAAACACCCCAGGTGTGCCCAGGTATGGTGACCATACTTGGAATTTGTGGTCTGCATTTAACCCATCCAACATGCACACACACAGCAATGAGAAGTGAACAACCACATCCACACGTTGGGCCACTCTGCCATAAAGTCCCGACTGGTGGAGGACTGCAGTGATGGTTGACTTTCTACAACTTTCTCCCATCTCCCGACTTCATTTATGGAGCTCAGCCACAGTGATCTTTGGGTTCTTCTTTACCTCTCTCACCAAGGCTCATCTCCCCCGATAGCTCAGTTTGGCTGGACGGCCAGCTCTAGGAAGGGTTCTGGTCTTCCCAAACATCTTTCATTTAAGGATTATGGAGGCCACTGTGCTCTTAGGAACCTTAAGTGCAGCAAAAAAACATTTTGTAACCTTGGTCAGATCTGTGCCTTGCCACAATTCTGTCTCTGAGCTCTTCAGGCAGTTCCTTCGACCTCATGATTCTCATTTGCTCTGACATGCATTGTGAGCTGTAAGGTCTTATATAGACAGGTGTGTGGTTTTCCTAATCAAGTCCAATCAATATAATCAAACACAGCTGGACTCAAATGAAGGTGTAGAACCATCTCAAGGATGATCAGAAGAAATGGGCAGCACCTGCGTTAAATATAATATAAATGTCACAGCAAAGGGTCTGAATACTTAGGACCATGTGATATTTCAGTTTTCTTTTTTAATTTTGTCAGCAATTCTGTGTTTTTCTGTTCAATATGGCTTATGCCTTAACTAAGAAATAAATCCCTGCGCTTTCACTTTGTGTATATTTTACAAAGGGGCAGATGGTGCAAAGTTCCACAGGCTGAAAAAAAAAATCTACTCTAGATTGCTCAAATGGAAAAAGTGCTGGTCTCTTGGGACTGTGAATGAGAATTCAAGGAGATATCCACTTCTTGTTGCTCTCTGGCACGTGCTATCCTCCTCCCCCTGTCTCCAAAGTCTTTGGCACACTTCAATACGTGCTGTCTGAAGGAGGAACCAACGAACGTATACAGAACAGGATTAAGACAGCAGTGTGTCAACGCCAGACTCTCAGTGATCTGAGTAGCCCTATCCAGCTCTTTACTGACCCCGCAGTGAGTCACAAATGTGTACATGATGTCCATGGCCCGACAGAACTTGACCACGTTGTAGGGAAGCTGTGTCACCACAAAGGCTCCCACCATCACCAGCAGCACACGGATGGACCTCCACTTCCTCCATCTCCTCTCCTGAGGGAGCTTCAGTAGGGCTCGGCCTACACAGGAGTAGCAGAACAACATCACTATTAAAGGTAGCAAGAAGCCTATTACGACCTCCACCACTTCCAAACTAGCCTTAGCCTTGTGTGCCATGTCCGATGGGTACATTGCAATGCAGCTTTTTTTATGAGGAAGATCTCTGACCGTTGAAAACACCAAATCAGGGACACCAAGAAAAAACGCAATGGTCCAGACCGCCAAACAGAGTTTTTTACAATGCTTCTTTTGAAAGGCACGTGTAATGCCTGTGCTCCTGCCTCCTGGAGTCAAGGCCAAGTACTGATCCATGCTGATGTGGGCCAGCAGCATCATGCTACAGGTGAAGTTGATGGTGTAGAGGGCAGATACGAGTTTGCAGACGGTGGACCCCAGTTCCCAGCCGTGGATGGCATCGGCAACCCAGAAGGGCAACGTTAGGAGCAGCAACAGATCTGCCACAGCCAGGTGAAGTATAAATGTGTCAGTCATTGTTTTCAGTTGCTTGCAGTACGCATACACTGCCACAACCAGAGCGTTGCCTGCTAAACCAATCACTAGAGATAACACAAAAACAGCTGGGAGGAAGATCCTCGCGAAGGAGCGCACATCACCCTTCTCACAGATGGTTTGATAGTCATCGTAGCTGAAGTTCGAACTGTTGTTTTCGTACTCAGGGTAGTCATAATTGTGTTCCTCTGAGGTGTCCATTCTTGTGAAGCTCTGAAAAGAAAAAAACAATGGTTTGTTTGAAAGCTTTTAGATTTTTATATGCAAAGAGACATGGAAATGATCGAGCATTCTCGGATTTACAGATAAGGAGTTGATCTGTTTTCTTCCAAAAAAGCAGAGAAAAAGCAGATGGAGGACAGACCATGATGATTTATTGCCCCTGGCACGTAACGGCATCTTCATTCCAAACATTCCCTCTCTGCTTTTATCAAATGCCATTTTTTATGCATGCTTACATTCACAGATAAACCGAAAGAGATGCTAATCAGTTAAACATTGTAAATCCTTTCCAGATTTCCTGTGTAATCCAACATTTGCTTAAACAAGTCATAAACTTTAAAGTTTCTCTTTAAACACTCACTCTTCCAGAGAAGTGCAATTGTTTTTTCTTCAAATAAATATGAAGTCACATGAATGCATTTCCTTTTTTTTCTTCTGCATTCAAATCTTAAGCACTCATTCCAGTAAAAATGTTTTCAAAAATGAAACCACTTTGATATTATAATATAAATTCTTCAAATATTAGTGTTAAGTCATACTTAAACCCAAACATCTTGTTTTCAGTAATTTGGAAAATTATACATATATAACATTTAACAAACGGTCCTTTATTTTCAAATAGCAGATATGCACATTTTAGTGCAGTTCGTGGCAGTTGATCTTAATGTTCGCATTAGATGCAATCACATGAGTACTGTTCAAGACTTATCTTCCAAACAGTGTGCAAATTCAGCAGCTAACATCTGGATCATATTAAACTTTTAACAAAAAAGAAAATAATCTTCTAAAACTGATAATGCCATGCTTTTCTTACCTTGAAAGAATCTGGGTTTTGCCTGAAGGCAGAGTAGAGTGTTTTTGTCTGCTCTTCCTGTGAGAACAGAGTCTGTTTACTGTGACTCATGCAAGCAGAGCTTTGCTCCCACACCTAAACATACTGTGAACGTATCTGTTCTTATACGTGGTTCCAGCAGCTGTCCACAAAAATGCTTTTAAAAATTCCTTTTTAAAAAGATTATCAGAGAGCACATCACATAACTGTGATGCGCAACACATTGATTTGATGCAGAGTTTCTCTGAGTATTGATTTGAGTTGGATTTATTTATTTAAAATAATTTGTGCACACACTTTGTTTTATTTAAAACTGGTTTGTTTTATTTTGTTTTATATTTCATTGCATTTGATATTCTGGTTGATCTGTTTAATTGAGCTACACATTTTCAACTTTGGAAATAAGTGCTGTTAACTTTGTAACATCTGCACTACTGGTAGGCTACATACCTTTGTAAGTGCAAATTGTTGCTTTTGCATGGTTGCTTGTGGTTACTTTTTGGGGTTCAGTGTGAAGGCGATGTTATTACACACCGGCCTTGTGTGATCTCATACAAAATGTGTTTTACAGAACGTTTAAGATTCTTAAATAACAACAATGTGAAATGTTCAGGAAATAGTTTTGTGTCATTATCGAGGATTATACAGATAAGGAAGAAGGGGTGTTGCTTTTCTATTTACTTTGTACTGTCAGTGTGTTTTGACAAATTCCTGGCACAAAACATAGGCCTACAATTTTGTATACCTCTTCAAGCTAACAGCTTTTCTGGCACATTAAACAGGCATAACTACCCAACTACAAAAGAGGTAGTTACAAAAAACTACAAGACTTGCAGTGTATATCCCAATGAATCTGTCAACACACAGACTATTTATGCTCGACAGAATCAACATGTCAATTCCTTCACAAAAGACACACTTACAGCCAAAACTTCAAAAAAACTATAAAAATGGCTAAACCTAAATTCAAATGCGTTTTCCACACAATAAAAGAGAGACATTTAAACTCAAATGCTTTATTTGTATTAAAAGATAAACAGATGTCAAACATTTCGTTTAACAGAAGCCAGGCTGGTTTGAGCGCTCATCTTTTGGGTAAATATTGCCCCCTTGTGATAAGGATCAGAATTACACACGGGGTAGAGTTCAGAAAATACATTTTATTTTCCATAGAGATTATTACTTAAGCAAAATATACTTGGAAAAGAAAGGCTATAGAAATATAAATGATTATCACAAGCATAACCTGAATCTGAATCACTGTTTATGAAATATGGTGGTATATTCCTTTTTTCCTGATTCAGGGAGCCTGTAAGGAGAGAACCCACAATAATGTCTGTTTACAACCATTTTTCCCCTCAAGTTATGTAAATACATTGCAACATGTTACCTGGGAAGGAGTCTTGAACGTGAATAATGCTTTAACTTTTTTCACTTGGCATCTCTCAGACTTGGGCACTCTGCTGAGTCGGCTTTAAGTGAGGTAAGCAAATGAGTTCACAGTAAAGCAAGTCAGTCTATTTCTAATATGTTTAAATGGCATGCTGACAGGCTGATCAGAAGATACTGAATACCTTATTGCTTCCTAAAAGGCTATACTTCCCGGGACGGATTCGTTTGTTATTCTTCCTTTTTTCTTCTCTCTTTTCGCGGTGTAACTGAGAAAAACAAAGAGTTCAGTGTAAAGTTAGTTATTATATTTTTTTCTTCATTTACAGTACATATAGCCTATATTTTATTCAATGAACTGACAGAGGACGATAAATACCGTTGGTTCTCCTAAAGGAGTGTGACGTCCTGGATTTGGCCACTTAGGCTTGCGCCTCACCTTCAGATTAATTAAAAAGATGGAAAACATTACATTTCTGTTGACACATTTTACATGGCACCTCTGCATTGTAGAACAACTGTGAGGCAAAGTTGCAGATTTATATTTTTGGCAGATGAAATCTTTGTGTAGCTAGTTATTTGTGACAAGCAGGACCACTGGCATGTTAAAGAGAGAGCTTAATTATGGCTTGATTATCATCCAAATCCTGTAGGGGGTTTATTACATTTTGAAAAAGCTGCAGCCAGAAAAAATCATCTCAGAAGATTGCGCAGAAGAAGGCACACAATACATTATTAGGTGTGTACTTACACTTGTTTTTGCTGGATTTTCTATTTCTGTCAAGACCGTCTGTCGTCTTACTCTGTACACCTTGCAAAAGTATTGTTAAAAGATAAATGATTCAAAGTAAGCAGAGCAAAGTAAACACATGAAATCCTCCATAGATCCTTTATTCTGTTTAAGCACTAATAAGACTTCCAAAATATCTGCAAAAGAATTTCAGTGATGATTTAGATGTGCTGTGCTTTGAAATGATCTCGTGTCAAGTCCTGAGAGGACCATTAACAATATTGTTTATCTTTACAAAATATTCAACTGCTTATTAATAAGAGTTTTTACATCATAATTACTAATGAAATTTGGTTAGAAATAAGCCACTAATGCAATTTGTCATTGCACGAAAAATATATGAATTATATTAGGGAACTCCACAGCAAAAGAAATATGATTCTTAAATGCATTCTTACCTCAGTGTGACTGACCTCAGTAAAAGTACTCACCTCAAACTGATGAAGCTCTGGCTCATCTAAATTCAGAGGAATACTCATGCTATTATCATCTGTCTCAACTTCTTCTTCTCCATGAAGACTGGAGATGAGCAGGCTGAGACACAACAGCCCTAGTTGCACAATACTCTTCATCCTTCTGCTTTCTGCAGTCCAAGCGCACTTCATCTGTGCTTTATATTCACATTTAATCACTACCAGATGTCCAAAAGGGGGCCGTAACACATTGTCCCTGACGAAAACATCTTGAAACACACTTAGAGGTTTGAAAAACAACCCTGATGAGAAATATAATGATTTGCTGTCTAATATTGAGACACATGATGATTAATCATGAGTGATTTGTATGGCCGAGGGGCAAAAAGAGAGGCCAATGTATCTCATTAGGCTCTTACTATATATTGTGTTTTGCCATCCAGCTTTTGCTTTTGCTATTGATTAATAACTTTGTTTGCAGGAAAACAGATGAAAACCATTGCATAATAAGATTTATTTTATTTTTTTTCAGAAAACAAAGTGAAAAATGATCTTGAAAAAAAAGAGTGTTTTTCTTTCTCTTTGAAGACTAGAAAGATTGAGAGTGAAGAAAACGCAGGGTACTTTGGCCTTTCTTTTCCATTGTTTTAAACCAGCTGACTAGGTCTACATGTGACTAAGCTTAAGTCGAAAAATACTGGAACAAAGTGTAAATTTGCTGAGCAGTGACACTAACAGCACTGGTAAAACAAAAGAAAATATACTTAAAAATATAACACACCATTAGCAGTGAACACAAAGTGTGTGTGGAACTGATTAGCTTTAGACCAAGAAACAAGGCTGGTTTAAATGGGTTTTCTTTTATTAACTGTAAAGATGCATTTAGATCTGTGATTTACTATTTGGGTGCTCTCTAAATTCATTATTTTTCTTGGTTTATTCTTAGGATAACAATATGTTGAGATGCTGAGAAAAAGAATACTGATCTAAGAAGGCAGCAAAGAATGCAAAGCAGTATACAGACAAAAACAACTGAACTCTTGTTCTGTGAAATCCTTTTCCATATTTGACCAGCTTTTAAAAACATCTCATTTAAATCTCTCATGCAATTTTTTTCCCAATTAGCCTATGTAATCTTTTTTGTCAACTTGTTTTCTTTCTCTATCAAAAATCTATCTATCAATACAAAATACTTGTTATTCTGTATATTTATGCTAAAAGTTTTTTAATAAATCAAAATCAGTGTTATCCTGTGACTGCTTTCAGGTAATTTATTACAGCAATGCAACTGGCTAAAACAACAGCAACGTTTAAATCTTACATTCCCTTTACCCTCAGTATGGTATCAGTGTTCAGCACGTCCAAAAGTGGATTATCAACACTACATCGTTGCAGGGCTCTGTGTACCGGAGGTTGGCAGATTTTGGGTCTCGTGGTTGTAAATGGCATGAGACCACAGCAGGTACACGAGCTCCTCGAGCGTTTCTCTTCAGGCGTTCTTGATTAATTTTTGTCAAACTTGTTAAAAGGTTATCTTCGCACATTTCCAAAAGGCACGGAAAGTCGACCGTATTGATTTGAAGCGGTCTGCAAACATTCATAATGAGTTTGTCTGCAAATCTTGACAGCTTGGCAGTCGCTGGTCGAAAAGAGCTGATGTAAGCGGCTGAGGAGAAGGAGACGGTAAGTGCCTCGGCTAAACTAGTCACAGTATATCAATTGTTTGTCTCTTATAAGGTCAGTTTCCTGTTTGCTGCAGTGAATTTGTATATAAATGTGCCTGTATGATTAATCAGAACAGACAATAGGCTATTTATTATGACTTAAAGCTGTCTCGTGCAAGAAATAGACCGGTTTCTTCTTTTATAAAGTGGTTCAAACCCGACGTCCACTTCCGTCACAAAATCTGGTTTAAACGGAAAGTTTACTCGAAAACTAATATTATGTCATCATCTGCACAGCCTCATGTTGTTGTTGTTTTCTGTTGTGGAGCGCAAAAGAAAATGTGAAGCAGAATGACAGCAAAAGAAAATGTGAAGCAGAATGACAGGCTCAGTCACCATTCACTTTCATTGTATGGGAAGAGGTGCGTCGAAAGTAAATGGTGACTTGAGGGTGAGGTGAGGAAAGGATGACAAATGTAGAACTGTCCCTTTAATGCATTGCCACCTACTGACAGATGAATTGTAGTCATACCTCATGGCAAAAGCTTTGTGTTTGCTGAGCACTATTGGCTCAGCAAATGGTTTTGAGGTTGCTGAAAAAGATGTATTAGTTTAACAGTGTGCCTGCATAAGGCTAGTTTTGTTTTTTAAACAGTTGGGTGCCAGTGTTATTTTATTATTATTTATAATCTTTTTAGTATTTATAAATATATTGAACCAGCTTTATTTTTAGCCTTTATTTTAGGATTTAGTATTTTTATGCACTTTACTTTTCTTAATTCCAGTGAAAATAGAAAAGTTGATATCAAAGCATCCACACCCACATGGAAAGAACCTATATGAGGATATATGCACATATATGAAACCTATATGCAGTGTATATGCACATATATGATAAAATATTTGCTGCATATATGCTGCATATATGATAATATATATGCTGCATATATGCGTATATATGCGTATATATGATAATATATATGCGTATACTGTATATGCACATATATGATAATATATATGCTGCATAAATGCATATATAGCCTATGCACATATATGATAATATATATGCTGCATAAATGCATATATAGCCTATGCACATATATGATAATATATATGCACATATATGATCATATATATGCGTATATATGCACATATATGATAATATATATGCTGCATAAATGCGTATATGTGCTGCATATATGCGTATATATGCACACATATGATAATATATACGCATATATGCAGCATATATACGCTCCTGTATTGCTTCTTTTACAGTTTTTCTCAGTCGCTTTGGTGCATTTCTCAAAACGATTAGTCATTTGTGCAAATCATAGTAGCAGTTTCTCATTCTTTCAAACAAATTGCAAATGCTTTTGGACAAGCACAAGTTTTATAACATTATCATCTGCTTATGTCATGTCAGTCAAAATTAACTAAACTTGTGAAAGCTGAATAGTCATTCCA
>JAUCMS010000044.1:11075949-11088850 GCA_032357445.1 Enteromius radiatus | reverse complement strand
AGTTAGAGAAAATGAGTAAAAATGATAATAGAGTTCCATGGACATGACATGTACCCCTAATTATAGAATGACTCATATATTAAAAACCTATATCAAAACATATATGTTTATATAGTTTCTTTCCGTGTGGGCAGCAATGGGTAAAACTGAAATTGTTTGGGGTCTTAAATCTCAGGGCCCTTCTTTCAGCTACAGGCTGAAACAGGATTTAACTGCCTTATGCAACAGGGTTTACTTTGGACTTTTCTCATAATACACTGTATTATGTTGATTTCATAATGAAACAATGTTATAATTACAAGATTATTTTGTTTTCAGATTTAGCTTCTAGCTTACTTTATACAGTTTAAATATACCATATCTGACATCTGTAACTTCAAACACATAATGAAGCCAGTGGCACAGTTGGTGCCAAGCTTTTGATATTGTTAAATGACTCTGCTCTGCTTCTATTACTGTCCTCAGTTAACAGTCAGGACAGGGCAGGTATCTTATCAGCTCTCCAGAGGTGAAGGATGAGGCGTAAGCTGGATCTCTCTGGTCTGACGGATGTGGAGGCTGAGCATGTGATGCAGGTGGTGCAACGGGACATGGAGCTGCGCAAAACGGAGGAGACGCGGCTCAAGTGAGTCTTGTGCGCACTTCTGTGTATTTGTAGCATCACTTTTAAAAGTCTGGGGTCAGTATGATTTCTGCTTTTATTCAGCAACATTATTTAATTAATTAATATGACAATAAATATATTTACATTAATATATATATATATATATATATATATGTACACATATAAAATCTCTAAATGGTCTTTCTTTTCATTGAAATTTTTTGTTCATCAAAGATCTTGAAAAAACTGCAAAATGCTTCATGGTATCCACAAAAAAATTAAGCAATATGACTATTTTCAGTATTGATAATAAATGTAACTGGAACAACACATTTTTTTTGTGACTACTGCTTTTATTATCAAATAAATGCAGCTCAGATGAGCATAAGAGACTTTTTCCGACATCCTACCAACC
The DNA here is from genome assembly GCA_032357445.1 of Enteromius radiatus. Classification (NCBI taxonomy): domain Eukaryota; kingdom Metazoa; phylum Chordata; class Actinopteri; order Cypriniformes; family Cyprinidae; genus Enteromius; species Enteromius radiatus. Next base: position 11,087,831 of record JAUCMS010000044.1, on the reverse strand, counting down.
ACAAACATGAGCTGTAGTGTAAGTCATTTTAAAATGAAAATGCTAAATATCTCCACATTTTTCTCATGCAACTATTTTAGCATTGTCTAATAATGTCACCCAAATGGCATTCCAGTCATTGCTAGAGAGTATATGAGGAAGTTCCCATCATTCTTTGTCATACTTTAAAACAAAATGACAGGAAAGGCCCTTCCTTTCCTCTTTATCCATGACTCACTTCCCTGAGCCCAACATAAATATGAGTTTGAAAAAGTCTGATTCTGACCTACAGATATATATTCAGGAGAGACAGAGTGATGTTGTTTCTTGGTAATTTGACTCCAATATTTCTACCTTCAGAGGTATTTACAAATTAAAAGGCCCTCTCTGTTTGCATATAAACAAATATCTCTTTGATGTTCTGATTTGCTGTGTATAGGTATTTATAACAAATGTGTAGAATACTTACCTAACGGTCTTACCTGACCTGACTTTAAACTCTTTTTATGTAATACTATGTATAAATGCATTAGTTCCCAAAGGACAGGGTATAATGCATATATTTAGTCTGTAATCTATGATTGACCCTCTCTCTTCCCCTCTTTCCCCCATTATTTTGTCTTTCTTTTTAAAAAAAAGTGTTGCACATTGGCACAAAGAAGCACGTTACTCATCACGGTACTTCCGGGTGAGAAAAACAATTTGGTTAATGACTTTGTTTGGCACCATGATTTTTATCTGACTGACAGACAAGAATTATGGCCACTCTAATTTCTCACACTGTTGTTCAAAATGCTTGTTTGCTAGAACAGGAAGTAAGAATAATGGCACAAAAATTAATTGGCACAAAAACAAACAATGCCTCAGTGTAGCCCTTCATTTTAGGCTTTTTGGCATCTAGTTTGTAACTCAGAAATGCAGAAACAGACATTGTATTTAATGTAGTCACAAAAAGAGTCTTTTGCCTTGAGAATCAGATCACAGGTTCTTGCAGGAGACACGCTTTAGCTGTGAGTTAATGGTTGGTGTGAAGATCTGTCTTGGATGTTGTAACGCCATAGGCGTGTTCTCTGTGTTTAGTCTTGTCATGCTCTGTGTTTACTTTTCTAGTCCATGTGCTCTGTGTATTTGTTACCTGTCAGCTCCCTCGTGTCTGCTCCTCATTTGTAACCCTGCCTTCCTCATCAATGTACAATTATCTCCAGCCGTGTTTTGTCCAGGTGTGCTTAACTAATCTTTGTATAAATTCCTTGCCCCATGTCTTGTTCGAATGTCAGTCGTTAATGTTCCTCAACGTTGCTGTTTGTATGTGCTTCGTCTCGTAGGTTTTGTTCAGTTTTTCCTTGTTTTCATTAAATGTTCATTAATATTATTCCTGCCTCCGTGTCCTCCGTGCCCACTGGAGAAGCTTGCGTTTCGCTTCAGTGCAGCGACAGCGCGTTTGTGACAGATGTCCACTTGTATGCTGGATTGATATGTATATGATTCACTGTATACTGTCTTCAGTTATTTTTGAAAAAAATTAATTTATTTGATGTACTTTTCAAATGCCTGCTTAAGTACCCCCTGGGGTATGTAAAGCCCTGATTGGGTATCACTCATCTAAATCAGACTTTGGAAGAAATCTAGAGAGACACCCGAGAGTCTGCCATCTATCATCCATCCACTCATCCATGATTTTCCATTTCATTAAATCAAAGATTTCAAACAGATGGCAGATTCTGTCATTTTTCTCAGGGCCCTGTTAATCCATTACATGAAGAGGAAATGTAATGGAGCTGCAAACAGAACATAGTGTATCTGGGCAGACAATATATTCAGTGGGTCACTTTGGCCTTTTACATACAATTATGATAGGATTGCTTCTTTAATTACATGCTGATCCATTTACACAGAAATACATGCTAGGAATATTTGTGTGGCTTATGTTTTAAGCTGTTTTCGTCTGCATCCAAATCTGATTTCTTGTGAGGGTTTATTTAAATTAGGGAACTAGTTTTTCTCCATTTCAATCTGTGCTGAATCTCCATAGTAAGACCAGCAACTATGCCTTTAACAGATTAACAAACCCTAATTAGTAGATATTTTCTTGCCTTGCTCTAAAATGAACCATTCCCAGCGTGAACAGTAGATTTGGTTTGAGCTTGATCTCCCTTGTTGTGTGAACCTTTCAATCTTCAGGCAGCATTTTTTATGAGACTGAATTATTTTAAATTGAATTAGATTTTACATTCATTACATTTAATTGTGTTTCATTAAATAATGTATAATTACAAATTCAAATTGGCTTTGTTAGATGCTGCTATTATGCGTAATTACAGGCAAGTAACCCTATGCCAAACCTTAACCAAGTACATGTAGTTAATTAATATTACTAAAGGTATAGTTACACTGTAACAAGGACACCTTAACATAAAGTCTAACCTTAAATTTAAGTCAATGCATGAAATGCATTTTATTTTGTGAATATTTAACAATTTTAAATGAAATGGTAAAAAACTATAACAAAACATTTTAACATTGCATGTAAAAAACTGATAATTATTTTCATGTTATGGAGAAAAATTCCTAATCCAAAATAAAACACAAACAACTTAAATCAGTCATTTTAAATGCTATGCATACATTTAGAGCATCACAACAATATAATACATGGAATTAAACAATAATATTACTCTCAAAATTAGCTAAAAGTGACATTTACCAGTTATTTAATTATTAGTTTAAAAAATAACTATACCTTTGCCATCATCTAATGATTGTCATAAGCATAAAAGCGGGAGAGAACAAAAAAAAAATCCACCATCTAATAAATTAAATAATATTATAACATTAGAAATATTACAAAGGATATTGTAAATTATATTATTAATACACTGCATAAGAGGCATGGGAAAAGAACAGGGTATGCTAAATTGTGTACAGCAGTTGCAGATTTGATCTAATTATATATAACCTGTCATTCATGATAGATACTGGTGTGTCAGATGACTTAGTAAAAAATATTGGCATTGGTTGACCCCCTGTTCATCACACCTGCGCCCAGTCTGTCTATCTGGCACCTTCGCTTGGATCTGCATCTACTGGCACCGGACGCCTCTGCTGTTCTCTGCCAACGGCTTGCTTTGTAAACAACAGACCATGTTTCTGAGAACTTGGTGGAAGTGGCCTGCTGAGTATCCAATTATAAGTTCATTGGAGAGACCCCTGATGGGGTATCATCAACGTGGGTGACTGTAGGGACATGAAATTGATCCTGCTGACGTCTGTAATAATTTTTCAGCTCTTATCTTCTTTTGTGCTTTTTGACTATTACTTTAATTTCATCTTGACACTGATTCAGTCTAGTCTCTGGTTCATATCTCTGTGGTCTGAATGTCACATTTAGAGATTAATCTACAAGCTACATGCATCTTGGATTTAGTGCAAGAGTTGTTTTTCCACCAATTTCAAGCATATGCATGCACAAAATGTCCCCAAAGGGAGGTTTTGGCACAAAATTGTCAGCAAATTATTCTTGTGTCCACAAATAGACACAAAAATGCAGTGTTACCAAGATTAACAAAATTTGTGTTTGCCAAGTCCACAGTTACAAAATCAACATCAATGCAATGCATTATCCACCCTTGCATGAGTATTATGTCATTACAGCCTTTGTTTTCGTTCTTTTACATTTTTTTCTTTCCTGTCTGTCTGTTTTTAATCTGCTGAGATTATCCTCAGTTCCCCTCTCTCAGTATTCACTGGAGCCAATCCGTTCAAGCTGTGGCTCTAATCATTCGTAATGATTTCCTGTTGGCATTGTTTGGAGAGACAAAGTAAACGCCACACCTCAAGCAGAGATTTTCAATACAATGCTTCCTTTTGTAGTTTTTCATCCCTCTATCCACTCCTCTTTCTCAGCTCCTCTCTTTCTGAGTCAGAGGTTTGCTTTTATAACAGTATGTATCATGACACAATATTTAAAATGATTTAAATCTTAATATAAAAAATATATATATAAGTAAATCACTCACAAAGACATATAGTCACTTGTCGCCACCTACTGGCATGTCAATATAAGCTCCAGTGAGATTTATTGAAAAAACACACCACTAATGCGTTTGTCCTGAGTAAGATATTTCTTATTTACTTTGATTTAATCATAATGTACGCTGTAAACCTTACAATTATGACTTTTAAAGAGCAGGTCATATGGTATTTTAAAGTGTACTAATATTGTGTTGGAGTCCCCTACAACAGGTTTAAATGCATCTAAGGTCAGAAAATGTCATTTTCTCAGAAAATGGATTTAATAGGCCTATTAGAATAATTTTGCATTGATTACGAAACAGTTCATTTAATGCAATTTGAATCTTAAGGTATGTGAACCCTGCCCTTCCAAAAGCCAACTCTGCTTGTCAGCTGAGCGTTACACTGCTGTGATTGGCCAAATTGGGGCATTTTAAAACCATGTTCATGTCAAAGTGAGGGTAGGTTTAGGGGTAGGCTTAAGTCAGGGGGATCATTTTAACTGCTTGGTTGAGAAACACCCAGCGGTTTGAAAATGCCTAGAAATTGAGAAACGCCCACATTTGCTCTGCAGAGATCTCAATCTCTATTTAGGAGATTATACAAATATGTTACCTAGTGACATATACTGGTAGCAGGCAGAAGATTCAAAAAGGTAACCAATCGTAACATTAATAGAGACAATATATTTCTTTTTCATGCACTTTTTTATTAAGTGCTTTGCAGGCTGTTTACAATGAAGGACAGCTACATTACAAACTGTAAATAAGACATTTTTTGAAAACCCATATCACCTGCTCTTTAGTTCATATCCTAACACATCACACCAGTGTAATTAAGCAGCATAAATTTAATGGACCTCTTCCAAACAAAATGTGCATGTGCTGGTTGCAACCTTCTATTAAATACTGTTAGGTCTCGGGTCTCTCTCTCTGGTAAATGTCAAAGCAATTTTGCTCAGAATTGCTCTCTCCTCTCTGGAGGCTGCAGTACGGCTGGAAATACTGACAGATTTAAGACGTTGAAGGGCAAATGCAGCACATCTGTCAACACGCAGATGTCATGTGAACGTGATCCACTTATTGGGCACTACATCCTGCCTTATATAGAGATTAATTGTGTAGGTTTTTAATGCATCATCCTAATACTCAAACAAATATGCATCAGCTTAAGTATCATTTTAGTAAAACACTTTATATCACAGTTGTCTTTTCTACTGTTTTTTATTTTCTACTCTCTCTCTCTCTCTCTCTCTCTTTCCCTCACTTTCTCTTCAGTGAGATGAAGAAGGCACTGGTTGAGGAGGGCAGTCGGTCTGTTTTGCTGTCTCGGCAGCACAGGTTTAATGAGCGCTGCTGCATCCGCTGCTGCTCTCCCTTCACCTTTCTGCTCAACCCTAAACGTTCATGCCTGGACTGTTGCTACAACATCTGCAAGGGCTGCTGTACCTACAGTAAAAAGGACAAAGGCTGGCTGTGCTCCTCCTGCCAGAAGACCAGGTCAGTTCTGCCGCGTTAACCAGAGCTGTTGTGAGCGTGAGCTCCGTCAGGGGGCTTTCATTGGAAATGAAATGATTTAAAGGTATCAGGATTCAAAAACTTGGGATTCATGATATAGTGGTACTGTAGTGGTTACTGGTTGATTGACAGTATCAGTCAGTATTGGATATTTATTTGTGCATGCTCATTTCCCATACATTATTTTTTATGTTTAGGTAATCTATGCCATGACTAATTGATGTGAATCTTTTAAAAAAATATAATCTTTAGCAAATCTAAAAAATGAATATTTATTTTTCATACTGTACATCATAATGTTGCATTTCCTAAATTCACTTCTATCATTAAATTTATTTTAATTATATTTTAATATTTCATTCATTTAGACAAAATAGTATAGAATATAATTTGAAAAAGTAGTTTTTGTTCATACCTAATAAACTGAAAAGAAACTTTGGTTTGGTAAGAAGAGAACTTAATTTAAAAAAAATAATTAATTCTGGTTCTGTAAATAGACTTTCTATTGTGAAGATTTGCTTGTATATTGTATTTATGTTCCGAGTTGAGTTGCGTCTAATGTATATTTCAAAGCACCTTAGTAGTCATTTTAGTGTTAGTGAGCTAGTCTGTGGGTTTGTTTAACTCTAGGTTTAACGAAAGACAGTACAATAACTGTTTATAACAGAATATTCTCGCTGGGTATTCTGTTAAGACAGACGTCAGAATTATTATGTATAGAGCACAACATGACATTGTGCTGCCTTTGTAAATGTCACAGAGTGCTGTAGGTCAGAATTCTACTGAACCAAGACAGAAAGTATTTTTGCACTTCTAATATGCACATTAACTGACAAGCAAACATAAAACCTTTAAAACATAAAATCTTGTAAAAACATTTAGGTTTAGCTCATTTCATTTTGCTAACCATTTCAATTTTGGGTCACATTCTGTCTTATTATGGTGTTTCTACAGATGCGATATGAATCTGTAATGCTATTGAAACCCAAGAGCTTACACTTCACACACAGTGCATGGAAGGTTACTTTGTCCTATGGAAGTCCTGCATTTCTGTGCAAGCATCACTTTATTTATTTATAGCAGGATTATTCTCTCTCCTTCCTATCTTATACATACACACTCACACTTGAACAGAGGTTAAAAGAGCAGTGTATTAGATGATTACTGAATTGAAGCAGGTGATTTTATGTTATGCTTATGGACAGAACAGGTATATATGCTATCTGAATACAGTACATATGGCTTCATGTCTAGTTAATTAAATAAATACATAAACAAGTAATTCTCATATAAAGTCAATCTTAAAGTAAAATCCCTTCCTGTATGAAATGCATTCAGGAAGTGTCTATACATAATGGCAAAAGCACACTGAATGCTTTTTAAAGCATGAAAGCAACCCTGTAGTCTTTAACAACATCTCACATTTCTCTTTAACAGATTATCAAAACCTGGTTGTTGATATAATGTTGCTAATAATTGCATAATTGACTGATAATTATTGAATGTTAAAATTCCTGGCAATATTGGCCTGCTCCCTGGAGCATAAGAATAAAGATTCTTCGGATTTTTGATTTTCTTTTTGACCATATTCCTTATTGTATAATCTTATATGTTCTCATCAGGCAGAATGCTCTTAGATAAGCATTGAAATGTGGCTTTGTTCATGTTTTTCCAGACTACTGAAGACCCAGTCACTGGAGTGGTTCTACAATAATGTGAGAAGGCGTTTTAAAAGGTTTGGCAGCGCCAAAGTGTTAAAGAACCTCTACAGGAGGCATGCGGCCGAGCGTGGAGCGCTAGAGGAGCTTACAGGTACTTGCCATCTGGACTGTTGTATGACCTTCCTTGAAAATAAAGGGTACTTACACACTATGAAAATGCATCATTTATATATTTATAGGTAAAAGCTGCACGTTTGTAGAAGTTGCCACATTTCAAATCCATCTGCATTCAGTGGAAATGACCGTTTTAGATTGTCCTTGAAGCCCTAGCTCTGTCTTTTTTTACAGCTTATGGTTGCATGTGCACGCATGTGTTTAGCACTAATTCACGAGGGTTACGAAAAGAGCAGACAGGGCTCCTCTAGTCTGACTTGCCTCCTCTGTATCCAATTTAAAAGCAGCAGGATTTATGAGAATTATTCATGTTTATGGAGGAAGGGCTGTTGTGCACTTTGAATCAATACAATTTCAGAAAAAATAAAATAAAATAATTTCCTGCTCCCTGTTCACTGGAAAATCACAGAAAATATATGTTGTTTAAGTCAAAGTGAGCTTTATTGTGAATTCTGCCACATGTACAGGACACAAAGAGAATTGAAATACTTTAGATTACTCTCCAAATTTTTAAAATAATCTCAGAGATTATTTTTCTCTTTCATGCCATCTTGAAGCTCCTTTGCTTGTGTTTGTGGGCACAACCCTAAATGAGTTATGATCTGTGCCCAGCCTCCATTTGAGTTTTGCTGAGGTCTGTGAACAGAGAATGGCTTCTCCATGAAGAGGAAAGCTGTTAAGAGCAAGGCCAATGCCACATTAACAATGGATGACCGTAACTGTGGATGTTTGTCACCTCAGCAGACCCCAGTAACCTCTGAGGAACAATAGCTCTCTGGAGGAGAGTACAACCATTACAGTGACAGTGAAAAATAAAGAGCTTTGACCACAAAATTCAATGCACTACATGGTCAAGCTTTTGAAAATTTGATGCAGAGAAAAGCTAGGAGATAATCTGTTTGAGTTTAATGTCGGACAAGTGCTAAGAAGGGAGCGATGAGCTTATAGAATTATTGGATAGGTTTTTAAGCCGCAACATCAGTCTTCAGATTATTTCATAGAAAAGGCTATATTCGTAACATTACTTTGATTGGCTCTCCTCAGCAGAATGTAGGCGTAAACACTGGCTAGAAGGAAAAGGTAGGTGTTTTCATAGAGTGGTAGCCGGTGACTTCTGAGGCAGTTTGACCTTTACCGGCTTGAGGGGAGCACTTTAAATTGCTCTATGTGGAGCTGACTCATATCAATAGGTCAGTATTTACCCAGCAAATGATTAGTCATCCAACAGCTCTCTGAGACTGAGAGGGTGTCTGCCAGAGAGTCTGTCTATTAAATCAGGTGTCTGATCTGGAAGTGCTGTTGAATTATTCTATTTATCACAGGAACAGTTTGTCAATAACAACAACAACAAAAGAAATGTTTAATGCATATGGTTGCACTTATTTTTTCTAATTTAATATTGAGCCAAGCTCTTTATTCCATGTTTGTCCTACCTTAACAATTTTATGTATTAATATTACTATTAGATATAAAACTTTAAAATTTTATATTATTTTTTGGAAAGGTTGATGTCTCAAACTTTAAGTATTTCTTCATGGCATGCAACATGCATACACTTTCTAAAGTTATACATCCTCTGCAACTGAAAATGGATAGATTATAAAAGGTTATAAAGTTTCTTTGATGAAATGAGCTGTAACATTTTTTGCAGCAACAGAGGGCAGCACTTATGAAGAGAGTGGCTGCAATGAGAGTAGTATGTATGAGAGCGACTCCACGTTCTACAGGCAAAGTGAAGGTTTGTGAACAAATAATTATTTAGATATCAGTAGTTTTGGTTCCATTAGTTTTATACAGGGGATATTTGAAAACACTTTAGTTATTATGTCTCTCTTTCAGAGCACAGCATGGCTGAGACTATTAATGTGGCACAGCGAGTGGCTGAAGAGGCCATAGATGAGGCCATTGCTAAAGCTGAGAGCCAGGCTGACAGTCAAGTAAGATTTTCTCATTAATAGGTACAAGTTCGTTCATTCATTCTTGCTGTTCAGTAACTTTGCAAATGTGAGATAGCAGCTATTTGACATTTTGCTTTTGTAGGAGAAGCAGAGCGAAGCTCATTATTTGCGAGAGAACAGAGGAGAGCTGATAGAGGAACTGACCACAACTATAATACAGAAAGTGAGTAAGATATGACAGCAATGACCTTTTACAGTATGAATGCAGAGTTTTACATTGAGTAGATTTGTAGAAGGACACATGAATTCAGCAAGGATGTATGAAATTGATCAAAAGAGGCATTTGTAATACTATTTCAAATAAATGCTGTTCTTTTGAACCTTCTTTTCACATAAAATCCTTTCACAAGTTCGAACTTACTGGTAATTATTAAAAGGCGAAGCGAGTTTGGTGTGCTGTCCGTGGAGAGGACTCAGGGTTCGGCGGGCTCCTGAGCCCTAGGGTTATCAACCCCACTGGGGTCGGGGAGCATGTGGCTCACTGCACAGCCTGAAACCTGCGTGCCACCCCCCAGAGGAGACAAGCAAAAAGTGGAGTGGGGGAGGCTTAGATCGAGATAATGAGGGAAAGGGGCTTGTGCTATTTATAGTAAGTATCTCTTGCTCTGATAGGATGATGAGATGCGGGAAGAGGAGCAGGCTGATTAATTACCTGCACATGCTCTTCCTGAAATTTGTTTGCAAACATCATTAAAAAAATGAAAGAAAAGAAATGTTTCTTGAGCACCAAATCAGCATATTAAAATGATATCTGAAGGATCATGTGACACTGAAGACTGACTTAATAGTTGCTGGAAATTCAGCTTTGCCTTAACAGAAATCAGATATTTTAAACTATAATAATATTTCAAAATATTACTGTTTTACTGTTTGTAAAAAATATTACTGGTTTACTGTTTTTAATTAAATATTACTGTTTTTCCAAATAAATCCAGTCTTGGTGAGCATATTTAGCCTTATTTTACATATTATTGTTTAAACACAAAAAACTATTATTTACAGTAATACATATTTTCATTTATTTATTTTAATGCTTTTAAAAATTATCATTTGAGATTATCCATGAATCTGAAAGTATTTTTACACTCAAACATCAATTTATCAATTTTGACACTGTTTAAATAAGCGTATTATATTGGTGTATTTAAATGTCAGATTGTCCGCCGGAAAAAGGATCTGTCTGAGATGAAGTCTGGATGTAATCTGGACCAGAACAATGATGGAATCTCTCCTGATCAAACACAGAGTGCCTTTGATGTTTCTCTTTGGGTACAGTGACTTTTTATTTCTTTTAAAGATTAAATAATCTGCAATTTGGCATTGAATTTGGATTGATTTTTTTTAATTAATGTTTTGAACATTTTCTCTTCCCTCAGAGGTCTCGGTCAGCTTTCTGTCTCTTGACTGATGAGAAAACAGACCAGCATGCGAACACTGGGTCAAAACCTTCATCTTCCATAAGTCATACTCTGGAAACAAAGAAAGAAGAACCAATGCCTGTCCAAGCCATGCCTAGCTGGAGGAGTGTCGACCGACTGGACAATTCCAGTTAGATGCTTGACTTAAATCCATATGATTCTGAACTATAGTTAATCGTCTCTTCTTGTTTATGACAGAGATTTTAACCTTTTTAAGCTCAGTTTTTCTACATGTCTAAATGCTGTGTGTATGTTTTCAGTGTTACAGAGTCCTGATGGTAACTGGATTGCATATCAAAGCAACCTGCTCTCACGACCAGGCCTTTTAACCAAGCGCAAAAGTCTGGTCTACAGCGTCCTGGAAAGGGAGTCTGGCGTGGTGTCAGCTTATGATGAGATGGGCTCAGAGACAGAGCCTGAAGCTAATGGGGTCTGGGGTGCTGCACTGGAAGAGCTTCGGCGTAAAATGGCTGCCAATAAGCAGTTGAGTTACCCAGAGTCCTACAGCCATCAAACAACCATGCATTTGAATGCACAAGCACAGCATCTCACTGAACACACCTTGACTGCTGACACCGAGGACTCCACAGGTCAAGACGGGCCACTACACCAGTCCCAGAAAACTCTGCTGCCCTTCTTGAAGAGAAAAGTGTCTCTAGAACACAGGCGACCCTCATCCACCCGCCGGCCAAACATGATGGATATAAATTTCAATCCAGGAGGGGCTGAAAGCAGCGAGGATGGCCTAGAGGAAAGCAGGGTCAAGAGGTCACGGCGAAGGAGGAAAAATAAGAGAGATGAAGCAGAGTGGAAAGGACAGTCGGTATTGTCTTCGGATGTCCCGGTAAGAATCAGTGTTTGTTATACAACATGTTTTGGCTTTGATTTAGAACAAGAGGTTTTTAAACACCCATATATCATGACCCTCTTGTGAGCACACTTCATGTCATGTATAAATATACTCATTTTTTGTAAAAACCAAAAATATCATATGAAAATATTTTGTATTGTGTTCCGAATATATATATATATATATATATTTAGCTTTTTATACTACTTTTAATGTGAATTTCTTGCTATTTATTATTATATTAATATTAGTGCTGGGCAATGATTAATCGCGATTAATCGCATCCAAAATAAAAGTTTTTCTTTACATAATAT
>JAUCMS010000044.1:11057150-11075849 GCA_032357445.1 Enteromius radiatus | reverse complement strand
AGTATATACAAATATATTATGTAAAGAAAAACTTTTATTTTGGATGCGATTAATCGCGATTAATCATTGCCCAGCATATATTATAAAATGTGTATTATAAAATGTGCTGTTAATTTCATGATTTCTGACCAGTCTATAGAAAGCAGAATGAAAAGGCAAAAAAAAGGATTAAAATAAAATAATTAGAATTGTGTACTGTATGTTAAACAGTATATAGGCACCATATATGCAGACAACTGTTTTCAAAGAAGTCTCTAATGCTTACCAAAAATGTAAGAACATTATAACAATTTAAAATAACAGTTTTTTGAAAATGCAATTTAAACCTGTGATGGCAAATTTGTGTAATATGTGTGTGTGTGTCTTAAGAGTAATATTATCTTTCAGAAATAATTTTAATACATAAAAGAAACTGTTGAAAACAGTTTTATTGCTTAATATTTCTTGTAGAAACCTTAAAACATTTGCGATTCTTTGTGAGTAGAATGTTTTTAAAAGAACAGAATTTATTTGAAATACATTTTTTTCTAAGTGTTACTTTACTCACTTTTTATCAATTTCATTAATCGTCACTGAAGAAAAGTATTTAAAACTTTTTGACCCCAAACTTTATATATATATATATATATATATATATATATATATAAATATTTATTGATTTATTTTTGACATTTCTTGACTCTGATTCTTTAATTGGTAGGATTCCAGTAGTTACCTCTCAGATGCTCTGGTGAAGAGACGCTATGTGAAGCAAGACTCAGACTTGCATGGAAAAAGATCATGTGATCACAGTCTGGAAGCAGACACTTCAGACACTGCTACTCCTGACATCTTGAGCTCTGGAGCCATGACCCCTGATCCATTTGGACTTGGTCTCAATGCTTCCAACAATTCCAATTATGGGGCTTTTGGTGTAGTTGGCTCTTTAGATCAGGAGTTGACTACCAAACTGAAGGAACTAACCAGTCAAGTCAGAGAAACACAACTTTCTTCCACTGAGGATGAATTGGACAGGTTGGTGTATCAAATAGGGAATGAAGAAGGTGAAAGATTAGATGGAACGGAATCCACAAATCAAGTGAGATCAACTGAGATGTTGAAAGAAGATGATCTGACTTCCAAACTGAGAGAGCTGACCCGTCAGGTCAGTGACACACTACTTTCCTCCACTGAAGATGAACTGGACAGGTTTGAGTATCAAACTGAGACCAAGAGTTTAAATCAGTCGTTAAGAACTGAGGTGCTGGGGGTAGATGACAGGACAGATGGCAACGAAGTGATACAATATGACGAGAAAACCCAAATCTATGTAGAGATGGTTGAAAAAGCAGAAGAAGAGAGATCAGAGAAAAGGCAAAAGGACATTTTGGCAAAGCAGGGCGTTACTGAGCAAAATGACACGAGTGAGACCCAAATGTCAGAAGAAATTAGCTCTGTGAGCCAAAAACAGACACTTAATGAGACAGATGCACAAAATGAGAGAATTGAAGAGACAAAGAGCAAGGGAGAAGTTCAGACTGAAGAGAAAAATGCAGAAATAAAAGATTGTGGAACTGCAGTTGAAGGTCAGCAGAGCAGTGCTGAAAATACAGAGGAGCAGGAGGTTTTAACTTGTGAACTGGCTTTGAGTAGACTGATAAGTAAAGATGGAAAGATGGAATTTGATAGGATCATTAATACTGTAGTGAAGGCTTTCGATGATATGGAAGAACACATAGAAGCTTACACAAGTGAAGGGGTATTTTTAGACGGAGAGAGAAGTGAGGGAGAGAAACACGAGATGATGGAAGAAGAGGAGAATGGAACTAAACAGGAAACGGATGACAATACAATATCTGTGGGATGCTTTATTAGTGGAAAATCGAAGGAGGTGCAGGAAAAAGAGATGAAGGAAGAGGGCAAGATCAATGAAGTTGTGGCACTAAAGAGCAACACTGAAGAGACAGAAGATAAACAATGCAGAAAATCACTAGAAGAGAGAGTTCAAGAGAAGGACGGCAACACTCAAGGTGACTTGATTGAAAACAGGGAGGAACAGAGAGACCCCACAAGCTACAGCGCCCCATCTGGTCAGGGGGAGTATCTGTCACCAGAGGAGATCTACAAGGTAACAACTAAATACTCAACCCTAAAGGCTAAAGTAACCTTAGATGCTTGCAACTAACATGCTTTTATTTAGTCTGCTTAACCCATTTTTCTGAAGCTCTGTATTTCTTCTTTCTTTCTTTGTGTTCTGCCTCTATTTGATCTTTATTAGGATGCACACATTCTGGACATAGAGAAAAACCTACATTTAATCTCCAATATACTACAGCAGGTGATGATTGTATTCTGATACGGACAGTATGCTTTTATTTCTGCTACTAGTTGGCTACTATGCTTGTTCTCTTTTCTGTACATTTCATCTGATCATTTGTGTATTTTACATTATGGTAGGACTCTTTTTATCTTATAATTGTGACTTTTTATGCACTCGTCAAGATTTAACAAAAAATCTTTTTTTCTTCTTATGTAGTTTTGTTTTAGATTTATAAATTACATGAAGAATATGTTGGTCCGTCCAAAAAATATTTAAATGTTAACTGTATTCATTAAATTAGTATTAATTTTGCTTGTGTGGTCACACTAGATTTGCCCCATGCCCTATTAATTTCTATTTATGTGAATGTGTAAAGTTACAGTACCTTCCTCTGTATATTTGCTGTGAATAGAAGTACTCGGCGGCTTCACTGCGTAGCATCACCACAGAGGTGCTAAAAGTATTGAACGCTACAGAGGATCTGATTCACGGATCTATGGGAGATGGACTGTGCCAGTCAGACCACAGCGACGCCTCGATCATTCCCCCTGACGAGGCCAGGAGACTGGACGAGCAGCTCGGCAGACTGGAGGAGAATGTACGGATTCTTTCTGAGAAGAGCGTTTCTCACGCCACTGGGCATTTATGAGCTGCTTCTCAATGTATTCTGATTCATTTCACTGTGTGCAGGTGTATGTGTCGGCAGGGACGGTGTACGGGCTTGAGGCTGAGCTGGGGGATCTGGAGGAGTGTGCGCGCTGCATCAGTGGATCCACCACTGAAAGAGAGCTCGCTCATCTGGAGGACCAGGTGGCCTCTGCAGCAGCCCAGGTGCAGCAGTCTGAGCTCCAGGTGCGTTCGGCCTGGACGCTGTGCTCACTCTCGCTTTTTCTGAATCTCAGCAGCAGCATCTCGTAGCTCTGAAGATGCATTACACATAAATTAATGAGCAATAAAAGAAATGTTTTTGTTTACTTAAATTATTTTTTGTTATTTAAAATAAAGATATAAAAAATATAAAAATCGGAAAGAAAAAAAAAAGAAAGAATTACAAAAGCACTTAAAACAACAAAATATAAATGCAATATATAAACAATAGATGAACACAAACATTAGAACTTGATGTTAGAACATCTTGGACAGTACCAGAATTACTAACTGAAACTGAAAAAAAAAAAACTTAATAGAAATATAAAACAACAACTAAATAAATGACAAATACTTAACAAAATTACTAAACTTTAACGAAAATGATGAAAACTCAAAATATAAGGATACAACTAATTAAGAAGTATTAATAACCCTAATATAAAATGTCTATATACAGTACATACTATATAGATCTGTATATGCTGTATACTACACATACTGTATAGAATTATGCAAACATAACCAAACCTGCAAAGCCTTGCTGTTTACAATCAAAACTGTCACTTTCATATCTGCTTGCTTTGATCTGCGCCAAATTTTTTTTTACAGGTTTTAGACATTTCCTCAAGAATTGCTGCTCTGAAAAATGCAGGTCTTAATGTAACTCCACAGACCCACTATATCAAGGTCAAGACTCCAAAAAACAAGGTGTTGTTATATTTTAAGTAATATTCATACACATATTCCTACATGCTCACATGACTTCTTATGACTGTAACTGCTGTAATACTTTTGTTTCAGACACAAACCATTGGCTCATCTCGGAAACTGAGGAGACGACTGCCAGCACCTCCAAAACAAGGTAAGAGCTGCTCATAATCAATACAGCTGACATATTTTTTAAAGATGATTCCTGTGTAACTACAAATGAAAAGTGTAATGAACTCATTTTAAAATGCAGCAAAAAATATACCCATTTTCTTTATATTTGCTTTCCATTGCATTACTCAAAATGATTTGAATCTTCCATTTTATCTGAAAATTTCAGATAAAGAAGGATAAAAAGGATACATCAGCAAGCATCGTCACAAAGTTCAATAACTACAAACTGGTCACATGTGCCTTGAAGCTCATAGATAAGGTTTTATGGACTGGCAGGAAGTTCTGGCAGACAGATTCAAATAAACTGATGTATCTGGAAACTGAACTCATATAGTGATGCCATTTTACACAAACAAATTACCCTCGGTAAGACTGCTTTATTACCTCTCTCCCCTCATAATAAATAATAAACAAAAATAATGTAAAATAAAACTATGATGTGGAGATTTGTCTTGACATATTTGACCATTACTATGAATAAACCTCATCAATTAATCAAGCCAAAAATTGTGAAAGGAAGTAATGGGATAGTTCACCCAAACATTATTCTGAAATTATTTACTCACCCAGTGTTGAAAACTAAACAGTTCTGGTTAACGTTGACTTCTATTATATATATATAACATTTACAGCATTTCTCAAACTTTTTATTTTATATTCAACAGATAAAGACATGTCCGGCTATCCCTTATAGATTATAGATATATAGATTAATTTAAATTCCTGCCCAAAATAGTTTCTGGATTAGTCTTTCTGATCGATTTATCTGACAGATTTAGAGTAGATTATTTTAGCCATGTGTCAGCTATATGAATCATGCAGATTTGTGCTGATAATATCAATTTATGATGTTAGATTTGATAATAGAGACGTTTACAAACTGCTGTAAAGACACTGATTTATTGTAAACTGTAAATGATCTGTGTAAATGAATGGATTTCTTTGTTTGATTACATTTCATAGTACATTTTTGTACACATATTTTTGTTCTTACTGCTGTTGTTGAATCGAGTTGAATCTAAAACAGAATCCCAATTTATGGTATTCATTTACTGAAATGTTAAATTTCACTTTAGTTGTTGAGATCTACATTTCCGTTTGAGAATATTTCAAACGTACAAATTAAACATTTACTGTCATATACTATTGCGATTCATGAGATTATCTTGGATGTGTGTTTAAGTAGTGCTATATGTATAGTGTGTGTGTGTTTGTGTGTTAGATCAACTCTTCAGTTGCATCTCAGTGTTTTTCTGACACACTGCTAAATATTTGAACCAAGAATATTTCAAAGAACTATCAAAGCTTTTAAGATTCTTTTATAAACTGTTCCTTAACATTATCCACATGAATTGGATTTTTTTGCTATCAGAGTATAAAAGTATTATTTACAGCAAAAACACAGAATTCAGGCTTGCCAGTTTTACACAGGACGTTCTGTGAGGTGTTTGCAATACACAGGCCCATCTGACCCATCTGGTGAGAAGAGAGACACCAATAAGGGAACTCTCAGGAACAGGATCAGACCCTGGTTTAAAGGGGCCTCTGGAGAGAAACGAAAAAGCTCAGACGTGAAGGTTTTCCCTGAGCGCTGCAGTTCCACTGGCTTCACCGGGTTGGAAAAAACATTTCAGTGTCCACATTGTTTACATTTGCACTTTGGTGTGATGGTGCAATAGATCACTCACGTTTGAAGTACTCACTGTCATAAGGTCAAACAAATAGCACACTCATCCCAGCATCCAGTGCGGCTTCCTCTCAAAAACAGAGGATCTAATTCATAAACCACTGAATTCAGGTTAGCGGCGTTCCATGATAAGGAAACGTTCTCTTTGGTCAGCCACAATAAATCCATCTCTCTGGTCCGTGAGAAACAAGCTCTCTCTCCTGTCTGACACAAGAAAACTGTCTCTAGGGTCCATCACGATGAATCCTTCTTTATCCTGTCCCATGGCCTCTACCTCTGCATACGACGGGTGTCCTGAACCCCGTCGAAATTTCATGGCAGGCCAGTGTGTCGGTCGTCTCTAGATATCAAGAATAAAATTCAGAACAAACTTTTGAATGGCAGTGTACATTAATGTGCTAAAATATTTGTTCATTTCCATTAGCTGTATATGCTTTAGTTCAGAAGTTCACCTCTATGAAGAACAGACTGGCGCTGGAGGTGGGATGATAGTACATATATATAGTAGCCAATACTGCAACCACCATGAGGACCATAGTGATGAGGATGCCAATGAGCAGACCAGTCTGCATCTGCTGCTCTGTTTGCTTCTCTATAATGTCCATCTGATTCTGAGAGTCTGAAAGAGAATAGAACCATATTTTCTGAAAAAGTTCTGCTGAAATGCCACAAAGTCATGGGCTTTTCTACAAGGTTGCTATTGGTTCGTTACAAAAGACCCTTATCGAAAATGTTGGCAATGTATACATGTACCGATCAAATTCAGCATTGTTTTAACCACTGCACTGGGTTAACTTCATTGTAAACTTCCAGTTTTATTGGTATATTTAATAATAAATAAATTCTTGTCTTTCAAATGGCCAATTTATTTTAGGAAATGTGAACAATGAATGGCATTTTGACACTGTTTGATGTGGCGTGACAGATTTATACGCTCTGTTCACATGTCTTCTTTACTATTAGTTTTATCATGAAATAAACATGAATGAACATGTAATCATGTAATCTCTCAGTGTTTCAACCATAACTTCAAAACAAATCATCACATAGCATTTCATTTTCCTCATCAGTGTCCACTGCTCAGTAGTTTGCAAGAGAAATGAAGTCTAGAGAAGAGCATTACACAAGATATTAGACTACATCCTTGTTATATTTTACTTTAGCTGTTAGTGATGTCTTAATTATTTAATGGATATTTAAATAAATCTATTGTAAAACTGTTATGATAGCCACTGAGTCAATTTTCATACACGTTAAGTGTTGATAATGTAGAGCGTTTTTATTCCTTATTAAAAATATAATTATAAAATTATAATTTAATTTATTTAAACAAAAAAATTGAGATATGAGATAAATAAGTTTTTTTATACATATATATTTTACTTTCCAAACCTACTGTATGTGACTTTCTTTCTTCTGTGCAACATAAAATGTATTTTAGACGGTATTGTGATATACGTGACCCTGGACCACAAAACCATAAGAGTAAGTTTTTTTAAATTGAGATTTCTATATCACCTGAATAATTAACACAATATTTGGCTATTTGAAAATCTGGAATTGCTAATTAAAAATTTATAAATTTACAGTAGGAAATTTACAAAATATCTTTATGAAACATGATCTTTACTTGTTTTTTCATGATTTTGCCTAAAACAGATATTTCCTGAAAGATTATCCCTTAAATCTGAATGTTGTTTCAGAAACATCTTGTACTTGCTGAAATCCCGTTCACCACGCTCACGTTTGCGACTTAATACTGGTTTTGTGGTCCAGGATCACATATTCTTCCAAATAAACTGGAAGTCATTGAGCACCAAAACAGATTGGTTACCAACATTCCTTAAAATATCTCATTAATATGTGTCAAAGGTGAAAGAAAGTCAAATTTGGAACAACATGAGGCTAGAGTAGTAAATGAT
Source organism: Enteromius radiatus (assembly GCA_032357445.1). NCBI lineage: Eukaryota > Metazoa > Chordata > Actinopteri > Cypriniformes > Cyprinidae > Enteromius > Enteromius radiatus. The sequence goes on along the minus strand of JAUCMS010000044.1, from coordinate 11,068,189 downwards.
AACCATTTGACAGAATGTTCATAACAGTAGAGCACAGAAAACAAATGTTAAGGATTTACATAAAAACTGGACATTTATTCTGCAGATGAAAGGTCATATTTTTCATTATAGATTAAATGTCATGCTGTAAAAGGTTATGGCCTAGGGAAAAATGCAGTGAAGGTGTTCATTTTATCTTGGTTTGTTGGGCTCTTATAATTGGTTTCATTTGGTCCAAAGACATATCCTCTGCAGGACAAAGCGAGACTGATACATACCATCAGTGAGGATGCTGGTGGGAAGGTTTTTTATCAATAAGGGTGTGCTGGTGAGTTTGGTGGTGACTGAGGAGGCTGATGTGGGTGATGATGTTGTAGTTATAGACACTTCCGTCACTCCTGTCTGCCCCGCCGGAGTGCTGCTTCTGATGACAGGCTGCTTTCTGTCACAGCTCTGGCTCTTTGTCTTCTTGAAATACAACTACAGTAAGTTAGTGAAAATAAAAGCTAGTGGAACAGAGGAACGAAAATGGAGGTATACTGTATCTATTCACCTCCATTAAGCACCCACTATCAACCCAGTCCTGGCGATACTGGTCAAAACCACTGGAACATCTGTAAGAGAAACATTATTTGCATCTGTTGAGTCCCTTGCCTTAAAGTTGAAGCACACTGCACTTAATCTATTTGAATATGTGTGTACCTCCGCAGGCGACTGCACCAGCTACAGTTGAAGCCAATCTGAGCCGTAACACACATCTCACAACTGGAGAACTGAAGGCAGGCTGACAGCAGGAGGAGAAACATTTTAATAGCGACATGTGAAAGACGTGGGTGCTGATTAGCACTAGGGAAAGATATTAGAGTTCTACTGTATATAGAGCAGATAAAACCTAGTCCATCTGAGATGAATCTAGTTCTGTCAGCAGTGTAGACTCACTTGGTAGAGGAAGCATCTCAACCGCAGTGATGTTTGTGATCTTGGATTTTAAGAGCTCTACCCGATGATATTCATATATTGTTCTTCTTCTAACATCTGTCATAAAAACAAAAACAATAGAACGGAAGGCTGGTATCATTACTGACAGTTAAAACACATTATAAATATGACTAAAATAAAATAAAAGTTTAAGTATTATAATTTCTAAAGTTAAAACTGATGCAAAAATGAAACAAAATAGAAATTTTGAACCCATTTTAATCAAAAATGACTAATACATTTTATAATACTGTAAACATTAAATACATTTTTATAAATAATTGAAAATAACAATTATTTTCCCTAATAGGAAGAGTTAGAGTACTTACTGGGAAGCTGTTCAATCTTATGAAGAACCACAAATGCATCAGAGAGCCCGACTTTCACAGGATGATTCACTGAGCTGATTTTGCTAACGTCAATGGGAACCTAAAAGCATTTGAGAGTCTACAATCAAACCCTGCTTTATCTATAATATTGTGATTGGAGCTGTAAAACCAAAGAATATCTAAAACAACCTCTTTATATGCAAAGGTGATTCTGCCGTCCTTGTATAAAGCTGCTTGGAAGGTAAAACGGCCGAGATGAGACGCATCGTGGAGATACACATGGTCCCACTGCACAACTAGAGCTGTGCCTGAGAACAGAACGAGGATTCAGAAGACAGCCTTTCAAATATAACACAATTTAAAAAATTACAGCACATTCACATTTCTGTCTCATTTTACCATTATCACAGTAAATGACTGTGGAATTCTGGGAGATGCTCAGGTCAAAATTAGCCATGAGAGGAGCGATGTACTGAGTAGCAGTCAGCATTTTGTGGACAACATCTCCAGTGTAGATGAAACCTGAATAGAAATGGAATGTATTTCAAATCTACTGTAAATGTGGGGTTAGTATTTTTAATAATGAATACTTTTATTCAGCAAGCACGCATACATTGAGAAAAATTGGCAGTAAAGAAAAAAATACATATCACTCACCCCCCGTAGCTACATGAATTTCCCTTAATGGATGTCCGTAGAAAGGGAAATGGAAGGATAGATTCACTCTCTACAAAGACAAAGAAAACCTTACTAAATTATGTGCACAAAAATGAAGCAATTATTACAAAAATGCATTACAAAAAAAACAAAGAAACTTGGTGATGATCGTACCAAAGTTTGCCGATGTGTGTTGGAGAGAATTTCATGAACTCTTCCCATCTCCATTTGCTCAATATTTACCCACAAATCCTTGTCTAAACTATCTGTGGGCCCATAGAATTTGGACGTGTAGTAGATATGGTCCATATCTCTCTGATTAAAACACATTATGCACATTAATTACAAATGGGAAAGTATTTTATAAATATGAGTTAATACATTTCTGACTGTTCACCTTAATGGATAGATCATGACTCTCATTAGTCACAACTTCTGGGAAGTGCTCTGAATCCAATTTGCTGTGCTCTTTATAATGTTTCAGATTATGGTTCTGACTGATCTTGTCCACTGGTTTGGATGAGACTGTCCATCTCCTCCATCTTTTATTGCAAAACTTGAGGTTTACACCAGCACTCTCTTGCTTGGAGAACAACGAGACCCCTGAAGAATAAAGATTAATTATACAATATTATTTACTGTAGCATTGTCTGCGTTGCTACACACAACAATCACTGAATCACTGATAACCTACATGAATGTGAATTACTCTTTCAATCACAAAGAAGCTCTTTGGAGAAGTGAAGAATGTAACATTGATGATGATTTTTTAGCAGCTGTGCAACTACGCACAAAAATGACCTTTTAGTGCAAATAAACACAGTTCCCCACATCCTGCAGTGACAAATGTGTGTCCAAAGCACTTCTTTCACAGGAGAGAGTGAAACATGCTCAGAATTCCTCATAGCGCTGGACGGGGCAGTGTTTTGACTGGGGTAACATAGTTTGGATATAGAGCTTCTATATCTATATCTCCAGAGTAATCTGATGCTAATGTGAGAAATAAAATGATTAAAATATAATTAAAGCTTGAGATCCTGTAACGCAAAGAACCATGTGCTGTTCTTTTCCTGTCTGGCATTGTATGTGATATGCCCTCAGGTCTATCACATTTATTTTCAACATGCTGACAGAGACCACAGGGTACAGCAAGCATGCATGGGCCAAAAAATCTTCTGCATGGGTAGGTGCTTCGGTTAAAAAAAAAAAAGGATCATTAAAAATATAAATACTCATTGCAATTAAACTGCTTCTTCGTAACAAAGCCTAGCAACAATCTTTTTGTTCTAATTAATAATAATGCATGCCAATGCCTCTGAATTATGGGTCAGTGGCACTAATTTTGTCCTGATTTTAAAAATCTAATTCACAGTCTCCCACTTGAGCACATCAGTGATAAAATGCTTCTACAGTTATATTTTTAACTAAAATAATATATAGGTGGTCTATGAATAGAGTTATGAATACAAGGTATGGGACATTTATGATTTTCGTTTGGTGGTTTATGAAAGCCATCATATACATTCAAAACAATACACAATCAACAGTTAACAACAAAACCAAAGACTTAAGCAGACAGTATTAAAAGGCCTGTTTTGTTTTTTTGTCCTCAAAAATTATAGTTTTAAGTGAAAAATTAACGTGAGCGTTTTACAGTATGGAGTTAGGCTTGCAAGTTTAACTATAGCGTATAACTCGTATTGCGTATTTTGAAGAATGGAAAAAATATATAATCACTTACCACTGGATGGCAATTCCTGTAAGGTAAATTTAATCTGAATTACTGCAAATATTCCTAAGAAAAAATATGGTCTTGCCGGCAGTGCCATAACAAGTTATATTTAATGTGTCTCCCTGTACATTTAAATAAAGGGAGACGAAGCCAGAAAAGTTGTTGAACTGCACACTGAAGGGGCGCATAATGCGTGCTCCAAACACACCCACGCGAGACTGTCCAGTGACGTGCAAAGTGTACATTAAAATAATATTTTCCACCGCTGTCACTGAAAAAAACCCAAAAAAAACCCCCATAAAATCTTCCTCAGCAGTAGTTTTAATAATTTTGGTAACTACAGTATTTTTGAAGAAACTATGATTCCATAGTTACATTGTTATACATAAAGGTTTGCAAACCTCATTTAGACGAAAATATATTGTAACATTATTCTAGTGTACTACTAAACGTAGCCTACTTGAAGGAAACATTAAACATTGCCATAGGTCAGATATGAATTTTGAAGATGAGATTGAAGAACACGAAAAATCTTAAATGCAATTATTTTTTTCTTTTGGAAAAACACGTTTAATTATAAGGTATTTAACCACACTTAGAATATCACTCCCGAGTCGACCATGTTTCCTGAACATTAACAGCAGATTTTGTGTCAGCACAAGCAGAGCCATATTAAACAGTGGTTTAGCAAACCTTAAAGTAGTTTAACAGAGACATTAGAGACATGAAAATCAACCTCCACCTTTCATTTTGAGTCGTCTGAGCACTTAAATGATATTTTATCCTTGCTCGTAGGCATACTTGTATGGCTGAATGTGGTTGCGTGAGATTGTCTGTGCTGGTTTGAAAGGTAGCAAGAGAGAGCATTGGCGTACAGTTAGGAAACTGGTTCCTGTGAGAAATGAGTGGATTAGGGGAGTGTGACATGTCTCATAGAGCTGAGAGGATTCTCTGACCCTTTGGTTTGGAAAAGTCAGACAGCTCTCTCCTGAATGATGGTAGGTCAACTCAAGATGTAGGGGTTTAATAAAGCGGTTCAAATCCAATGTATTTCTCCCAAGCCCATGTTTGCTGAGAATTCATTTTTGGAGAAAGGAAATAAATGAAGTCTAAAGTAAAAATTATTGAAGGTCAAAACCCATTTCAAGTACACCAGAAAGATCTTGTAATTTGCCTAACCTAAATTTTGAGAGCAGTCATATTGCACAAGTGTTCACTGATAATATTTCAGCATTTAAAAGTACATTTGGTTTCCCAACACTTTAAATAAAATCTTATTAGCACATTAGTAATCTTCCTGAGTTTATTTGCATGATGTAAAAGTGTACAATAAAAAAAGAGAGTCAAAAATAAATGGAAACACCTTTAAAAGGACACTTGATAAGACAGACAATAGGTTATCACATAATATTTGAAGATTGTAAGAATTGCACATATATTGTCAATTAGACATTTCATTGGGTTTACAGCACATGGCGTCCTCTCAAGTTTGTGCTGTGTTTGGCAATGATAATGATTCAGTCAGTCAGGCATTTAAATGCCATATGGCTACAGTTAATCTAAATGGTTGGAATATTGCAATTATTTCTCAGTATAATAAAGAGATTTATAAAGATTTGTTTCGGTCCGTGTCTGCGATTCTTCATCTTATATGAAAGATGTATTATTTCCATCTGCTGAAAGTGAAATGTTCCTTAATTCACTGGGGTTGCCATCCTCTCCTGTAGATGTTAATCCCTGGGAAAAATAGCAGTGGCTATACTCAGAGACAAATTCTTACAACACTGCACGCATAAAAGCATATGTCTGTTGTCTGGAAAAAATACTCACACTCATGTTGCAGTCAAAGTGGATATAAGAAAGGTTACTATCAAGCATGTCATCTTCAAGTATAGACTCCCTGTAGAGAAACAAAAGACTATTCAAGGACGCTTCATTTTTATCTCGTTACAGGAATAGTTCACCCAAAATTTTTTTTTCCTAATATGAAAGTCAATGGTGATCCAAAACAGCCTGATACAAACTCTTTTCAAAATATCTTCCTTTCATGCAGATTTGGAATTACTAAAGGATAAGTAAATTATGACAGAATTTTCGTTTTTGGGTGACTATTCCTTTAAACTGTCCATGTATTGAGCAGTACATACCTTTTTCTTTTTTTATTCAGCACAAAAAGGACAGCAACAACAGTAAATATCACAAAAAGTGTCACTCCCACTCCAACACCTATACCTACAGCTAAACAAACCAAATATTAGAGAAAACACATTATATAAACACAAATCACACTTTATAGCACAATCTATTTACCCAAATACATATGAGCTGGGTTTAAAACATGAACATTTGCCAAGAGCCAAATTTGCCAGTTGGCCAGAACTGTAACAAAATCTTACCATTCAAGTTTGCAAAAGTTATGATTATAAGAAATGTTTCTTAAGCAGCAGATTAGAGTGATTTCTGAAGGATCATGTGACACTGAGGAAATCTTACCGATCTCAAAGTTTTGAATGGAAGCGTAAATAGTTTATGCCACAATTATAACATGATATTCTGTTGATGATAAAGCAACATTAACGACTAGAAACATTTTCAATTTACCCTCCACTGGAAGAAGTAGCAAAAAGTACATCTGGACCCTGCTCGTGAGATTACATAAGACCGGCCTGCACTCATACTTACTGTCACGGTGGTGTGGAGGTGGAGAGGTGGGATATGAATCACAAGGCCCCGGAATGATGTGAATATCATCAATAGCTATACTTCCTTTGGGACCTGCTCCCTTCAGGAATTCAAATATAAACTGTGGAGAGAGGAGTAAAACAATGATGTGCTGTACACATATTTTGATGTTTTGTTTTGAGTGAATCTTAGAATGATTCAATTTCATCGAAGTCTGCGTGATGGAGTTTGATACCCAGAAAGGCTCTTGGTATGCCACATATACGTTGGCTCTCCTCCACACATCACCCTGATCTCCTGACTCCTCCCATACTATCTGGCCAAACTTATTCCCGCTGTTGTGGGTGGTCCTGAAAAAAAGAAAACGTCTCCATGAATTCTGAATGAATCTAAAAATCTATATTCACAAAAGGTGTTTTTTGGCCATGGTCCTGTACCTGTTATTTTTGTATAACTTCAGCGTCCCAACGTTGTATCCATACATATGATACCAGAATGTGAAGCAGTGCCCTCTGCTGTCAGGGGTGAATATCTCACTCAGGATCATGGCAGTGTTTCCCCAGGCCCCCACAGAACTATCCATATAAAGGTAATAACCTAAAAACATACAAGCATCACTGTCACTGTTTTACACCTGGTATTTTCATGTGTGTTAAAGGAAATTGTCACCACTTGTGGTTTTATTTTAACAATTGCTCTTACTTTATAACTGTAAAAATCACTTCTTTAGTGTTACGGCCTGCGAGTTGTTAAATCCATGTTTGTTTAAAATGCTAATTTTGCAAATCATCACAGGAAATCCTGTATTTTAAGGTATGTTTAGATTCAATAATTAATTTTTCAGTGATCTTTTCTCTGTTACACTGTTGTAATATCTGAAATATCCCTTTAAAACCAGGAGTAAACAGTGCCACAGTTTATTTCCTGATTCAAAAAAAATTTCAATGAAGCTCAGTGACCTCTTTCAGCTCACCTGTGGAAGTGTTGGTGGTGTGATCCACACTGGGTCGTGTGTGGTTTCCAGTCCCTGCCTGAGCTCTGATCCAGTCAGCGTCATCCACCTCCAACAGATTCATCCAGCTGCAGAAGTTCACCTCAAAGTCACACTGTCCTGAAGCAGTGCAGGGATAGTTCGAAAGCTGAACATCATCAAGTGCTATGACTCCCAGTTCAGTTTGGCCTGTAATCCCCTCCACCACAATCTGAAAAGACAGCTGTATTAATGAGGACACTCCTGCAGTTCCACATCATTAAGCTCAAGGGTACAGACTGTAGTTTAGTGAACGGTTGCAGTGACAGCGCCTGCATATAACTTTACAATAATCTGTGATTGTAAATCTGAAAATATGTGCTGGATGTTCTGATCAGTCACCATACAGTGCGCTGATTCAGGGACTCACCCTGTAGTTTGACCCTGAAATGGATAGCGGAGCCTGAGCAAACCTCCACAGTCCACCCTGTTCTCCAGACTGGGTCACCAGCAGGGGCTGATCTTTTTCTGAGAACTGTTGATACACATTTAGGGTCCCACTGCCCTGTCCCTCCATGTAATACCACAGCTGGAGACACTTGGCATCACCTAGAAAAGAGCATTGTTTCTTTTCATGAGAGTTTTCTATCCCTCAAGGTATTATTTCAGAAAAGTTCACAGTTGATATGAAGAGACGTGATTCTCACCTGTTTGAAGCAGAGGCGATGTCATTCTAGCAGTATGTCCTTGCACATGGGTAGGCGCACTTTCCATGTAAAAGTAGTATCCACTCACTGTGTTGGTTGTGTGATCAAAACCAGGTCTAGATTTAGATTTGACATTATTTCCTGACACTCGGATCCAGTCCAGGTCATCATCAGTCTGCTGTATCCAGCCACAATCCCCCTCTTCAAAGTCACAAATTCCTTCTGAAACAATTATGAGTTGGTAAAATAAATATTAATTTATAAAAATGTAAATATGAGATGATATTCAAATTTTGTCTGATATAATAGTTAGTTACTATATTTGTTCAAATATTGAGGGGCACTTTCGGCATTGGTATATTTAAACAAGTTGCTTCTGACATGCCCTAAATTTGTCACTAAGCTCACAGTTCAAATTTGATACTCAAAATGGATATAGATGGATATATACAACATTGTGTTACAGCTGTGTGCCAAATGCTTGTGGTGCTCTAGCAAGCATGGAGGACATTTCAACAGGACAGTGTGAAAAATTTCAAACCAAATGCTAAGCTATGTTATTAATTACCTGTGGGACCACAGGCACCTTTAGTGACAGATAAATCATCTATAGCAATATGACCAGACGGCCCTCCAACTGAAGCCTCAATTAATATCTGATGAACTTCTGTCAGTTTCACATGACTCTGAGCCATCTGCCATTCGGTCGCCTGAGAACCCTTCCTTTGCCACATCTACAGTTTTAGAGGGGAAACAAATAAAACAATCTGGTTAGTATAAAACATATTTTATAGTAAAACATTTACTATGAGAGCAAATGCATTTCTTGCATGTAAAATTAGAAAAACCCATCCAAATGCCCTGAAAATTGTATTGTTGTCTTACTGGTGTGATATGGTCAGATGAAATGTCATATATAGACATTTTTAGTGATCCCACTGTTGCTCCAAACATGTGATACCAGAATGTAAAGCAATACCCGTCAGGTCCAGTTGGGGGAGACAGAGGAGACTTCAGATGAGCAGAATCCCCTGCACTGCTGTGACCTGAGCTCTTGATGTACAAATAATAGCCTGTAATATAGCAAGAGACACATAATTAAGACATGTGATGATTGAGCTGATAGTGTTATGGTACACATGGTTGTTAGCACACCATTTCCACTGGTGTGGTCACCTGGAGGACCAGCATTTGGGGTCTCAGGTCCGCTCCATCTCTCCCAGTTTAAGTCCTCGGCAGCTCCCTGGATCCACGCACACAAGTCCTTCTCAAATGAGCATGTGGCCAAGGAAAAGTCTGGAGTACAGGAAAATTGAGGCACAATCTTATAATGTGGACTCTGTTTGCTCAGTACTTTAAAAAAAAAACAGTAAAATCAGTAATATTGAAATTAAAAAGTACTGTTTTCTATTTTAATACATCATAAAAGGTCATTTATTCCTGTGCTGGCAAATCTGACTTTTCATGACACCTGCTGATCTGTTACAGGATTTAGGGGGAAAAAAACAGCATTTATTTGACATGTAAATTGCCCTATGGGTTATGAAAGGATTTTATAGGTATTTATATTTTTGGGGGTCACAAAACAACAGGTTGGCATCCATACAATGTCAAAAAACACTTTCATATACATTTATTTTGAATTGAAATATACATTGAAATGTACATTGAATCCAAAATCCCTCCAGTGATTCATCGGTTTCATTTAAAGCAGTGTTTGTGAGTTTTTATCGTGTACAACAGCAGCACCTAGTGGCAAAGAATTAATTTACATTTTCACTCGGAGCAAAAAGATCATTCATTTTGATGTCAACATAAACAATATATGTGTATAAAAGTTTCTAGTTTCTTTCATTTCTAGACTAATGCCATGGCAAAGTACAACACAATAACCTTGTGTCATATGAAAAAAGCAACATCATTTCCCACCTGGAGGTTGGTAGTCTTTCTCACAGTTGTAGAAAGAGATATCATCCAGGGCCATGGTCCGAGTTGTAGACATAAAATGATCCTGTCTGAGTGAGGTCTGGCTGCTGAAAATGATCTTAAATGGGACACAGGAAAAATATATCTATATTCATGCAAAAAACTTGCCTTGATAAGTGTATGAGGCGAGATCCTAGAGGATTAAAGGTCAGATGATTGCATGTGTACATTGACATACCCTGTAAGGCTGCTCATGTTTGGCCAGTGGTAAGTGTTCTGGGACCCACTGTGCTGAAGTGCTGCTGGATCGTGACCAGAGCAGTTTCCTGTCCTCCTCTCCCTTCTGCAGGATCACGCTGAGATTGCCTGCACTTCCTGCACTCATGTGGAAGTGAAACCTAGTGTGCAAGAGATAAACAAAAGAGGACAACCGGGAACAAGGAACATGATTCAGTGTTGTGGACTGGAAGTATTTGTTTGTTTCACAAGAATATTTTACTGGACATTTAAATAAAAGCGGTGTTGTCACTAGTTATGCACATCATCATTATGAATGTACTCACAGAAGCTGACAGTATGCAGAGCTGATAGGCAGGGATGGGCTCTGAAACACAGCCTCATTATTAGATGGATCCATGATATATGTCTGCATGTAGTGCCCTGAGTAGAAGTAGAGGGTAAAAAAAAGAAAATTAATGAATTTGTTTTGATATGTAAAGTTAATGGATTCTATCACTGAATTACCTGTTCCAGTGGTGTGGTCAGTGGGCAGGTCTGTGCCGTTTGAAGCCTTCACCCATTGCCATTTGTTAGGACCTACACTTATATCACTCCATTGACACTGTCCATTCTCAAAATTGCATGGACCTAGAGAGATACAACAACAATCATACTACTTGTAATAATAAATAGTATACATACTTTTAAAAAGAATATAATATGGAATATGGAATGATATATATATATATATATTATTGCTGTCAAATGATTACTCGGCATCCCAAAAGAAGGTTTACATAATATATGTGTGTGTGTTGTATATATTGAATTGTATTAAAAAAAAAAAAAAAAAAAAAAAA
>JAUCMS010000044.1:11026691-11057050 GCA_032357445.1 Enteromius radiatus | reverse complement strand
GTGTTGTATATATTGAATTGTATTTAATAAAAAATAAAAAATAAAAAATAAAATATATATATATTAAATATATTTACATATAGTTTATATGAATATAAATTATATATATATATATATATATATATACACACACAATTATTTTTTTTTACATTTAATCATATGAATGAATAACTCACCACATGTTTCTTCATCTTCCCCTAGAGGGCAGTCTAGGACATAATTACACTGAGAACCAGCTGCAATGCATGTTACACCATCTGACCTCCAGCAATGAAACTCATTCTCCTTTTGACAAACCAAGTATATTAGCAAATCCGTAGAGATTTCACAATGCAAAAATTAAAGAAACAGCAAAAATGACTATGGGACATATTTATACTTGATCATTGCACAAGAGTCACTGCATACAAAGGTTACAGCTGAAATGTCCTAACCTTACAAGGGTTGACTGTTGGTGAAGCTGGAGGAGCATCAGTCATTGATGGTGTTGTTGTAGCTGGTGTCATCGTTGGTTCAGGTGTTACTGGCAGCTCACTGTTGTCAGGATCATGAGCACAAGTCACAGAGAAAGAAAGATTGTCCACTGCTGTCTGTGGCACATGAGCCTCACCCATTCCCACATACTGGAGAACAATCTGAAAATAAAGCTTAGCTAGTTTAATTTTTTATTTATTTTTTGCATGATTATAGCAGCCTATTTACTGCATTAAATTATGTAAACGACTTGTATACTATAAAAATCTGGTACCTTGCTCTTAACTGAGGTAGAAAAGGTGACTTCCGCTCTGTGCCAGAAAAAGCTCTGTGTCACAGTCTTCTCCCAAAGTATATGGTCATGATTTCCATTACGAAGTGTTCTCAGTATGATGATTAGCCTGGCAGATGTGCTGTTTTCACTATGAGAGTAGTGGTAGAACCTCACCTACATAAACAAGGTGCATAAGTATACATATGAAAGAGTCTGTGTGTTTCATTATTTGATTGACACATGAGTTTACAGTAACTCACAGTGCAATCACTGCTGGGCAGCAGGGTGCTGGAGATGATCTCAGCAGTCTGGTTCTCACCCAGATCATGTGCTGGCGTAATGTAATGACCTGGAACATGACACAACCATTTATTATAAGAGGTCAATAATATCAGTGGTACATGAAGCATTCTATATTCTGCTATAAAACAATAATTTAAAAAATGCCATTGTTTATATTCTCTATAGGTGTCTAGTGTAACTATTATAAGTAACTTGGAAAATTATGTTTACCATATTTTTGGATAGTTTGCACAAAGTTTGGCCATTACTACAGTCTTTAGTGTCATATGATCCTTCAGAAACCATTCTAATATGCTGATTTGGTGCTCAACAAAAAATTCTTATTATCAATGTGTGATTGGTACACATAACAAATCCCAATTTAACCCCTGGGTATTATTGTACCTGCTGCAGTATTGCGGGTTTGATCTCTTGGTGGTCCATACTTAGGCCAGGCCTGTTCTCCTTTCTGCAAAATCCAGCCAGTTTTCAAGTCACTCTTTTCCCACGAACACATGCCATGCTCGAAACTGCAGCGATGGGTAAAACCCTTCATATCTAGACCGACAAAAAACCATGATACAGTACAGTTCCTCATATTATGTAACTGTCTAGTGCAGGGGTAGGTAACGTCGGTCCTGGAGTGCCAATGTCCTGCAGAGTTTAGCTCCAACCCTGAAAAAAAACCCCACCTGCCTGTAGCCCTAGTAATTCCGAAGACCTTGATTAGCTTGTTCAGGTGTGTTTGATTAGGGTTGGAGCTAAACTCTGCAGGACATTGGCATTCCAGGACCGACGTTGCCTACCCCTGGTCTAGTGTATTTCAAAAGTGCCTTCACAGCTGAACAAAACAAAGAGACCATGACAGACCTGTATTTTTGATCATTTAAACAGACCTCACACGTCTAACAAAGCATTATATTTGATCCTAACTCATGAATAACCTGCAGTCATACCACAGAGCTCTTCATCTGTGCCATCACCGCAGTCATCGCTGTAGTCACACACTCTGTTTGGCTCCACACACACCTTGTTTGAACATGTAAACATTCCCTCTTGACAAGATTCTTGAGGCCCTGAAGAAGAAATGTCTTCAGCCATTACATGCCATGGTTAAGGTTACAGTTATCTAACTGCTTTAAATCTGATTTATCCATCAGAATAAGTTTATGTTTGTAACCTGCCTGGCAGAGGGCAGTTGAAGAAGGAGATGTCATCTATAGCGATGTCCCCGAGCTCACTGTAGGTTCTGGTAGCTTCGAAGAGGAGAGTGAAAACTTGATGTGTGCGACCAACACTTAACTCTGCACGATGCCAATCATCTCCATGATTACCAGACATCCACCACAAAGGCGTCCTTCTTGGGCCCTCCTGGAGGAACACTTTCAGTTCCCCAATGCCTGGGAAAGATTTGATAACGCAGAAAAATAAATTAGAGAACTAAATCTTTTAGTATTACCAGAAATACTGTAAATATGTTTCGCAATTACACTAATAAGCATTAATTTACAAATAATACTGAATTAATGTATAACTTATGATTATCTAAGCTATTCATTAATGATATATATATATAAATAACTAATAGTTCTAATTAACTTGTTAATGACCATCACTGTTTATAAAATCCATTTATTTTTGCAGATTGTTGAGCACTTAAGCACTTTGATAAACAGAGATGGTCATTCATTAATTATTAGCTGATGGTTTGTGAATATATCATTGCTGTGACTTTACTTGTTGAGGCACATCTTTATTAACTCATCATTTAGTAATTGTAGTCATTTACACATGGATTTGCACAAATAATGCAGTAATTAATCTATTAATGCATATTATCTTACCAATTTTGCCTGGAAGTTAAAATACAAGACTGTTAACAAGTTAATTAACACTATTAGTTAATAAAATTATTAGTAATAGTTGTTAGGGAATTAATCCATTAAGTTATACATTAATTCAGTATTATCTGTTCATTAGTTAAGCATGAATTAACATTTATTAGTGTACACATAATACCAAGACATCTAGTCTTACCCTCTCCAAACATGTGGTAGTAGAATTCAAATAGACACTCATTGCTGGCCTCTTTCATGGCTGGACTCTGTAGAGCAGCGTAGCTATTCTTCTCACCACGACTGGCTTCTACTGTCATGTACCAGCCTAAAACAAAAAAATGTACATTTTTTAATTATATTCTGTTTTCACTGTTATTTAATTTATTCCAGTTCAGTTTGTTGTCTTTCATGATCTAGAATCACTGACTCATTAATGTCTTTATTTAATTCCATACTAAAACTTAACAACATAACTACTTTTCATGATATATACATGTACAACTGTGTTAAAGAATACTGGGAAAAATGCATCAAAATTTTCAACTTCTACATATGAAAAAAACTACCAAAATGAATGGTACATGAAAAAAGTAATAGATTTATTTTGGAATATTTGTCGTCTGAAAGATTTTACCCAGCTCTGTGCCAGTAGTGTGGTCAACTGATGGTCCAGTGTTGGCGGTGGTTGTACCATTCTGATCCCTTTCCCAAACAAACTGCCCAACACTGATATCTTTCCATTCACAAGTGCCTGTCTCGAAGTCACAGCCAACAAACACTCCGCTTTCCACACTGATGTCTGAATGTAAATCAGTTAAAAAACATTAACCATTCCTCAAATAATGCTTTAATAACACAAAACTATTCTTTTTTTCACTAAGTAGAAAGCACTGAGCCGTTCACCTTTACATGGACCATTTGTCAGTCTAATGTCATCCACAGCGATGTAGCCTTCACTGCCCGTTTGAGCCTCTATATGAATCTGATATTAAAGTTTACAAATGTTACATGGTATGATTACAAAAGGGTAAAATATAATGGTAAAAGCTTTCTAAATAATAGATGGGTAGTTCACACCTGAAAGGGTTTGACCTCAGCTATAGTGACAGAGACATTTTTCCAGTTGCTCCCAGTGATCTGTGTTTCAAACAAGAGTTCTTGCCCTGTTGCACCTGAATCTAATAGCACTCTAAGGATTCCAGGGTCACTGCCAATAGAAAAGTGCAGAGTAAAAACAGCATTAATCACAGATGACAGTTCAACAGGGGAAGAGAGGGTGTCTTAAGCCAAAGTAGAAAGATGGGAAAGCAAGAACAGACCTTCCAGTCATATGGTACCAGAACTCAAAACAGGAGTCACTGGTTGGCTGGATCTTTTCTGAGATCAGCACAGAATGACTTTTTTGGCCTTGCGTGTTCTTCTGAGATGGGCTCAAAAGAAACTTGCCTGAAAGAGCAACAGGAAAAATAATGATCACCATGTGTTATGTCTAGTCAGTTGTCTTGATATATCATTGTGTGCAATATCAACAAATATAATAGATAAAAGAGTAAACTCTCACCATCTGCAGTGTGAGTAGTGTAATCAACCGAAGGCCCTCTGTAGTGACCGTCTGCATGAATCCAGTCACGTCCATCTGTGACGCCATTACCAGCATTCACCCATGTACACTTTCCTGACTCAAAGTCACAACTTCCTCTTGGAGAACATGCTCCAGTTTTAACTGAGACATCATCCAGAAGAACAAATGACTGAGAGTTCAAACTGAGCTCTGCTCTGAATGCCACCTGGGTGTGAATGTATAAGCAAAAGATTAGACCAGTTCTTTATAAATAATACAATTCAATGATTAATTCACAAATTGCTACTTGGCTAATGGATTAACCATAGCTATTTATTTTAGATGAAAGAAACAAGATTTGACCACAATGTTGATCTGTTTGTCAATTTTCAAAAAACTAACAAATTTGATTCCAAGTTTTTTTTACCACAGATTTACTGAAGGGTGCTAAGAGTTTTGGGTAGCGGGAGCCCCAAACCAGATTACTTCAGTTTTACTTTCATTCAAATTCAGATCATTTTGTGACGTCCAAGATTTAACTTCACGTAAACAAATCAGTAGTGAGTCAAAAGAGCTTTCTGCAAAAAGGTATATCCACCTGAGTGTCATCTGCGTTACAATGAAAAGATGCTTATGAATTATAGAGCCTAAGGTAACTTTTATAATGAAAACAAGATTGAGCCGAGAATGAAACCTTGTGGAACCCCTGAACAATGGGGTAGTTTTAGAGTAGAGTTGACTGAAATAGGCTGAAAATGTCCTATACATATACTATATAGATGAGGATATTGTGATCAATGGCATCAAAATCTGCACTGAAATCTAATAAAACTAAAACCACTGAGTTACCTGAATCAGGCTAGAACGTTTTCAGCCTAGAATGTTTTCAAAATGATCAGTGAAAAGCGAGATTGTCCATCCAAAACGAGGTTATATCATGATATACTAAAATTTATGTAATTCCAAACCATATGATATTCTTCTTTGTAACAGTTTCAGTTCCTATTTACTTCGAAAAGAAACTAAACTGTTTGGTTACCAGCTTTCTTAGAATATCTTTTATGCTTCACAAAATAAAATATTTAAAAAAAGGGTTTAGAATCACATGAATGAAGAGAGATCAGAGAATTTTCATTTCTGGGGGAACTATCTCTTAAAATTTTGAACGCTTTCTCACTCATAGCTATTGTGTGGCTTCAAAATTTAATCTTGTTTATATATGTGATTGTGAAGTCCTACTAGTTTGATGACAATATGAGGATGAGCAAATAATGACAACATTTTTATTTTACAAGCAATTATATATTAGAAAATTGAAAAACTCACTCTGAATTCAGAGGGAGATGACACAGTGACTTCTGCCACTTCCCAACTATCAGAAGATGCCCCAGAAATTGACCAGAGAGATGGACCCAACTCTCCATTTAGATGAACATATACTGACAGAGAATCACCTGAGCTTGCAGACAACCAATACCTACAAACAGGCAAAACATCTTACTGGGCATTCTAATACTGTGAGTTAAGGCTAAAACAGAGCTTAAGAATGTGCCATGTCTGTCCAATGATGGACAGATATAAGATTATTATCATACCAGAACTGCACACAGGACTCTGTAGATGGGCTATACTCTGGTGTTAGAAGGTTTGAGACCTCTGGTTTCTCAATTTTGGCTCCAAGCACAGCCATTGAATGGCCTGTCATGTGACACAAATACACGACATGGGTCTTTAAAAGACCAAAAAAACTAAAAACTTTTACAACAAAAATGGTTGCAGTACTCACCAAGTTCAGTTCTGTATGTATGGTCTGCATGGCCTCTGCTGCCGTTCACACGGAGCCAGATAGAGCTGTCAGTCACATCGGACTCAAAGCCACAAAGCGAGGGAGACTCGAATCCACACGGGTCTTTGGGAGAGATATCACACAGGAGGACTTTAACTGCTGTCTTGTAATGTCTGATAATTAGATAAGATGCTTTGACTCACTGTGCTCCACACAAGCTCCTGCAGTCACTCTGAGGTCATCGATGGCTATGAATCCGCTGCCTCCTGCTGCTCTGTTCACTGAGAACTTCACCTGTACAAGGGGAAAGAATACTCTAGTTGTTGGTCAATATGTTTAATAGTGGATTGAGATTTAGACAGCTTTTCAGGAGGCAGATCTTACTCGAGCAACATCTGCAGTGTTAATGGACACTTGTGCGTTCAGCCACTCAGAGATCTGGGAGCCTCTTCTTGTCCATGCCATGGTTTCCTTTGTTTTCTGAAACCAGCATTACTCATGTTTTATCATGACAAAAATAACTTTTTGCCTTTTTTTTACAGAAAAGACTATTTGAACTTTTTTGAAACAACTTTTAAAAATAGGACTATTTAGAAAATAAAACCAGTTTTATATAGCTAATATACAGTGTGTGTGTGTATATATATATATATATATATATATATATATATATATATACTTTTATATATTTTTTAAAGAAATTAATACTTTATTTAAGCAAGGATACATTAAGTTGATCCAAAATCAAAACAACAAAACAATACAGACTTTCTTTACTAACATAATCAGCTAAATAATCTGCTGAAAAATCAGCTTTGGAATAATTTCATCACAGGAATAATTTAAGTTTTAAAATATATTAATATAACATATTAAGTATCATATAATATAGTATATTAAAGCACACTGTAATAATATTTCACAATATTAATATATTAATTAACATATCAATATTAGTTTTACTGTATTTTTTGTCAAATAAATGCAGCCTTTGTGAGCATAAGAATCTCCTCCTAAAATATATAACCCATAGGCTAATAGTTATTTTTTATTGCTAAATACTATTAGAATATTGTGCAAATTTGCACAAGAAAATTTATCAATACTGCGTCTACAAGAAAAGATAAAACAACCTATTAAAAAATGAATTTTATATACTGCTATGTACTTCTATGCAATGTATATTCCTTAGCTACAACATATTGACAATACTTTGTATGTCCTATATAGGATATCATTTTCATGCAATTATTCAGAGTTTAAAAAAAAAAAAAACAGTATTCATCATCCAAACAAGTTTAAGATTCATAAGTAATGACAGCAATGAGACATTGATTGTTGAATTTACCGTCTCGACAAGCAGATCTAAGTTTCCAAGAGAAGCTCCTAACATGTAGTACCAGAATCCAATGCAGATGTCGCTGCTCTGAATTATCATTGGTGTTGAAATGACTGCTGTCTCGCTGCTTTCATGTTCTCCAGACATATTTACAATAAGATAAAACCCTGCAAGAGAAAAGATATATGACACAAAAATAAAGACTGATCTGCTCTGTGCAGTAAATAGTGAAAAAAATTAATCTTACCATTGTTGTTTTTTAGGGTGTGGTCATATAAAGGTCCTAGCAATGGTTCCTTCACCTGTCGTCCCATCTGATGAGTCCAGTCAAATCCATCATCTGTCTCCTGGACCCAGTCACATAATCCTACAAGCAAACATCTGGAATATTTAGCAAACCCGTATATTTAGTATACATCCACGTTTTGCTGATTTGTCTCTTACCCTCCTGAAAGTTGCAGTCCATTGAGGACGCAGGTGGAGAGGTGGGCTCAGTTGTCGGTGCAGGTGTTGTTGGGATAAGATCAGAGCAGCGTGTGTTCCTCCTGATATGGATGTCATCTAAAGCAATGACTCCATAGTCTAAGAATCGACGCACGGCTTCAAACACAATCTGCAAACAGTGAAGTTTAAGTCAACTGCTGACATGTATGTGAAGTTG
The DNA here is from genome assembly GCA_032357445.1 of Enteromius radiatus. Lineage (NCBI taxonomy): Eukaryota > Metazoa > Chordata > Actinopteri > Cypriniformes > Cyprinidae > Enteromius > Enteromius radiatus. Next base: position 11,048,835 of record JAUCMS010000044.1, on the reverse strand, counting down.
TGACATGTTTTTGTGTATCAGCCTGTCACCTGGTGTCGTTCAGATGATCTGTAGTCTACAGTCAGATGATGCCATACATTCTGCTGATTGCCAGTTTTATTCCACAGACAGCGTAGAGAACTGGACTCATTTACATAAACTGCTAGTTTAAGCTTGTCTGCAACAATAAAAAAAATACAGTGGAAGGAAATTTATGGTGTTTATATTGCCTCAATTAGTCGTAGGAATAAACTCATTTTAATCAGTGATTTTTTTTTTATCTATTGGTCCCACTTTATATCAGGCGACTTTAACTACTAAAACATAAGTGCTTATTGTTATGTTAATATATTGGCATTCATTGCAATATTTTAAGTTTTCTGAGGCCTCCTAAAGGGCTCTGGATGCTCAGTTGAGAACCACTGCTTTAGATTATTCGAAAAACCCTCAATTTTATCTTCCAGAAATTGGGAACTGCAACAACTGGAAGTAAACTGTTACTGCTGCAGCCAAAGAATGCAAAAGAAGTGTTTTTTTTTTTAATGTGTGTTTTTTGCAGAAGACTATTGTCATTGCATCAGGAGCTTAAAGTCCCTAATATTTGCCACTTAAAGCTCTCTACAAAGATGCTCACCGCTGCCCCACATATTCATGTGGTACCAGAACTCCAAACAACCTTGAGATTCAGGCTCCATCACCTCACTCTGAAGATGAGCAATCTGATCTGTTATGGCTCCTGAGTCAAAAGCCATGTAGTGCCCTGGATAAAAGAGAAGCAGTGGACGTCAGAACATCGTAGCAGCCACTTAAAGGTGCTGTTAGACCTGAATAAGAGCGGTTGGTTTATTGACAATTATGGCACTCCAAACATTATAACCACCTTTTACTTTCTTGTGCTTCAAATGGGCCATTGAGTATGATTATTAGAGTAAATAATTACATAAAATGAGCATTATCCTGATACACACAGCATTTAAGTGCTGATATTTACCCATGGCAGTGTTGGTGGTGTGGTCAACCTCAGGAGCAAATGAAGAAGCACTGGTTCCTGAGGTCCAGCTCCAGTCAACACTGGAGACATTGACATAAGTATTCAACCATCCACACATGTCCATCTCAAAATCACAAAACCCTAAAGAAAATAATCAGCACTGGTTTAGATTGCATAACAGTCACATTGTTGTCAAGTTCTTTCTAAGCTGAATAGATGTTAATGAATTACTTTACTGCTTCAAGATCTGAAGCAATGTAATAATGTTGTGATTATGAAAGTTGAGGACTTACCATAAGGTGGGCAAGGGTCATTTAGGATTGCTATGTCATCAATAGCAATATCATGCTTCTGATCATCTCCAACCACTGCTTGAAATACGACCTATAATCCCAGTAGAAAATCAGAGGCTGAGACGTGACTGACTGCATGAATGAAAATCACACATTTGTTTGTGTGCAGGATTCAAGAGGTCAGTTTGGCTGGTTAGCTTTAGCACTTAGCACTAGTCCCTGCATGTAGAGGCTATATAACTACACTTTTCTCCATTGACAGACATTCAAGAATACAGTATGCAATTCTGGCAGTGCAGAAGACTGTAGTGATTATTTATGTTGCTAGGCAGATTAATTGGCCAATAAAAATTATTGGGCAACAAGCACTTCCTACCAAATTATTTATGACCTTGATCTTTGATGTTCCCCGAAAATATTTTGTACTACATTTCTCATATATCATACTGTACTTATTGCTCTACTTTAAAAAGAGATATTAACAGGATGGCTGTATGAGTGTATGCACAGACACTTTTTATGTGTATATTAAGCGTGATGGTAAAAGCAAGCAGAAGCCATAATCAAAAGCTTTGCCAACTGCAATGGGCCAAAATCTCCCAGTCATAGCATTTAATTCCCATTTGAGCAAAATATGTAAAATTACAAAAGAGTAATTAAACATGTTTTACAAAAAATATATTTAAATTAAATATTACAAAAATTCGTTTTAGGTTAAATCAGTAGCCTGATGTTTAATTTTGCAAGAAGTTGGTTGCCACACAGACGCTGACATTTGGAGATCACATGACCATTCGAATACTACACACATCATGTAGTAACCGCCCAAATGTTGCCCACTTTCAGTGCTACTATAAATGAATCATGTCTGCCTGCTTGTAAAGCAATGACATCTAGAATTATTAACTGAAAATATTTTTATTATTAAAATAATTATTATACTTAAAAAAATGATCAAGCGCATCTTTAAACTCATCTACTCTCACCTTATATGGGCTGTGAGGACTTATGATCGTTGCTCTGCCATGTCTCCAGTGTTCTCCTTGATCTCCACTTACACTCCACACAGGCATTTGAGATCTGGCACTGTGTAGCTCCTGGACATAAATGTTAAGAGAACCCACATCTTTTCCACTCATGTGGTACCAGAACATCAAACACTCTCCATGCTCAGAGGTGGGTTGACTGACATCCATCAGTATGCTGCTTCTGCTGCCTTCGGGGTACTTCCACAGCTGTGCACTCAGGTAAAAGCCTATAGATAAAAACAACATGAATTATTACCACATTTCTGCTAGTACTTTGCTCTAACAAAGGTGAATATTCTGACCCTTATCGGTTTCTAAAGTATGGTCCACTGCAGGACTGGGTGTGCCAATGGCCAGTTCCCCATTCGTTCTGATCCAGGTAAATTCAGTTGTAGGGTCGGGCTTCAGGCCACATAGAGAGCCTTGGAATGTGCATTCCCGCTCAGCTGGACAAGACCCGTTTATACTGCTTGATACCTGCACGTCATCTATGGCAATGTAGCCATCAGTGCCTTCCACGATGCCCTCAAATATAAACTATTGGATGCAATGCATGAGAACACACATACTGTATATATCAAGGCAAGTATAGTGTGTGTGATTTGGTACCTGAATTGGTTCTTCGATGTCTGCAAAACTTAGGTCCACAAAACGCCACTTGTTGCCTTGAGTTCCTGTCCTCATCCATATAAGCGTTTGTTTTCCATTAGCATGTTTGGTGATGAATCTGAGAGAGCCTTCAGCAGTCACAAAAACCAAGGCTTATTATAACTGTATTGTAATTATTATAATGCATGTAAATATGTACATGTACAGAAATACTTGTTTGGCTAGTTTTGAATTGTATACATAAGAGTATAAACAAAAGCTATCTATCTGACCAACTTTGACCAGTGACCGATTTTGTGAAAATTATCTGTATATTGATAGCATGGTATTTTACAGTATTTGTGCTAAATGTGTAAAGGATTTGTGGTCAGTATTAATGTCCATCATTACTATATTACTGCTTATTAGCAAAGACTAATAAGCACCATAAACATGAAATCAATATTGACTCTATATACTTTCTTGTACATGTTTCAATGTTTCTGGTGTTATTGTGCATCATTTGTTGGATTCTCCCATGAAACATTACACAAACCAGTCAATTGCTGATGGATAAAATCAATTCCAACATCAAAAGAGCCCTTCCCTTCATCAAAGAGCATTATGGAAGATGCCATCTAAACTCACCAATGCTTCCACCGTAGATTAGATACCAGAAGCTGACACATTTGGCCTGCTGTGGAAAGCTGATTAATCTTGCTGTCATAGGTGGTTTTGAGGACCTTTGTGCTGCTATGTACATAAAATAGCCTGTATGAAATAAATATTTGTTTACTTTAAAGTAAGATTAATTCTCCCAGAAAGTAAACATTTTACAAATATTGTGCCTAATAAATTATTTTGAAAAGACAACATTTATAATCTTTCACTCTTAAAATCTTTAAATTTTTCAAGTTTTTTGTAAAGTCTAACAATCATGCTAAGATTACAGAAACATACAGTATTTCAGGCAAACTTATGTAATTCAGTGCAAAAGAGTACAACAATTTCAAAAAGTTTACTGTTCAAATGTGTGAGGTGATTAACTATTTAATTGGTACTTTTATTCAAAAGTAATGCACAATTGATTTAAAGTGACAGGGAAGACATTTATAATGTGTATTAAAAATATTTTAAATAAATGCTATTCTTTTTAACGTTTTTATTCATCAAAGACTCCTGATGTATTATGATTTGTCAAAAATATTAGGCAGCACTTTTGTTTTCAACAAAAACTAGATTAGAATGATAGTAATGACTACTAAATATTCACCTTCACAGGAATAAATGAAATTGTCACATATATTATAATAGAAAACAATTATTACGTTGTAAAAACATTTTACACTGTAAAATATATATATATATATATTAATAGAGCTTTGATGAGCATTTGAGACTTCTTTCAAAGTCTGTAAATATCTGAAATATTATATGAATATCTACCAGAACCAGTCGTGTGATCATGTGTAGGTCCCTGATAACCAAAGGGAGGGTCCTGTCCATCTTCTCTCTTCCATTTTAGGTCAGCTGACTGGTCATGAAACCAGGAACAGGTGTCTTTCTCAAAGTCACAGCTGAGCTGATCTGAAGCTGCAGGAATGTCTCCCTCGGCACAGTCTGTCAGTGTAATGTCATCCAGCATGATATCCTGATTTCCAATGTATACAGGATCCACAGAAAATTTAAGCTGTGTTTATGAAAGTGAATAAGAAATCATTAACAAGTGAAGAACAGTATATGCAAATACATTTGTCTTTATAATATTAAAGAAATCCAGTAAATCATGATTAAGATGATAATGTGTGCAGTGCATTACCTTTGAGCCCAGAGGAAGATTACCAATTAACAAAGAAGCATTTTCCCAACCATCAGTCTGGCCCTTTTTAATTGACCATAACTCTACAGTCGAAGTGTTGCGGATCAAACTTAGGGAAAAGTAGGAAGACGTACTTGCAGCATCATGGAGATGATACCAAAAGCTGAAATATTAAGTCGCAAAGCTTTACTCTTATTATTAAGCATAAATAAATAAATCAAAGAATGAAAAAAAGAAAAAAGATTGATAAAAATAATAATGGAAATTATAATACAATTTTTAGAAGTATATACTGTACAGATAAACATACAGTAAAACCTTGACTAAGAACTAATTGTTTGTGCTGATTATGCACCTTATCTTGCATCCAAGTGCAGTGGCCTGAGAAAGTGTGTACTCCAAAATTGCTATAGACCAAATATCTGGATCATCACCTTCTACGTGCATAACTCCACCTATAAATAATACACAAGTCTACATATAATCTTCACATGATATCAAATCAAGTCCAACGATTTGAAGCTAGTCCAAAGGCTTACCCCAAGGTGATCCAGTGGTGTGGTCCACACCGGGAATAGCACTGACGTTTGCCATCTCCTGACGCCATTTAAACTTATCATAACTGGAGTCTATCCATCCGCATGCATTCTCCTCAAAATCACAAGAGCCTGTGAGGAAGGACATTTTTCATATTGTAAATTTAGCATTGCATTGCTAAAATGTTCTGTTTATTTGCATGTAATACCACAAAAGAATGTTACAGTCATACATGATTCCAGTTTTGTAGTTTTCATATTTTTACATAACAAAGAATGTGTGATTAGAATGGGAAAACATAATCAGATGCAATAAGAGTAAGGGTAATATATATAATACAGTAACTACCACAGAACTCATCTGATCCATCTTCACAGTTGGGGTGGAAATCACACACTTGCTCCATGGAAACACAGTCTTGAGAATCAATACATTGGAAATGTCCATCAGGACAGGAGGCCAAGCCCATTGAAACTGATTGTAAAATGCAAAACAGAAAAAAAGAGAAAGTTAATTGCGCATTTTTATAATTCTACTGTATTCAAATTTAGAGTAGTGTCAGATAAGAAATCATTAACAAGTGAATGCACACAAACATTTAAAAGCACACACTATTACTTATTATCACTAAATTCTTATAAAGAATTCATTAAAAGCATAAAATGACTCAGGGTGGGAGTTATGCTGCAAACTTTGCCCTGATAACATCTACACATTCTTGCCATTTCTCAATCTCAACCTGCTACTTGGGATACCCTGAGAACTTCTTTTTTTTTTACTAGTCTTCATTCTGATCCAGTTCATTTAAGCACTGAGATATTTTAAATCTTTTGAATCCTTTACACTGGCTTCACGGGTTCAGAGGTAATTGAACACCTATCTATGTTATAGAAAGGAACTGATATAAAATGAAAACATCTGGCCTCACCAAGCAGCAGTAGAAACAGTCTTCTCATTTTGAAGAGAAGGTGGATGAAGAGGTTCTCAATAAGCTACTGCTGCTCCAAATGTCTCTTGTGGAGTCAGTGGAACAAGTTGCAGAGACTAGAGATCATTTCTTATCTAGATCATTTGTAATGAGGGATGCTTATCAGTGTATTTAAAGGTCAGTGGACCCAACAACCTCAAATGTAACTTCTCACCTGCCTGCTTTTTATTACTTCCGGAAGTCTGATAAGAAAAAAAAAAAGAGCATACTTTACAGCAGTATTACAGTCAGTACTAATGGCATGCCAACAGCTGTTACTCACCTGCTGAGAATAATATTTAACTTATGCTACTTACATGCTATGTATATATATATATATATTTTATATTTCGGAAGGTAACATATTTGCTGTACTCCATGATATTATGGTTTACTACACTAACCAAGATCATAAGTGCTATCATAGTATTCACTGAAAGAATGAATGCATTGTGTGCTGAAAGTTTAAAAGGCATTAAGTCATGAAGGATTAAGTAGCACTAAAAAACTAGATACTTTGGGCCCTTGCAAATCACAACCATGATTTCAACACACACTATAGAGGTGTTGAGCAAGCAGCACTAGATACAACGTGTCTGGAGGAAAACTAATTCCAAGAAAGGAATCTTTGAACATAACTAATTGCAACCTTTGACCAGTCTTAAGCTCCTTGGCATTTTAAGAGGCACATCTGATGTGATTAGGTTGTATAGAGTTTAGATTGGTGTGGGAAAAAGGTAATTTAAAGCAGTTTAACATAAGGCAGCAACATAACAAAACATGAAAAAACATTAATGGGTATGAATACATTGACAAGGCACACAAAGCACCAGGGGGAAAAGAGGGAACCCATGACCACTAGTAGTGGCTGGGGAAACTTCCCAAAATGTCATCACTATCAAATTCACCACAGCTGGTTTGCAAAAAACAAACAAACAAAAAAGTTATTTTCTATAAGGGAATGTAAAGGCAGGTCATAAACTATTTAGGTAGCTGCTGTATAAGGGAAGTTGATGTCCTGCTATGGGACATTATTCTCATTTTAAAAAATAAATAAATAAAAAAAAGTCTTGAAGAGAAAATAGGAAATATAAAAAAAAAAGAGAGAGAGAGAGAAAGATGAAATAGGTGACAAAAAATAAGTAAACATTATATATACAGGTGCTGGTTATATAATTAGAATATCTTCAAAAATGTGATTTAGTTCACTAATTCCATTCAAGAAGTAAAACTTATATAATGTACTGTATACATTTATTCCACACAGACTGATATTATACTGTATTGACTGATGTAGACTATATTTCAAATGTTTATTTCTTTTAATTTTGATGATTATAACTAACTAATGAAAACCCCAAATTCAGTATCTCAGAAAAGGCTCTGTGTCCAAGCAGAAAAAAATCTATGAAAATCTGTGAGGTATTGTGAGTAGGAAAATGCGATATGCCAGACCCAACAATGCAGAAGAGCTGAAGGCCACTATCAGAGCAATCTGGGCTCTCATAACACCTGAGCAGTGCCACAGACTGATCGACTCCATGCCACGCCGCATTGCTGCAGTAATTAAGGCAAAAGGAGCCCCAACTAAGTATTGAGTGATGTACATCTAATTTTCTGAGATACTGAATTTAGGGTTTTCATTAGTTGCCAGTTATAATCATCAAAATTAAAAGAAATAAACACTTGAAATATATCGGTCTGTGTTGAATGAATGTATACATTATACAAGTTTCACTTCTTGAATGGAATTAGTGAAATAAATCAACTTTTTGAAGATATTCTAATTATATGACCAGCACCTGTACATGCTTCCTTAATAATAACTTACGCATTCTGGAATCCAAATCAGTTTCTCTTTTTAAGTCTCGTTTTATCATTTTCATCTTAAATTGAGCAACCGTGAGGTCAGACTACCCGTACACACTATTCTGTTTGACATACATTTAACCGCCACACACAGATCATCAATGGCTGGCAGGTTTCCCACTTCTCTTACTCACTGTCCTCTGAGTATCCACACACTGCAAACTCAGCACAGAGGACATAAAAACAGATGGGTTTGGAATCACTGTGGGAAGCGAGAGACGGAAATGAATGATTATGTAACTCTAGAAAAAAAAAAAGGAAGTGAAATTTGCTTTCCTTCATCAAACCTTTCCTTACACTTCATGAGTCAACTCCACAAATCCAAATACATGGAACCAAAGGCTGACTATCAGTTTGACCTCTGAGGTGATTAGAAAAAATTGCAAAGATGGCAAAAAAGACAGAACTGCTACTTAGAAAACCATTTCAAGGAAAAAAACCTTTATCTAAAACACAAAAGTGAAATTATTTATATTATTTTTCTAGTTATATTTTCTATTTCTCTTTTATAAGTGTATATAAAACATATTTTCTGTTGCCATAAAGATTGAAATTCTTGCTGAGTTTTGGGATGTGCTCAGCTTCTCAGATCCTCTGCAAGCAGTGAGCTGACGAATGATTCAGCCCTGCCAGTCACACCTGCCTTTAATAATAATTCCTTATATTTATATAGGGTTTTTCAAGGCACTCAAATCGCTTTACGTTGTAGGGGGGTATCTCCTCATCCACCTGGATGATGCGATGGCAGCCATAGTGTGCCAGAAAGCCCTCCACACACCAGTTTACTGGTGGAGAGTGATGAAGTCAATCAGTAGATATGGGAATCAGGGGCGTAGCACCAAATTCTGGGCCTAAGCATAAGCAGTGGCCATGGGCCCTGTAAGCTCAAGATTCACAACTACCTACGACACCATTTAATACATCAATCAACTGATGCATTTACCCAAAATATTAGCATTTACATTAGTTAACAGCATTTATTGAGATCTTAAAATTATATTTAAAGGAAAATAAAATTTCACTCCTCAGGGGCCCTCCCCCCACTTGGGGCCCTGGTAATTTAGTCCCACTTTTCACCCAACTACGACGTCCCTGGTGGGGATCAATAGGGAGGCCAAGATGGTAAGAGGTGAATGAGCAAATTTGACCTGGATGCCAAGGTCACACCTCTACTCTTTTCGAATGTCATCCTGGGATTTTTAATGACCACAGAGAGTCAGGACCTCGGTTTAACGTCTCATTTGAAGTATGGTGCTTTTTTTACAGTATAGTGTGTGTCTCCATCACTATACACAGACCACAGTGTGAGCTCCCCCTGCTGGCCTCTCTAACACCTCTTAAGTTTGGCTTCAGTGGGTAAACAGTCTTGGACTGCAGGGTGACATGGCTGTCAAGAATACATGTGATATTCTTTATGATGCTCATTATACATTCATTCATTATCAAAGCACATTTACACTGAGATTATTTAGGCAATAACACTTGCAGTTATGCTGTGCAATCCACGAGGCCCCAGATAATCACTACCATGATGAATCGGGTATTATGAAATGCCGACATGATATTCTGATTCATGATTTAAATGGGAGGCAGCGCTAGGTGTAATGGCAATGGCTGCCCACTGCTCCAGGTGTGTGTTCATGGTGTGTGTGTGTGGTTGATCACTTCTCACTGCTGTGTGTGTGTGCTCTTGGATGGGTTAAATGCAGAGCACAAATTCATAGTATGGGAAACCATACCTGGCCACATGTCACATCCTTTCCTTACATAAAAGAGCAATAAAATCGGGCAAGCTCACAAAAAAAATTAACAATGATTAAGACGGTTCAAATTAAAGATTAGTTATAGTTTTGCTTTCATGCACTTACAGTACATTCAGATAGGGTACAATCATCACGCATAAGATCAAACTGGAGCTGTATATTCATATTTTTCATGCCAGAGCAAGTAGCGTTTCATGGCAAAAAGGAATATTACACATATAAAGGGTATCATCTAGTGTTAAATAAGTTATTTTAACTGACAATCTGCCCAAGGCTGCTTATGTTACTAGTGAAGAAATAGTCGGAATGCAGTGTTTTAATGTTATTTTTCATAGTGCCATTATTGCCCAATGTACTGTTATCATAAACACTTTTTGAACACAGATTTTATTGCTCTTTAATGTGATGCTGTTTGTGTGTCATTCTTGCATTTTTATAAGTAAAAAAAAAAAACTTACGTCGCGCTCTGCACTGGCCCACTTCTTCTAAAGTTTAAACGAACCGTGCTCCCGCGAGTCAAACGAACCACGTTTTGGCGGTCAAACGCACCTAGTGAGTACAAACTCGCTCATTGTAGCAGACAAAATAACGTTAGCCTACAGCGTTTTGAATATGAGTTTAAGGTTAAAGTCTAAATCTTTGAAAATATAAGAGGGAAAATATAAGAAAGGCAACAAACAAATCCACATGGTGACAAATGTCATCTGACTGACGTCCAAATATTAATTAATGAATTGACTCATTTAATTACTCCATTCAGTCCATCACAGCAGTCATACAAATCAGTAATAGCCAGCGTCTGCAGTACAGACAGAGTCAATTTGGTTTCTAGATAACGTTAGCCTGGCTTCCGCGACGGAAACTTTGCTCGCGAAATTGAATGTAGCGTCACAAGAAGTATGGGCAGGCTAGTTTCTAGAAGGAGCCCAGTAAAAATCACGTTCCGTGTGTACTTACTCTTGAGGTGCATGGTCACCTAGATGGCCGATCCCCTCGTGGCGCCGACCCTGAATGCTAAATGGCATTATTATATAGTAGCCTATATCCCTGCTGAAAAAACGGCATAGGCTGGTTAGATATGTTTTGATGCTGGTTTAAGATGGTGCTTTGCTGTTTTAAGCTGGTTATGTACTGGCAAACAGGGATGACAGCCTTTATTACAGCCAGTTCTTGTTAAACAGTTTTTGCAGTTCTACTCTCTCTACTATTCTACTCTTAGAATTGAATGGAATTATATTTTGGTTCATATTTTTGCACTGAGTCACAGTTGACACACAGGCTGAATCAAGGCCCACACTGGACAATGAATTCACGTTTATCATTGTGAGTAAAAATAATTATAAAGTCTTCTGCCAGAACCAGAAATTAAAAACACATAGACAGGAGACTATTCGCATGCATTTGTAAAAACTAAACCTTTTTCATGTGCACTGCAAAAACGCTATTCTTGCTTTGATTTTTGTCACAAAATATATTAATATAAAATATTATTTTGCTTCTTAAACCTACTTAATTGTGACTTGTTTTTTTTTCTGAAAACAAGACAATAATTTTTTACTTGTCTAGAAAAGTTCTTTTTGGTTTAAGAAGTTTTAGATAGATTTTTTTGTGTGTCTTTTTTTCCAGCCAAACTAAGTAAGAAAAGCACATTTTGCAGTTTGTGTGGAAAAGGTGTGGTTTTTCCATTTTCCTGATTTAATATTTTACCATAAAATGCAAAAGTGTAAATTAAGTGTCCATATTTCTCCCATTGTTTTCTTATTTAAATTGGTATCTTTGTGTCTGGATTAATCTATGTTTTTCCATATAAAAAAGCATGGTATATGAAAGGCAGAATTTAAGGAGGTGTGTGGCTCTCTGGTAGGCCTGCAGTTAATCAGCGATGTGTTCATAGGCAATTGACAACTCACGAGGCAGAAAAATAGGGATGTCATAACAAGGGATAAGTGTAAATGTATGCAAAATAAACTAAAATACCATTGAGTGATTGGAGGCAAATCTGTGAAAATTATTTCTAATGATTTATAATTATTAAAAATATATATTTAAATAATTATATATTTTAAAATATTATTTATAAAGTAACATGTGAGGTCACAGACAGTAACAGTATCAGGGCAGGCATGACCATAACATATTTTCTTATGTGGTAAATTGCTGTCAACACAAGTTTTTACACAGGATGTCCAGGAACATGAGTACAAGGCATAACAGGAAATTGCATTCAGATCATAAATTTTAAGTGTAATTCAGGTTTTTTTTTGTACAGCTATTGTTGTGTATGCTGACAGGGCAGAACCATTGCTGGGAAGAGGGAATGATTTAGGTGACTTCTGACGTGAACAATCACTGTCTAGTACCAAAATGATCTTTGTTCTTCAAAAAACCAAAACAAAACACGTATTCACACCAAAACTGACTAAATTAAGCTGACTAAGACAGAGAAGATTCCTCTTTTCCAAAGAATTTTTGTGACGTCGGTGTTTCACCAGTTTTGGAGAAAGAGACATGTGACAGGATGTGATTCTCAGTCGTACCAATTTAAAGGGCAGGTCTGCATGGGCAAATGTGAGACTGCAGAATTTCAGCCAAAGACAGAGGATGACACTGGAATGAACCTAGCAGCACCACAAAATATCCTTTACATCAAGATGAAAATAATAACTGTAGCGATTTTGCTTGTATTACATTTAGCAAACAGCTTTTCACAGTCAGGTATGTCTTTTTTCTTTAATCAAACTGAAAAATAACTGTCAATGTTTATATCATGCTTTTTGTTGTTGCAACTAGTATTATTTATTGTGAAAAGAAATCATGCAATAGCATAAATAACTCTCATCAAAATGTTGTGCAGGAGGAAAATTTCTAATATATAATGTAGATTATAACAAATGCATGAGCAGCTCCCTGGAACGACTTGCCACCTGTGACCCATACAGTAACTCACAACAGTTTCGCTGGACTTCAAAGAATCGCATTTTGAACACTTTCACAAAGAAATGCCTTGGAGTAGGAAGTAAAACTGTGGGTAAAAAACTGCAGTGGCTGCTTTGTGAAGAGGACAATGTTCTGCAGAAGTGGGAATGCCACGCTGATACATTGCTTAGCCTAAAGAACGAGTCTCTGTACCTGGCTGTAAATGACAATGGTGTGCCAGTGATCTCTAAAGACACTGGAGCAAAGAGCAAATGGACAATTCATGGAACACTAAACAACATTTGCTCAAAGCCTTATGAAGGTATGTGTCTTAATGTCTCTGTTAAAAAAAATGTTTTTCCATGCAAATGTAAATTAGGGAGTAAAATACTGTACAACTGAAAACACACTGAATAATGGTGAAATAAAACAATAATTTTAAACAAATATAAATCCAAACTATTTTTGAAGACTCAAGTTGTTTCTCCCTTTAAAGAACAGCTTGTTTGTATTTCACAAGTTTTCCAGCAGTTCAGTGGTCATTGCATAAACAGCTTAGACTGGTCTTAGCAGTTAGTCATCTGTTTTTTCTTTAAGACTAGTCATAACTTTTATTTTATTTTATTTTTTTAAATCAGTTGCATAAATACACAGGTTTCAATCTGAATGGTAAGACCGATTATTCTTTGGCTTGGGAAGTCTGAACATAGTGGTTATGTTAATGTGTAACTGGCCCCTGGATGCAATCACAAAAAAAAACAAACCACTAAATTATTAAAAATTACTGCATGTATAAAACAGACTTTTTACAGACTTTAAAAGAAAATCAAAACATTCCCAAGCACCCTTGAAACCTGAGTGCATTATGAAGCTGTATACATGTCAATATATATGTAATAGTTTATTCTGATTGGTCAATCTCTGCATCCATATTTGAATATTTATAACTGGTTTGTTAGTATATACTATTACTACCCTTTATACCAATGCAACTGTTTATCAATTTGTGAGTACAAAATGATTTTCAACATTAATCAGTTCAAGTCTGTTTTGCAGATTGCCTAACCAAAATGCGCAATTTAATCTTTAACTGGATGTTTAAATATCCTAAATTAAATATCCTTAATGTCCTAATTTAACTGTGACCTAATCCTGGTTTAGGCTAAGCCCTGTCAATGAAACTGGGCTATAATGTTTTTGTGCATAATCTGATCATTTCACCAGCACTACAGATTGTGGTTAAAATAACTGATCTACAAACTCTTACATTTTATTTTTCAGAACTGTACACCATTGATGGGAATGCATTTGGGCGCCCATGCCAATTTCCTTTTCTTTATGAGAAAAAATGGTATGCGGATTGTACCACAATTGATACAGAAAATCAACGTCTGTGGTGTTCAATTGAGACAGACTATGGTGTTAATCAGCTGTGGGGCTACTGCCCAACAACTGACAGTAAGTTTATTTCCTATTCACTTTACATTTCAATTGCTACCTGCATGATCAATTATAAATCTTTAAGACTACAATTGTTATATGTCTTTCACTAAAGACTGAACTAATAAATAATATATATTCTAACAATAAAACATTAGCTTGTGCATATTGATGAGTAATGATGATCTGCAGATGCTCACTGGGCCAAACATCCTCTGACAAACGTCTATTACCAAGTGAATAGTGGGTCGGCCCTGACGTGGTACCAGGCTAGAAAGAGCTGCCAGCAGCAAGGTGCTGAGCTGCTGAGTGTCTCTGAACCTCACGAACACACCTTTGTAGCAGGTACAGTCCCATCAAAAAAGATCCCAAGAATTAATGTAATATTGATGAATGTCTAGAAATATCCAAAGAATAAAACAGTAAGAAATCTGCCTTGTCTAGGAATTGTCCAGGTGTCCCAAAATACACTATGGACAGGACTCAATAAATTAGATCCAACCAGTGGATGGCAGTGGAGCAATGGACAGCCGTTACGTTATCTGAAATGGCTCAGTGGTAAGACTTTCAGTTTCATTGAATTAATGTAGCTTAAATGGAACAACAATATTAGTTTGATTACCAGTAAACAAACAAAGATATACAAAGGAATGTGTACTTTAATAAATGTAACTGTAGCATGAAGTGAGAAACCTTCACTATGCATTTTTTAACCATATCCTAGATATTGTAGCCTGTACCGAATAACTAAATGAATAAATAAACAAACCAAGCATTGACTATAGCTAACTGAGTATATTGCTTGACTGAAATGATAAATTCTTGTTTTATTGAAGGATACCCAACCACACAACCAGGCTACAGTTGTGGTGTCTTGAAAAATGCTTTTGGTTCTGAATGGGCAAATGAACCTTGTTCTGAAAAGCATGGATATGTCTGCCAAAGAGGCCATTCTGTCCCAGCTCTTCCTCCAGGTAGGCTTCCCAGTCACTCTTGTTTTTTTAATCATATTGCTTGTCATTAGTTCCTTAATCTTTCTTAATCACTTCACTTTAAACTTTTTTTAGGCTTGTATTTTATTTATTTTTTGTGATATTGACACTGGTGACAAGAATTGTGAAATTTGGGTATCCAAAATGTTGGTATCCTCTACCATACTGTACTGTATATGGTGTTGGTAATGTGTTATCTTTTTCTTTTTGGACAGTGGTGGACACTGGTTTTTGCCATAGCCCCTGGATTCCACATTCAGGCAACTGTTATCTCCTCCGTCGCAGAAAGCAATCATGGCTGGAGGCGCGAGACTCCTGTCTGCGGGAAGGAGGAGACCTCCTGAGTATTCTCAGCAAAGAAGAGGAAAGCTTTGTCATCACACAGCTTGGATACTGTATGTATTAATAATTTAAGTATTATAACAACAGTGTTGTTGTAAAAAAAGGTATTGAAATCACCCATATATGAGGTTGCAAGTCAATCCTTTACATCTCCATTTTCAGCAAAAACAGATGAGCTGTGGATTGGTTTCAATGACCGTAAAACGCAGATGCTGTTTGAGTGGAGTGACCAGTCTAGTGTCCCGTTTGCCTCATGGCAAGTGAATGAGCCAAGTCACAGTGCTGTCTATGCAGAGGACTGTGTGTTAATGAGAGGAGAGGTAAAACTTCATTAGTAAGAAGTAAAAAGCATTTCATAGCATTATAGGTTGCTGAACTTACCATTTGCGTATTGTTTCTAATTTAGGAGGGAAAGTGGGCTGATGATATTTGTGAGCATAAGTATGGACATATCTGTAAAAAGAAGGCCAGCTCTAAAGCCTCAAATAATGACACAGCTGTCACAAACCCGGGATGCAAAACAGTATGTATTGTATGATTAGAATATTACTTAAAATTATGTTCTTGGTCATCAGGTGGTGAAATGTATTCACTGACAGCTGTCTTATTTTTTTGAGAAGGGTTGGACCAGGTATGGGTACTACTGCTACATGGCAGGATCTGAGACTAAGACTTTCGAAGAAGCAAAACAGATGTGTGCAAAAGCTGATTCTCAGCTGGTTGATATTTCATCCAGGTCAGTTCTTAATGCATTGGCTAAAATCTTTAAATAATGAAAACATTTTTTTGAAAATTTGTGTGTAAAATATTTAAAAGTTATGAACAGACTTCAGTGTTATTTTGTGCGTTAAAACAGACTTAATCTGTTTTTCCCAATTAGAATAGAAAATGCATTCCTTGTTAGTCTTGTTGGAGCTCGAGCAGAGAAGTACTTCTGGATTGGACTGTCAAATCAGAGGGATGGGCACACTTTTGAGTGGACCCACACTAAGGAAGTCTCATATACTCATTTCAATGCTGGGATGCCAGGTACTGTACTCAATGAATGTCAATAAAATTATTATGTTTCTGATTTCTCATATTACAGTATAGCATTTTATAATCTAATTGTTTTGTCTTTAAAAAATTAGGAAGAAAACAAGGCTGCGTTGCCATGACGACTGGACTTATTGCTGGGCTTTGGGATGTGCTCAGCTGCTCAAATAAGGAAAAATACATCTGCAAGCAGAAAGCCGATGGGCTAGTTACAACTTCAGCCCCACCAACCACACCTGCATTGTCCTGTTCTGAAGAATGGGTGCCACTTTCGTCTAGAGACTTTTGTGTCAAGGTGAAACAGGCTTTTTAAGTTATTTTCGTGATGAATTTAAACAAAATAAAAGACAGATTGTAGAACATTTTCTAGCTTATTGTGGAATCAGAAAGACTGATTTCTCTTTCTGGCAGTATTTTAATGTACCTATGAGCCAAATGAAGACTTGGGATGAAGCTCTTGATTTCTGCCGAGAACTTGGTGGTGATCTCCTGAGTATCCATAGTGAGGCTGATATTCCTTGGAAACGAGGAGGGTAATATCTATAATTCCTTTTGCATAATGATAGCTGTTGAATGTCCAGCTAATGGAAAAACTTGTAACATGTATTTCATTATCGGTCATAATCCACAATAATTGGTCATTTTAAGCAATAATCCATCTCTTGCATTTACTGTACAGTAGGTCAATGAATATTGTATTTGTCTCAGTGTTGTTTTTGTGTTTTTGTATTCCATGTCATTACTTTGATAAACTGTGAAATGGCAGAAATGTCACAAGACTGAAAACGATAAATTCATAAATGAATGATAAATAAATAAATAAACTGTGTGGTTTTGCTTTTAGGGTGTATCCAGCATGGATTGGTTACAGAAGTTACGATCCTGCTGTGGGTTATGTTTGGAGTGATGGTTCTTCGGTGAGTTCACAAAGAATTTGTTAAAAGACAACAAATTCTGAATAGAATTCACATTTGATGCAATTTAGTTTTTTCAAAATCTACTCTATTTCAGTCATCCTATCAAAGCTGGGCCAGTGATGAACCAAACAATATGAACAACATTGAAAACTGTGTTGAAATGAGAATTTCATTCTGGGACAATGATGGAGTATGGAATGACATAAACTGTCAAGACAGAAAGGACTGGTACTGTCAGATCCGAAAAGGTACGGCATGTCAATCTGGCAAAAATCTAGTTCTATCATCACTCAATTGAAAATAAAATTTGGTCACTTTATTTTTGCCTCAATGAGCTCCTAATTTGCTGCTTCTTAATAGTTGTTAAGTTAATATATTTGGTACATTTGAAATGCAAAATATGTGATTTATAAGTATCCTAGTAACAAACAGCTAATATGTTAATAATAGCCATCTAGCCAACTAGATCAATGTAGGCTTGTATCACAGAAAATTCTATTTAATTTTTTTTTTATTAAAAACATGACGACTATCTATGCTTTGTCTTTAGGAAAGATACCAAAGGAAGTAAATATTACAGAGCCAGGTAAGGCTGAAACTTGCACGGATGTTTTTGTTTGCTTTTGTCACACTGATTGGAAAAAATGAGGAATTCAAAACATTTATTTCCTTTATTTAAGTTTATAATGAAACAGAGGATGGCTGGATTCAATTCCAAGGTAGCCAGTACTATGTGTCTCAGTACTCAGCACTTTCTATGCACGACGCACGGACGTTCTGTAAGAGATCACATGGTGATCTTGTGGTTATCAATGATGAAGACGAGCGGGTGTTTCTTTGGCATAAGGTATGCGTCTAGTGGTTTATGTATCACACAACATGCATGTTTGTATCATTTCTTATTTTGAATAGGTTTTCTGTATAAATAAAATAACTATATAACTTTAGTGTTGGCCCTTTTTTCTGTGTTCCAGGGTAAACAGTCGCACAATGATTTTATCATTGGTTTGACAGTTGATCTGGATGGGACTTACCAGTAAGTTTAAATAATGCAAGCAGCATTCTTTGTTTCCTTGCAAAAGAACAAATGTGAAAATAATTTATTTTATATCTATAAAGGTGGATAGATGGGTCTCCTGTAGTGTTTCAGGCTTGGGAAACAAATCAGCCTGCTTTCAAAAACAGTGAGGAAAGATGTGTGAAGATGACCACATCTCAAGGTACAGCATGTGTTATTGATCACTGATAAATTTGATGCAGAAATGTTTCTTATTTATGATCATATAACTGTTGATACATTTGATCAATTGCATTAAACAGAAAGTATTTTGATTGTTACAGGACTCTGGGAAACTATTAACTGTGGTGATGAATATAATTTTGTTTGTAAGCGAAGTGAGTCGCCTCCAGTGAATGCCACTGTGGCCCCTACACAAGAACCAAAAGGAGGCTGTGCTCCTGAGTGGAAAAGCTTCAAAGGAAAAGTAATATAGCTCAATGAAATTAAAATGTTTCAGAGCAAAATTAGATCTCACGCAGAATGAAGCTGTGCTTATCGCACACACACAAAAAGAGTTTTTGTACTTCTGTAATAGATTTTCCAATGCAACATTTGTGAAATTGTGTTATGATTTGTATTTATGGCAATTGATGGTTGTTTATATAAAACATTACAGTGCTACAACATAAAAGAAGACATGAAAACATGGACTGAAGCGAGAGAATACTGCAGAGATCTTGGTGGAGATCTGACATCTATTATAAGTAAACAACAGCAAGGTAAAAGCTTGATTGTTCAATTAATGAATTAGAAGAGAGTTCAATGCTACTCAAAATTACATAAAAATAGTATGTATATATATATATATATATAAATGTGCTCTGGGAATAAAGAATAAACTATCTTTTGGATAATTAAATTGAAATTGGACCTTAGTCTAAAATATGGAACTGCTGTATCTTGATTATAAAGATTTATTTATTTTGTTTACTATACTGTTTTACTTGATCATTATAACACACTGCATGTTTTATTACATCCTATTTGCTACAGCCTTTTTAAGTACATTGATTAGAGAGAAAACCACAGACTTCTGGATTGGATTGAGCAATTTGGCGAGCGGGAGGTTCAAGTGGACAGATGGGAGTACAGTTACATTCACCGGGTGGGCCAAAGGAGAACCTCAAACCCATGTATGTATCCCTGCTTAATAAAATCCACATTCATCCTAAAGATGTATTGGTATAACTATGGACTGTTTTTATAGTTATTTATTAAAAAATCTTTCCCTACTCACAGTGGCATTCATACTATTGGACAAAATATCACTATTCGGATGACCAGGTACTGAAACAAGCTTATTCTTATAATCTTAATGAGATTATAGTATTATTTTTAGTGCTAAAAGTAGTGGCTTCAATAGAGTGTTTATTTTTTTAAACAGGAATGTGTTTTTATGAGCAAAACATCAAGCTCTGTCTTTGGCAAGTGGGTGGCAACTGACTGTAATTCGACTCATGGATTTATCTGCAGTCGTGGTCTTGGTGAGTACAACTGAACACAGTAGACTGGCAGAGAGATTGTAGATATCTTGCAGGCTTTTACCGTTTTTTTACATTTTGCTTCCATTGTGTCATATCTTTTCACATGTTTAGATCCTGCTATTCCCCCAGCGCCTACCGAAGTTCCTAAAACCTTTGTCAATCTCGGAAATTCATCTTTCAAAGTGATTCAAGAGAATCTAACGTGGAGTGAGGCAAACCGTCGCTGTGAGGCAGAGGGGGCTCATTTAGCCAGCATTCGGCATTTGATAACACAGGCTTACCTCGAGTTACAGGTCTATAGGTCCAAGCAACCCTTGTGGATCGGTCTCAGCAGTACACAGGTACTACGCCACACTGAGAAAAGCAAAATCATGGCATTGGAATTAATAGTAATATTTAGCCAAATGCTTATGCTTATTTCTTTGTTCTGTGGAACACAAAAGCAGATGTTTGGCAGAATATAATGGCTGCTCATTGTCATACAATGATAGTGAATGATTAATCGCATTTATTGACAAAAGGACATTTTACCTGTATGTTTTTCTAAGTTAGTCTTTTAAAGTGAACTCTCTATATTCTACTATTCTGTGTGTGCTATGTTGATTACTAGGCCTACTCATAATCTGCAAATTGTATATTTGGATTCAACAGACACGTGGATATTTTCTATGGGCAAATAACTGGCCCATGAATATTGAGAAATGGGCTCCTTCTGAACCACGGCCCAACCTCCCTTGTGCATACATGGACATGGATGGAGAGTGGAAGACAGCTCTCTGCAATCAAACCTACTACAGTGTCTGTGAGAAAACAACAGGTGAGATACAAGTGTGTACAGAGCAAATAATTATGGATATCAGATTAGTTAGACTTTTAGAATGCATTGGAAAGCTTATTATCCATCAAATCCTGTACACAAGCATTCTGTACATGTCAACCGCCACTTGTCATGAATAAAAGAAGTCAAACAGTATTTAATTGTTTTCATATAGCTGGTCAGAGTTGTGGTAATAGTCGTACCGTCGGTCACAAAGACAAAAGTGAAACAAATCAGTTGAGTGAATGTTTCTGTTACTCACCCCGAAAGCCACTTGTATTGTTCCTGAATAATTTGAATGAATTGATTGAATCAGTGATTCTGCGTTATATATTTAAAAACACCCACATGGCATGTCAATGTTATCTGCAGAAAGTGTCAGTAAAAGTGCACACATGCAAACACACACAAGCTTTGCGATACAAAATGGTAAAAGCCAATGCACACATCCCCACACTGAATGGATAATACTAGTATCAACTTGGTAAACACTATTTTGTTGTGACGTTCTCCACAGACATTCCCCCAACTGTTCCAGCACAGCACCCTGGGCACTGCCCAAAGGTAGAAGATGACAGTCAAGTGAGGTGGATACCTTTCAAAGACAACTGCTATACGTTTGTGACGGATATGAGATCATGGAGCAGAGCAGCTAGACTCTGTATGACATGGGGTAAGGATATAAATTGATTTTAAAAGCTGTTTACGCAATTACTATGCATGACAGATGCAAAGAACAAAAGAGTAAGAAAGTTTGCACTTGGGTTTTCAGGAGCAACTCTTGTCAGCATTAGGGATGAAGGAGAACAGAAGTTTATAGAGAACAACGTCATGCTCCTTGACAGTTACAAAGACTTTTGGATTGGGCTTTTCCAAAACCAGAAAGGTAATGCACCAAATATTCATTAATATACAAGAATCTCTTGTGTTTTAACACTTTTCTGGTGGCCACAAGTTTTTACATTGATAGTGAATGCTTAAAAAAGTGTTGGTTTTATATGAACTCACCCTGGGTTCCCTAACTACGCAGGACACTGGTTATGGTCAGACAATACCGTGGTAGATTACACTAACTGGGCAGATGAAAATGATTATGAAGATGACTATCATGACCGTTCTTGGAATTCTGAATGTGCATTAATCTCTACCAAAACAAAAAAATGGAAAAAACAGCATTGTGATTACTCAGTGTTATCATTTATCTGCAAAACTTCCAAAGGTACGTATCGTAAGATTTCTAAATAGTATTTTTAGTGATGTTTTGTAACTTGGAGTTCTCAGAGAAACAGAAGATTGAGTTTCATAAC
>JAUCMS010000044.1:11014236-11026591 GCA_032357445.1 Enteromius radiatus | reverse complement strand
AAGATTTCTAAATAGTATTTTTAGTGATGTTTTGTAACTTGGAGTTCTCAGAGAAACAGAAGATTGAGTTTCATAACTAATGTTTCATAACTAATGTTAATCTTTTCTCGAGCATTGCTTATCTATGCTGGTTTATGGTTTCCAGTTTTGTTCCAGTCTTGTGAACTCATTTTCCAAATTAATATTATTATATTTTGTTTTAGTATTTTGTTTAAATCTTCCTGAAAACCCATTAAATAGTACTCAATTATATATTTTAAATACAAGTATGTTGTGGAAGTTGTCATTTTTACTTTAGACATTTGTATTTCATAAAAAATATGTTCTTGTCCAATAACGGCAGGTTCATAGATTGTGAGAACCCTATATTTTCAAAACAATATTTTAGGGAAGACAAAAATCTACTCCCTTGAATAAAACTTGACAAATAGTCTCAAAAATAAATAATAATAATAATAAATTGGATAGATATACCTATTATGACTGTTTAGAGTGAAGGGGAAATGATCAGTCTGTTTGTCATATGTTATGTAGATGTTATATATAACTTTGTTTTTTTTTCTACAGTAATAAGTACTACCACTGAGGCCCCGATAGAAGGTAATATTATGACTTATTCTTAATGACTTTACTTGCACATTTTTTGTCAAGAAACATTCAAAATATAATTTTGTGTCAAGAAAACAACAACCTTTCGACTTTAAAATAGACTGATTCTCAAATGTGCATATGTTATATAATAAAACTGCAGTTTGATGTAATGTGTAAATCATACTTTCACACTAGATAAGTTCCTCTTATTATTTTTATCTCTTATTTCTTCACAGGTCCTGATCCTTACAAGGTCAACGGGGGTTTGGCTGCGTTCTTGAGTATTGTTTTGATTGGCATTTTGGGAGCTATAGCTTTCATGTACTACAGAAATTCAAAAAGACAGTTATTGCCTACATTTGAAAACCCTGTGTATAATAACAGAGATGCTGCTTATTCAGATATCAAAGATAACAAATCATTGATTGGCAACATTGAGATCACTGAATAGAACTGTTTTATAACTTGTATATATGTATGAGATGATCAGTCGATTATTATCTTGAAACAAAATAAAATACAAAAATAATAATAATAAAAAAAAGAAAACAATGATAGGTCTCATCAGGTTTACTTTGCCGTAATGGCTATATGTTAACCGGCTTACTACATGGCTACTCACCCAATATTGCTTTTTTTCTTAGAAGAAAAGTGGCTATGTAGAAACCAGCTGTTATAAGTTTAGCACTCTTTATGCCAAAAATATCTAACTGCAGAATGGTGTAAATGAGCCGAAACAATGAATTATTCCAAAGAATCCACTGGAATTCTATTCTTCTGTATAGTTATTTTCAAGACGTTTGTGAATAACTGTCTCTAAATAAATATTTACACTTTGATTTTGGAGATGGCAGCATCGGACAACATTTTGGACAACAATTTATCTTCTCAGTATTTTGTTTTTGAAAATATTCTGCCCTCTTTGAATTCAATTTCAACCATAGGGAGAATATAATTTTTCCTGAAACACATTCAAATATAGAAGTGTGTTCCGAACAATTGGAACTGATTTTATATTTATACTGTATCTGTGTTCAAAAAAGTCCTATTAGTTATTAATTAAACAGATCAAATAAAATAGATAAAACTTTCACATTATTAAAATCAAAAGCTTAAATTTACATGAACAGAAATGAATAATTACTTTAAAGGATTCTTCATTGTTAATGTGAACTAATGTAGTTACCTTATTAAACCACACTGTAAAGTATTACTGTAAAACAACGTGAATGCACAATGAGAGCCACATGTAGGAAAACAATGCACGAAAACATCAAATGGTAAATCATACGTGTGCATTATTTGTTTAGGAGAACATTTCAAAGACAATATACAGTCAGACCAACTGAATACAGAAGTACATCTATGTTACAGTGCAGCAGTATCTGTACTCAGTTTTATCAATCCAGTATCTACAAAGGCATTTATGAGGTATATACAAATGCATAGAAACAAGTTTCAAGCTAGAGTGTTGTCACAAACTAATGCATAGAGTACTCAGGAAACATAACGGTATCAAGTGTAAATAAACGTCATGAGAATATGAACAGATCAGGGATCATTGCCAACTTCCTCTTTTCATTTCTAACAAAACTGGAAACAAATCTTTTATCATGCTGTTGTAATAAAATAGTTGTTTTCTAAACCATTGTACTTATTTCTCTCAGGACATTTGAGTGTGCCTTTGTACTTTAGAAAGATGAAAGTAACAATTAAGAAAAAAATGTATATCCATTTTATACTGTATATATTTAAACAAACATTTGACAATCATAAATACATGCAGCTGGTTGGCTACAAATATCTCACTGTATATATTATAAATATGGAACAGAATGAAACTGTCTTCATAAACATTAAAAGTGTTCATTTGAAATTATTTTGCATGAGCAAATACAACGTAGTATGGCTCCAGAGTTGATGTGATCAAAAGGTGTTTGTGTTGACAAACGAATGAAATTTACTGAATAAAAATTGGATCGATTTTTGTGACGATCTACAAAACCAGGCCGAACTAAACACTGAACTATGTATACATTAAAGACAACATGAAAAATAAATATTCTGCTTTGAATCTCACTGGAATTCTGTGTCCTTCTGAGATGTGTCAGATTATGGAAAATAGGTTGCAAACAGGAATTTATGCTGACTTTTGCTCTTAGTTTCACTAAATGGAATTATAAAACATACAGATTTTTCAGACAGGCGTGTTGAACATTCCCCCCATCTGCCATTGGTCAGACAAACACATAATATTGATGACAGCTGTTGCTGTCAGGCTGGTTAAGATGGTCAGTTTTTGTGTGTGTGTGTGTGTGTTGTGCCACAGAGTCACAATGTTTGTTTGGTTTTTTTTTTCAGTTACATCAACCTACAAATTTCTGTTTTACACTTGCATAACAAAAAATATTTGAACACCCAAAATATCCATTTATGATTTTGATCAATTAAAATGATATAAACACCAAGCAGAATAGTGGATTGTTTTTGTACAGCTAATATAACTGGAAACGAATGACAGAAGCCTAGCACATTTCAATAACAAATGGCAGCACTCTTAAAATTCAAATGACTAGACTGTCATTGTTTGAATGTTGGTTAAAAACAAACCTTCCAATCCTTGAGGTGAAAAGCCCAAGTGAGAATTATTTAGTGTGCCTCAATTTGCATCCAGCTAATAGCAGCACAATGTGAATGCATAATTAACCCATCTCATCCCATATTTTTCTTGAAACATGAAGAATCAAAACGATGATTTCCGTGTGGCAAGACCCTTATTATATTATTAATATTTTCATATCTACCACTAGAGTAGCAGCATGTTCTACAAAAGGCCAACTGACCAAAAAAGAAATAATCAGAAGTCAAAAAATCGAGTTACCTTTCTCAGGGGTGAGATATGACCAGTTTGCATATGTACATATCAGGAAACAGGAACAGTAACAGCAAAGATGTAACCACATGATTG
The DNA here is from genome assembly GCA_032357445.1 of Enteromius radiatus. Lineage (NCBI taxonomy): Eukaryota > Metazoa > Chordata > Actinopteri > Cypriniformes > Cyprinidae > Enteromius > Enteromius radiatus. The sequence goes on along the minus strand of JAUCMS010000044.1, from coordinate 11,023,032 downwards.
GAAGGACCAATGTGCTGAAATCTTGTAGTAGTCAGACCCTGATAGCAAAACACGAATCTAAAGCCAGAGGAACACAGAATTATATGAATGAAAACTGAAAATCACAGAAATTAGATGTGGACCAGAGGAGGAGATAATGCAGCAGAATGGATAAAGAGATAGAAACCATGTTGTCCTGAGTACACGGTAGCCAGCATTTCACATAGCAGCATTAAAACAACGTCAACCTCAGTGATGAATGTACATGTCTTCAGTCCACTCCTCGGTCTCGACGCACCTGTCCCTGTCCCGCTCCCGTCCCTGGTAGTGATAGTGATTGTGGTGTGGGGGAGCGTAGTGGTGCGATTGTTTGTGCGAGCGCAGCTGGCTTGACTGTCTCTGTTGCCTGTTGTGCTCGTTGTGCTCCAGCTCATAGTCCTGCTGGCCGTGGTGGGAGTAATCCGGCTGAACGTCTGTGGTCCCGCGGCGGTGGTGGTGATGTCGGTGGTGGTGGTTGTGATGGTGGTGGTTATGGTCCCTTTGAGCTGTAGTCCTATTGTGGTAGACCTCGGTTTGGTCGGGGTCGCCCTCGACCGGGAGCGTGCGCCTACTCCGGGACTCCGCGTATGAAGCAGGAAGCAGCTCCATGTCGGCGGGCTGCTGGTGGCGCAAGTGGTGCTGGTGTTTGTTTTGGGGCTCTGTTGGTCGGCTGGTGCTGGAGCGGTGGTGGTGGTGGTGATGGTGATGGTGATGATGGCTGTGTCTCTTTGGCTCGCTACGAAGGAGCCTCTCCTCCTCCTCGGCCTCCTCCTGCACTTCCTCTTCTTCCTCTTCCTCCTCCTCTCTCGTCTCCTGAGCCTGGGGCTGATGCTCCTGCTGGTGCTCTTGAGATCCTTTTCTCTTGGTGGCAGACGTCTTCTTGCTTTTCTGTTCCTCCTGTATATGAGATACATGACGTAAAATTAGAGTTTGCTGGCCTTTAATCCATATCTGTTAGCTTTGAAAGAGAAGCAGACAAAAATAGAGTGTGGAATGTGTGAATTCTCTATGGGGCGAACCAATAACTCTTAAACCTTTAACGGAAGAGCTCCAAGGTTGTTATTCAGTGGAATATGCTTTTGTTGAAGTCGCGAGACCCTCATTATATAATTTTTTTAGATACATTACCCATGATTCTGTAGACACAGCTCCACCAATCAGAGAAGGAAATAACTAAAGACGCTACTAGAATTACAAATATGGCACTTCTGCCCTATTATAAAGTTTACTTACAACACCTAAGATAAGCTAATATTACTAATACTAATACTATGAATACTAATACTAGTTGGTACCGACACTATAGGCATTTTACCTCAGAGACCACCATCTCACTCAGGAAAGGTCCTTAAAGCTCAAGTCTTCTTTAAATGTCCAAGCAAGTTTAGTTAGAGGTAGGGAGGAAATTCAAACTGTCACAGAATGACACACTAAGCAAACTTTGTGAAGCCTGAAGATGTTTATGAAGCAGTTGTAATTTTGGAAGTTCACAAAAGAGTTAACAAAAACTAAAAAATGTTAGAATGAGGATTAAAATGAGTGTATAAGAGAATGAATAATTGTCTTGCCTTGCCATTAATGAGAATATAATACTGAAACTCTACTACTTGAGATGAAATGTGAGGAAAAAAGAATGGTATGGTCTGTAATTTTCAATCAAACTGTAATTGTTAAATTATGTGAAAAAATGGTGAATTACTATTTAATTGAAAAATTAATTAATATTATAAAAATGCAAATTATGCAGCCTTGGTGAGCTAAGGAGACTTGTTCAAAAACATTAACAAATCTTACCGACCTCAAACATCTGAAGCACTGTGTGTGTATTTACTGTGTTTGAACATATTTACCTAGTGAGTGTCAGAAAACACACATCTAAAGAGCATTTCTTGATTTGTTTTAATCTGCTCCTATGTTCAGTCTCAGTACTTCATCTGGAGTGTGTCCAGTACCTTAGCAGGTGTGGGGCTGGTGGGGAGTGTGTTTTCTGCCAGTTTCTCCAGCATGGGGTTGGGAGGCTCCATTTCAGGAGGGTGTGTAGCTCTCCAGTAGGCCTCCAGGTAATCAGCGATGTGTTCACAGGCATCTGACAGCTGGTTCTCATCCAAGATGACATCAAACAGTTCCTGTGAGAGAGACCAATTAGTGACGTCATGAAAAGGGTAAATATAAGAGTAAATGAAGGATGCAACACATGATAATGCTGGGAGGCTAATCTATGTCAACTACTGCCTTGGGTGCCTTGCAACATGATGCAGCGTAAAAATACCAGTCTCTTGGTAATCAGATCAAGATCAAGAAGTTTGTGATTAAGAAACAAGGGAAGTGTTAAAAGGAGGCGTTCATATTGGGAGTTCATATTGATTTTTCTAAAGAAACAGACCTTAAGTTTATCAGAGGTAATATATCAAGTGCATAACAAGGTGACATTTTGTATCATGATTAATTGACCACTATGCCTTAAAATGTTATTAACCAATTCACATGAAAATAGAGCTTGTCAAGAAAACTTCCAATTCATTCCTACAGGACATTATGTAAAGTTATGTAAAGGAGTAATTCACCTAAGTTTTCAGTTTTTTTAGAACTGTTTGGGACTATTTTTGCTTGTACATGGTGGATATCTGCATATTTCTCCCTTGAGTCAGATCAGGCAACTGAATCAAATTTTAGCTCAAAGCAATGGTTTGACGTTAAAATTGTCTTGATGCAGGCAGTATTTTGCTTCTTTTGTTTATGGACTGGAGATGTGTGGGTTATTGCAATGTTTTTATCAGCTCTTTGGACTCTAATTCTGACGGCACCCATTCCCTGCAGTGCACATCCAGTAGAAGTGACGTAACGCTAAATTTCACCAAGTCTTCTGAACAATCAACCAAACAATCTTGGATAGTACATCTTGGATAGTACATTTGAGTGAGTTATTCCTTTTCTCTTTCTAAACTATTTTTTAGAAGGGTCTCCTGCAATCATATGGACAACATTTTAATGTCTTTAGTATGTATTTAAGTATTTACAGACTTACATTGGGACACTGGGCCAGTTTGTCTGCGGCCACCATCTGAACATTCAAATGTTTAGTCTGAGATTTGCCCCTGGTCTTTATCAATCTTGTCAGAACCTGAACAGCAGATGAAAAGAGGAAGGAAAAAGGGACAGGAAGGATGAGTGGGAGGCATAGGGGGTGAAAGAACAGTGGATGTTAGGTCAGTGGGTCATAAGAGGTTAGTGTTTTTGTGCAACCAGTCTCCTCTCAGTCTAGTGTTTCCTATGTAAATGTAATGACTGCACATTCAAAACCTTTTGGACAATGAAACCATGCTTTGTGTAGCCTAGTGACAGACAGATCGATCTTATTTATATGACAGATTGAATATCATTTTGAATAATATAGTGCACTTCAAAAAGACATTTTGCAGTTATCAGAAAAGCGACAAGTTTATCAAACCAGTTGATATAATACCACATCAGATACCGCTGTACTGACAGAACAATCTTTTTTCTGCCTCCTAGTGGCTGAAGTCATTTTTTTAAACCATAAAGCCAATGGAATACTTGAACATGCTAGCAAATAACACTTTTAATATTTTTGCAGAATAGGGACAGACCAGCTGAAACTTGTTAACATAATAAATAAAGGCTAAATGAATTTGTTTCTGATGACTGAATAGATATTTAACTGATGGCTAAGTATTGAACATAATTCTCCACACTTAATAAGTCCTGTTTTGTAATAAACATATTTGGAATTGCTTTGAGGTTAATATTTGCAGAATGTAGTTATGATTATAAATGAAAAGATATGGACAATAATTTGTAATTTAACAATAAACATAATTTAAAATAAAAGACAAACAATTAATTCACCCAAAACATATTAACTGATCAAAAGTCACAGTAAAGAAAAAAATCTATTTCATATAAATGCATCTTCTGAACAATATATTCATCAAAGACTCCATAAAAAGGTGTGCATAAAAATGGTTCACCATAAGTGTTTTCAATATTGATTACAATAATAAAAGTCTTGAGCACCTAATCTGCATATTAGATTGATTTCTAAAGGATCATGTGACACTGAAGACCAAGGCTGGAGTAATGGCTGTTTAATATTCAGATTTTTTAAGTTACATTTTACAATTACACATTGAAATATAGCCTATAAAAGTTGAAACATGAATCATATTTTCATAATATTTCTGTATTTTTAATAGAAGTACATGCAGCTTGCGTGAGCGTAAGAAACTTTTTTTACAATAAAAATTATTATCATTTTAAAGGTAAAGTGTAACCAGTTTGTTTATCAGTAAACAAATGACTATTGAAAGAATGTGTGCAAGTTCTCTGAACACAGTTTCTGACCTTGGGTGATGAAATCTTGACATACACCAGGATCGGGGCCAAGGAGGTCTTGCTTAGTTGCAGAGGATGGTTAATGGTGTCAGCATCCAGAACCACCAGCTGTAGACTGCGTGCTAACTCAAAAATCCTCTCAACCTCTCCTTGGATTTGGGCTGTGGGGGCAGATTAAGAAATAAATGAGACTAGTCGACCTAAAATCCTTATATGACATCTTAAAAAATATTATTCTATCAAAGTACAAATCTGCTGAAGTGTAGCCAAAAGCACTTCCAATATAATGGGAAGCTTTTTATGTCCAATTCCTCTATTATACATAAGAAGGACATCAAAAATGATCTAGAAGAATTGCTTTTTGCACTATTTCATGAAAAAGGGCATATAAAAGTAAAAGTTCCATCTTCAAAACTAAATGCATTCCATAAACAGGTCATGCAATATGTCAATGAAAATAGAGATGATTAAAATATGCTGACAGAACAGTTCCTTGCCCACAGGATGTAACAGAACAATGAAGGTTTAAAATTGCTCTTTGCTCCAAAAGGAGCAAAACTTTAATGATAAAAACATTAAAGCTCAACATTGTTCAACATTATCTTTCACAACACGCTGTAAAAAATTATTTTCTTAATCAGTTGTTTTACATTGTTTTTAAGTAAAAATATCAAAATATTCTTTTGCTTTTACTTAAATGAGAAAAACTTTTTTTTAAAGAAAGTTAAACAAGACAAAATTACAGATTAAGCAGCACAAAACTCACTCTTACATACACATTGAAATACTTTGGCTTGCATTTCTTTGACCAGTAAAATTAAACACATTGTGAAGGTCAATGGAGATTTTGTGGTGTCTAACACAAGCCGAAGCTTTTAGAAGCAGTGACCTTTACTAATAGTATCAGGGTACTTTGACACTTATAGTGTTCTCTAAGAGGTAAAGCAGTTCTGATGACACCAACAGGAATGAGTTGGGGAACATGAACAGGCTACTGCTGTTATACGTACCCGCGGCATCTGAGGTAAGAGAGCAATGCAAGGGACAGAGTGGAGAAAACCAATCAGATCCCCTTAACAAAGCTAGCTACACACCTCAGATCCACACTTGGTGAGAAAACACACCCACTAATGCTAAAAAGCCACTTAATAACTCAAATGATACAACTTAAACTACAATTTAAAAGCAGTAGGAGTGTCTCTGCAAGTGGGATCTTTTTTCTTTTCTGAACACACTGCAAAAATAGATTCATTAATATCTTTGTCTTGGTTTCAAACAATTGTCAATAAATAAATCAGATAAACTGATTTAATTTAACTTATTTATGCAGCTTTCCTGCTAATGCATTGAAGAAAATTAAAACAAAAGTACTGATTAGATTGATTTATTTTGCTGCAGTGCACCATCAAGCTCTATTATCTCATTGTTAAGCAGCTAATTAAAAATCTGTAAATTAAAGTATATGTACGTTTAGGTTCAATGACCATTCAATTCTTTTTAGATTCTCTCTGATTCTGAACTAAATGTGTTATTTAATATCTGAAGCCCATACATTTAGAATATATTATGCAATTTGTATGGAATGACATACAGACAGACAGACAGACAGACAAACAAGAAAAGGACAAGTAGCGAATACCTAAATTGGAGCGGGTGCTGGAGCGATCCATTATGGCGTGCTTGCTGGGGTTGTTGAGGATCGATCGCTTGGCAAGCGCAATATCTGCTGTCACCCGGGTGATAGTAATTCTAGCAATGGATTTACATATTAGTAAAATCACAACACTCTATTTGACTACACACATTTATTATTTTGTCAACAGTCAGCAGTTTGTGTACCATACCTTCCTTCAAATCTATGTTTTAAAAAATCAAAGAGAGCTTTTTGCATCATGTCTGTAACCTGTAAATTAAAATAAAAAGTGAGAAAATATGCAATTCAGTAATAGCACTTGATAAAACGTGCAGTTTACATTATGTACAGGAGAGGGCAGTACATAAGTGTGGCATAAGAGAGCATAAAAAGATAATCCTGTAATAAGACACATTATAGACCATTTAAAATAAATGTTATTTTTAATATGATATTAATACTGTATATACCTTCTGAGCCGCTGGCTCCTTCAAAGCAGAGAGAGTATAATGAACATGGCACATACAGAGACTGGCCCTCACCTCATAGCCCTTGAGCGAAGGCCCCATGAGCACCACAGGACGCATGGAAGGCACAACATCATATGCAGCCAGTTGCTCTCCCTGCAGTTCAAGAAAATGGGTGAAGATTGTTTAACCAAACATGCAGTGTATGTAAACAAGCATAAATGTGTGTGTGGTCACAATCATGTATTTGCTTACCGATTTCTTCTTCACTTGTTGAACTAAAGAATCAATTGAGAAAAATTAAAAACTGAATTGCACACAGACACATTAAATAACAGTTTTTATATTCCAAATACACACTTTTCATCCAGATATGTTTATGACAACAAATTAAGGATAATAAATTATAAAGGGAAACTTGCTTGCTAATGTAGTTAAAGTCAGTCATTTGCCTGATTTTTTAATAAATACACATATGATACATGAAGTGTCAGCACACCTGTTTGTGGTGGAGCAGCAGCTTTCTTTGCATTCATATCATCTTTGGCAGCACTAGCCGCTTTACTGTAAACGAGAGAAAAAAAGCAGTTTGTACATAATGAAATTTGCAAGAAATTTATGCACATTTAAATGGATGACTCATTCATGCAATAAGAAAACAAAGATTACAAAATGAAGACTCCACACTGCATTATTAATCAGGCTTGTTTACTTGGCCAGTGCTTTGGCGGCCTTCCTGGCCTGCACCTCTCTTCTGATCAGAATTGTCTCCAGGTTCACTGGGCTGGGGATAAAACCGACCTCTCCCCCTTCCTTCACAGGCCTTCCAATCCACCAGTCATTGTTAAATTTCTGTAAAAACATCATGGCCCCACTTTATATTAGCTGGGCTTGACTACTTGTGCACTTGCATTTAAATTAATAATTTTGTTGACCCATCCTTTCCTTTAACCCACCCTAAACCTACACATACCTCCAAACCTGTTCTCAACCTTACCTGTATCCCACCTCAATAGCAGCAAAAGTGTTTTGCAATACAATATGACCACAATAAGTAAAATGTGCTTATTTTTTATATAAGTACATAGTAGTTAAGGCCACCTAATATAAAGTGTATATATCCAATATCTTCATTGACTATCTTGACCTTAGTTCATCTTTGGAACACAAATTAAGATATTTTTGTTGAAATCAGAGAGCTTTCTGACCCTGAAAGGCCCAGAAAGGTAGTAAAGACATCATTAATATAGTCCATTTGACATCACTGGTTCAACCTTAATTTTACGAAGCTACAAGAATGCTTTTTGTGTGCAAAGAAAACAAAAATAAGACTTTTAACAATTTCTTTTCTTCTGTGTCAGTCTTCGGCATTCACAAGAATACCTTTGATTAATTTGATTGACTTCTGGGAACACACTGACCTCTTTGATATGCAGGAAGTCTTTAGCTTCAAAAGAAACCCCGTGTCCTGGTATGGGGACATTGTCATCATCTGCAGGAGTGTAGGTGAAGTTTGTGCGCACGGCGAAAGCAACAGGCTTAAACTGAATAATCACAAAAATAAATAAATAGAGTAAAACCTCTACATTTTGACAACACAACACATTGTTGACACTTTGCATCAGAAAGTTTTGTGAGCACACAAACTTCTACCTTATGTAATTCAGTTCTGTAAAAGAATCTCCAAGTGTAGTTGTACCATTTATGGTGAGAGTATTTGTAAATTTGAAGTTGTGTATGAGTGAATGACAGCAAACAGATATTTTGAGATGAGTGCGGGAACAAAAGCACTGCTGGTTTGAGAAACGGCACATGTGCTGCATTGCCCCTGGCAAGTTACTAATAATAGCTTTCATTCATTTACCTTCAAACCAATTGCAATGCACAAATTCATTCTCAAAGAGCTCCATATCAGCATAATAAAGGTTAGTGCAGTCTAAAGGCAGCTCCATGAGGCTTGAGGACAGTGTGGATGTGTATACATAGGATGAGACTGAATGCACACAAGATCATTTTAATTTAATCTGCAAAGACCTAAAACTTGTCCTTCAAGTGCTGTAAAATTAGCAATTTATATGGAGTGCAGCAGGATAAGCAACATGTGTGATCAGAGTTGATTTATCCATATTTACACACATTTACATTAACAGGACAAAAGGACAACTATAGAGTAGCAACTGAGATTGATAAACAGTTGGTTTGCTTAGGTCAGCGATTGAAGCCAACCTATTAAAAAAGACTTTACATTAAAATTAGTGCTGGGCAACGATTAATCGCGATTAATCGCATCCAAAATAAAAGTTTTTCTTTACATAATATATTTGT
>JAUCMS010000044.1:10983734-10997481 GCA_032357445.1 Enteromius radiatus | reverse complement strand
AGAATGTGTGAAGGTGTAACTGTTGTGTTGTGTTTGTAGGAGAGGAAAAAAAATCTACAAGTTTACAGCTCCTAAAAGAAATTCTCTGTGACTTCAAATTTATTGATACACATGTGTGGGTATCGCTCTACAGCTACAAATTCCGCTCTCACATGTGTTCAGTAGTTTTGCACCAAAAATACCTTCATATGGACCTGACTTCATTTTCAGTATGATCAGTGTCAACTTATCTTTTCAAAACTGGATTTAAATGCAATAGACTGTGTGTACAGTATGTATACTGCATAATGTTTAGTAAAATTGTGTCAAAAAAGTTGCTAAAGCAAAGCATAAAATACCAATAATAAGAAGAAAATATAATTCCGGTTATTATTAACATCATAAAATAACTCACATGTGGGCTAAGTGATGTCAGCACAAAGAAAGTCGCCTCAGAGGAGGCCTATATTTGCTCGATAAAGAGAAAGAGCAAATACGTTTAGATTCAAGATTGCAAAGATTTTTTTTGTAACGTGAATCGATGGTTTTTCCGCAATAAATATGGAAACTCTTACTACGAAAGTAGAGTTTATTTTAATTTCATGTTCTCGTTCACTCCACAAGGCAGGCTATTTAATTGGCACCAATTAAGGTGATTTTATTGAAAACAAGTGTTAATATGCTAGTGCTGGATTATCTTGTTATTACAAGTCGCGATGTAGCTAGCACGTTTGACTTACTCGTATTGCAAGACATTGATCGTCTCAACTCCTGATTGGTACCGAAAATACCAGCAACACATTTCTAAGGATTTGGAAACATCTGACGCAGCGGTTAAAGTAAGAGATGGCGCTTTCATTTTATAATTCCTTTCTTTGCACTTCGAGTTCTGCTGCCTGACAATGCATACGGTCCGAGGCACGATAAGCCTATTTACTACCTGTTTGCTTTGACAGCTTTGGAGCTTCTGTGTGACTGTGATCCCCTTCCGCCTGCTCTGGGGGGATTTAGGTAAGGCATTCATCATGACACACACAGTGACTCACGCGTCTCTCATTCTGTTCTTTACACACACTCTCATTCACTTTCTCTCCATGCGGCAGCCCAGGTGGCAGTAAAAGCGTGTCTTAAAATAGCAACGAGTGTATTTTTAGACCTTCTACGTTTCTAGTCGAGTTCTCGCTGAACGTCAAATGTTATGAATGATGAAGTGCTCGAAGAAATACTGTGGTGGTTTAGTAGTAGGTGGTTTGTCTGATATTGTCAGTTCTGACCTCACCACTAAATGCTACAGAGGGAACAGGTTGCCATTTTGAAATCATAAAAGTCCAGAATGCAAAAAAAAAACTACACAAAAAAAACAAAAACAAAACAAAACAGTATGTACATTACTAATTTAACCCGTTTTTAGTAAGGTAACATACACAAAAAAAAAAACTCAATGAAAACTTTAAGGATGCTTAGAATGACATTATGTACCAGTATTTCACACTTTCAAGTTCTGCTTAAAGTGTATTCTGTGACCCTTAATCAGAATTGTTTGTTTATATGCAGTGGTATTCTACCCAAGAGCATCCTGGCAGCAGGAAATCATGTTAGGCATGCTGTGGTTACTCACATAGGTGGACTGTTCTCTCCGCCAGTGTCCCAGACCACAGCAATACATCAAGAGAACATCCAGGGGGGTCGTGATGATGGTGCAGCCAAGAAGAGGGTCTAAATCACTCTTTCTGTGACACACAGCCTCTGGATCCCTGTCCGTAAGGGACAGCCATCACATCAGTCTGACGAGAGACACAGCAGCATCAGCAGCAGCAGGTAAGTGTGTCCGTTCCACACAGCCTCCAGTCCAGCCCACAGATAAATACAGAGCGTATAAAAAGCGGACATTCCTCCACAAACGGTGAAGAATGTGATGCAGTCAGTCAAAGTGAGTGATTCGCATCCTCCTGCTGTCCTCCTGATGCTCGAGACCAACAGGCTTACAGTCTGCTGGCTCCAGGTGTGTGTGCGATTTATTTCTTCTGCTCTTCCCTCGTTTGAGTTCCTCTCCTTTTTTATTTACGCCAGCCCGCGCCCTCCCCAGACAAACCCCCCACCCCTCCCACCGCACCCTCTTTTTTTTTTTTCAAAGACAGACACAGGCTCAGAGTTTAAAATTGATACACGGTGTAAATGTCATTTTCCTGCCTGACTTTCTCTGCGTCAGCTTGTTCACGCCCACCCCAGCCAATCAGAGTGCAGATGCGAGCCGCGTCTGGGTTGCCTTGTCTCCAGTCCACACAGGCAGAGGAGGCTGGAGTCCACCGTCTGCCATCTCTCCTCCCTGCTTTCTGCTGTTCTCTACCTCCACGATTCCTCTTTGCCTCCCTCCCCTGTGGATCTAGGCTCTTTCTGTCTCTTTTTCCTTCTATGCCATCAGGGATGCTCCTGATTACCTGTGTTACCCCCTCATATCCTTTTTGTTTCTGTAGTTTGCCGTTTTCTCTCGCTCCCTGTGTTGCTACACTGCATGCTAGAGCATCAATGCAGGAGAAACACAGGCTGAATTCAAATGCACTTCCTTCTTCCTCTCATGACATCTCAGCCCCTTTTCTTTATCAGTCAGTCCACTCCTCTTCTTTATCTGTGTACTGTATCTGAGTGTCTGTCCTTGCTGTCTCCTCTCCCTCTGTTGTCCCCTGCTGAGAAGGCGAGTGAGAGCTCATGCAATTTCATTTGCAGCATCTGTTCACATGCTGACTGTCAAGTTTAAACGGAATGAATTAAAATTAAGCTCTATTCTGAAATCTGTGGGAGGCATGCAGAGGCAAACAATTCAGTCACACTCTGATATAGGTTTTTAACGTCTCATTTCGAGGGAATAAATCACGCTTCATTGGTTAGATGAGAATAATGCTGAGCTGAGAAAATAGGCTTGAAATAAGCATTAGACAGAGAAAGAAGGCTATCATATTCAGAGGTTTCTCCTATACTTGCACTTGGGATATTAGAAAAAAAAAATTATATATATATATATATATATAAAACAGCATCTTGGTTATACACATAATATAAAGATAAGTTACCAAACAATATAAAGTAAAAAAAAACAATAGTTCAGTTATTTCTGTTTTACCTCAATATGCTGATTCTGGAAGTAAAACGTATTAATTAGTATTAATTGACATTAATTAAGACATTGCATGTGAGTATCATTATGTAAAAAGTATTTAATGTATTTTACTGTTAATTATTGATTAAAATATCTATATATTTTTTGTTAAATTGTTTACAGTACATTAAAAAAAACCTCTAAAATGTATATTAAAATTTAATCTGTCTGAGCTCTGTCACATGATTGCTTTCAAGGTTACAAGCTATCTAACAACAAGTGTGACCATTTATAATGAAAAAGTATTAGATGTAATTTTTAGTGTCCAGCAGCATATGAGATGCGATGAAAGGGGATTTCTGAACATCATGGAAATTCAAAAGCTATATCTTATATGCATTATAGTTGAATCAAAGTATTAGTACTGGTCAGGATTTTTATGAAAAGCAATCAGTTTTTACATTATCAGAACATGTCCTGGTATAAGATTAACTTGCATAACCTTAAGTCAGTTTCAACGGCAGCTGCACTCACATGCTGAAATGAAATCCAACAATAAATGTGTGCAACATCAGATGCTCTTAAGAAAGTTGCTATATATTAAAAAAATTGAAAACATGACATTTGGCACAATGAATTAAAAAATGGCTTTACATGAAAAATGCATAGAAAAACAACAAAACACAAAGCCTTAATACATGTATTAATATACTCAAAATATTAACAAACAAAATTTACAATACAAATGTCTGAAACAATTATGATTTTCTAATGTTTATGAAGAAAGTCTCTTATTCTCAACTAGCCTGCATTTATTTGATCAAAATACCATAAATGATCATATTAGAATGATAATTAATATAAAACACATGACACTGAAGACTATTTAGTAATGGCTGCTAAATATTCACCTTGACCATTAAAATTTATATTACATTACAAATTGTATTAAAATATAAAAAGATGATATTATTTTATTAGTTATTTTAAATTGTAATGTCACAATATTACTGTATTTCCGTACTGTAATAAATGCAGCCTAAGTGAGCAAAAGACTTTTCTCCAGAAATATAATTTTTAATTATTTCAAACGTTATATATTCTACAATAAATATTAATAGAATGACAAAAAAAATTTATGTCTGTGTATCGTTTTGGCCACCGGTAAAATAAAAATCAAGAAATATACACATTTATTCTGAACCTTAAAATGTATTTACAATCTACAATACATCAACTGTAAATCTATTTTGTATTTCAATAACGCCTTCAGAACATGCTTCCTCTGTTCAGAAGTTTTAGTTTAGTCAAAAAGACAAAGTACACAAAAGACACCACAGTGAAAATGTTCTTTAGTATGTACAGCACAGGAGTAATGTAACCGAAAACAGCCACCAGACATATACGCACCACCAGGAAAGGCAAATCTTGGGAGAGAACACTTGATGATGCCAGCAAAGGACTGTCTGGAGTTATAACAACACGCAGGATGGAGAGATAAGCCAGTATGTAAATAGGAAACACCCATGCTGAGCAAAACACAGAATCAGTCTCGGCCACCCTCACCATTTCCACCGTGTCAAACCAAAACATAAAGGTGGCCACAAAGAGGTCATGCCGAGGGTCTCGAATCCAGACAAAGCGAAATGGACCTGAGTAAGAATGAGAGGAGTAGATATATGCCATGCTGCTGGTGCGAGAGGTGCTTTCATCTGCATCCCTCCAACGTCCCGATAGTGTCCCGTTCCTGACCGGTGACCTTGGAGATGCATCGACGTCCCGTCCGTTAGCCTGCAGCTGTCTGGACACTGATGTCACCTGTTCCAAGTGAGTCAACACCGGGCCTGGCATCTCAAAATCCAACTCTAATCGGCTTGCTTTTTAAAAAAAGAGAATACAAATAGAGCACAACTTGGACACACAGATCATTTAATTGGGCAAATTTATCGGCGGTTATCTCTTACCCTGTCCCGTTAGGCGAAGAGGGCGAATTTTCTCCACTATGTCCACACAAATGAGGGAGAACAAGACCAGAGAGACAGGGAGCTCAGTGAAGCGGTCACACGTACCGCCAACATCAACTTGAACCTGCACAACCATAAATAGACCAGAGGGTTGCTGAGAGAACAAAGAGTCATGAGCAAAAAGCCTTTTATCGTCCTCAAGAGAAAACTATGGTGAAAGACTAAAAATGGAAGCCGTTTTGGATGTATCAACAAAATCAAACTACATTGTTGATTTAAAACTGGACCAATGTGAGGATTCCTATCTTCACCAGTCAAAAACCGTGAGAACACTTTTCCAAAACTGGTAATACATTGACAGTTGGCTGTAACACATCTATTCACATTCCACAGTCTATTATACCCCTTCTTTGGGTTAATAGTAAATCTGCTGGTCTACCGTGAGTTACTGAGTACCTCAAAGAGAATCTATTTATGAAAAGTTTCTTGATGTCTTGATGAGCCCTACAGTTTTTATTACGGGTTTTATTACAAACTTCACTCTGAAAGTAAGACTACAAGTGATCAGTGTGTATGTATGTGTGTGTGTGTGTGTGTGTGTGTATATATATACTGATCATTTGTAGTTTTACTTTGTAGTTTCTGTAGTCTTAAGGTAATTCCACATGTCTAGAAACCATCACCAGTTTTAATGAACCCAATAAAATCAATATGTTGATCTCAGAAACTCTTTACACTCTTAAAAGGGTAAAATAGGCAACACAGTGATGCCATAGAAGCACTTTTGGTTCTCTGAAAGTTAAAGTTTTTTTCCATAATAAAGAATCTTTTGTGCAATGGAAAGTTCCATGGATGATAAAGGTTCTTCATGGAACCAAAGATGCCAGTAAAGAACATTTAAGAGCGTACAGTTCTTGGTAGTAATATGGATTTTAATAATCATGAAGTGCTCAATCATATGATAGTTTCCTAGTGAGATGGAAAAATGCATTACCTTTGAGCTGGCTATGATTATAGCAAAGCATGGTAAAGTGCTGAGGATCACGTATGCAAGTGTAACAGGTCTCCTGCAGAAGAAATGATTAGATTAGCACATGATTAGCATCACAAACTAAGAAACTTCATATCAATTTGAAAACTTTGAAATTTCATATCAAATAGGCATATAATGCAACTTGTGTTAATAGTTATAAGTTTTTCTATAGTCATATTAAATAATTTACATTTAAAACAGTAAAGGCAAAAAGGTGATTCTGAATGGTGTACATTTGCAGTGACTGGTCACAAGACTAGTTTTCACAACTAATGTGTTGAAAATTTTGATGATGAGTAATTAGAGTTCATGGATCAACTACCCTTATAAGCATTGAGAACTGTTCAGTACTCACCAGTTGGTCACTTCTGAGAAGCGCTGTGTTTTGAGGATGAAGTACTTCAAAGGAACCCACACAAACAGGGTTACAGACGCCACATAGGCCACCGAGGCCGCTACCACCAGCCAGTAGGCAGTGACACTAGACTTCACAATATGAATGACAGAAGCAAAGCGTGCCATTACTACAAACACAGGAATGCATAGACATGCGAACTGCAGAAGCTCATAAAGGATGAGTTTGACAGTCTTTCCAGAGAGCATGTTGACGGTATGACTTTTCAGTAAATCCCTCTACGAGTGAGCCGTCACCGAATGCATCCAATGCATGTCTCACAGCTCTGAATGACTGAGCACTCTGGACTCTGTACACTGCCACTGCTTACACTGCAGTCTTACAGGTGCTCTTTTACTGCCACAGTAAACAGACACAATTCTCTTTTTATAGAGTTATGGGAGCAAAAACTGCCAGTAGCAAACTGAAACATAACAATCGTAATGATATGCACTGCCATCAAGAACATCTATTAGTAGTGAAAACAGGAAAACGCAAGTCATTTTATTTTTATGTCTTACAGTATGTTGGTGAGGCTGGCAATGTGCACTATAAAAAAATATTTTTAATCAGTATCCTAATTTTTTTAGCAAGACAACCTTAAAACAAGATATATTTTCTTATAAGTGGATAAATTATTTTCAATAAAATGTATTTATTAAAACTGTATTGTTTGCTGTTATTAATAATATCAATTACTGCAGCACTAATTTGTAATTTTTTGGTTTTAATTAACATTTTTACAGTGAAACTGCTAGCACACTAATTGTTCAAACACTACAGAGCTTATTTAACCCTTAAACCATCAATAAAACTATCTCTACCAGTATACCTGAGCAAAATGATTCATAAACATGAGACACAACATGTGCTGTACATTTGGCCTAGTTTTATTGTGAATACTAATAATTAAGATGATTAAAATAGTACATACAAACAACGGGGTACATAGAACTGATACACCAAAAACAGTCATTTTCCCTGTGGGTAAGGATTATCATCTCTGTGTGCAAATGCTAAGGTGTTACATTAGAACTGGCCTGTGGTCCCAATTTCCCAGAATGCTCTCTATGAAACATCAACGTCCACTCTGATAACACTGGAGCTACACAGAGACAGAGATGTGGGGTACTGCCTTGGTTTAGAGTAGGAGATGCAAATGAACAGATAGAGTCTGCTCTCTTTAGTGTCAGTGTCAGCCCCTGTCAAGACTTGCAAAAATAAGATTAGTTCGAGCATTCCTCGCGCTAAAGATCATTTACACATGACCATTCATTCCCAGGGGATACAAAGTAAAAAAAAAAAAAAACAGCCTAGTATTTCTGTCACTTGTTATGGAAAAGGGTTTGAGTGCAGGGTTAATGCCATTCGGGTTCTTCTTTAAGGGCGGAGACACATCTGAAATGAGGGTAATGAAAGGGGTAAATTAAAAGTGCATGATGTGGAGTAGCATTACTCCTCAACTTCCCATGTGCCTTTTCTTTAGAAGCAGCAGCTGCTTTGAACGTTAGGCTCTAAAGACAGAAATGAGCTCTCGTATATACACATCTGCACACAGGCAGAATATTACATCCTTCTATTAAAGTACTGTCAATTAAAACAGCAAAACAACAATCAAAATATAAATAAAATGCACTAAAAAACATTGATCTTCTTAACACTGAAAATTGAGCTTAAAGACATTGGGGTGATGGGTCACTGTCAAGACGATGGCAGTGTTTCGCTACATGGTTCTGGAGGAGAGGCGAGATGACTTTTGAGGGCCTGAAAACGCTCTCTCTCTCTCACACACACACACTCATACTGATGAGAAATTAAAATAATGACATAACCTCCCCTTCAGGACCTGTTTTGACGAACACTGAACTATCGGGACCTATATTGGTACGGAAATGTATGTACAACACAAGCATGCTGTGTTTTTTCCTGTAAGAAACGTCCAGTTAATTATTACTATAATGACGCTGTCAAATAAACCGCGTAACTTAGTGTTCTTGTCCCCTTCAACAAAATGTTCTTATAAAAGAGACCAAACAAGTATAAGATGGATCAGAAGCGCTCTGTGAGAACACCATCAGTTAGTAGTCAACAATCTGCACATCCTGTCATGATCAGAATCAGTGTTTGTTTATAGTGTCTTAAAGAAAATGAGGGGAGATATCTTTTTGTGAGCTGAATGTTCCTTGTTTCTGTCTGTAAGTGTGTGTATGTTTGTATGAGTCTCTAGGGGTCCTATAAGAGGGCTTTCTCAGGGTAAGGGGTCTGTTGGTTGTCTGCAGTAGCAGGGAGGCTCTGGGTGGAGGGCATGATGTATCCGGGGGTCTGGCTCATGCCCACTGGAGCGCCGGCTGGGGTCTGGTAGGACTGGACATCAGCTGGAGGCATGGTGCCAGGGGTTGGGCTGTAGACTGGAGGCTGGCCCATGTACATATGGACATCACTGAGAAACAGATCAAATAAGAAATGCATTTATTTAAATATAATTATACAAATATAATAATAATTATCATCACCACCACCAGTAATTAATTAATAATAAGAATACTTATTTTTAAATATTGATCCAGCCTTTTATTATTTTAAATCAAAAAATAATAATATTAAATTTATTATCCAATCACAAGGATGTTCACAGTCAAATTGGAATTTTCGAATTATGTTTGGGGGTGGGGCAAAATAGGAGTCAAGTCAGTCATTGGGCAGTCATAATTACTGATGTTAACACAGAGAAAATGTGTAACAGACGCCTTGCCGATACAAACTAAGTAAATGTTTTATGTTTCCATTAAAAGAAAGCTAACGTTCACTGAAACCCTAAGAATTCACAACATTTTTTTACAGTAGTGCTCTGATTATAACTTGGTGTATGACAATAGCTGCACACGCTGAAGATGATCAGTAGAATGAAGCATGGTGGCAGGATTTTAGTGAGATTTAATTTTTCTCATATAGAATACGCTTAGTTATTTATACAGCATGATATTAACATTAAGACTTGTAACAAAATGTCCTGAATGCAGAAGTGCGGCTCTGAATTAACTCCTTTTGTGGAGGCATTCTTCACAACAGCGTGCAGAAACACTACAGCTTAAATCAGGTTTTATTATAACAGTGCTCTCATTATAATGATATGTATATGACAGTCTCAGTCATAGTTATTAATATTCAGCATTATTTGTCCTGCTCGCGCTATGCACTGAAGAGATAAGGGCTTTACTGCAGCGCAACTCAACTAAATCTTTTACAACATAAACAATATACGCAATATATATAAACCAGCTGAAATGTTTTGAAATCACTTGTACCCTATCTGATCGAAAAAATACAGTCTTTCACTCGGCCTCAATTTGAGTCTCATTAAAGAGTTAAATCCCTCCCACCAAGATGAGGTCTCTGTCGGTCACGGAGTATGTAAAATGATATGAAATTGAAATCTATAGGACTGGTTGGATTTATTCACGCAGGTTAAATTGTTTTTTTAACATTTGCATTTAAAGCTTCTTTCTTTTCAGATTCTTATTAACAGCATTGTTTTAATAGGGTGCATATTAACACATCGGGAGAAAACCGGTAGTTCTGTGTGAAATCAGACATTGAGCATCCCTATATAATCAAATGATATGATCATAATACCCCGAGAATATTCGACAGAGATTGGGAGTCGAATAAGGCTGTTCAAATCACTGACTATTTGAGGACACCCCTACATTTTTTTTCTTTTTTTCCTAATTACACTAAAACATTATTATGGCCTTAATACAGTTTTTTCATTATTTTTAAAAATGTAATAACACAAATTATTATTAATAAATATACAAAATATAACTTAATTATTACTATTATTAATTCTTTGTTAATAGTTAATAATTTAATAACAACAACAACAACAACATTTTATTAAGGAATTTATATCTTGTTTTATTTATAATGATTATTACACATGTATCTCATACAAAAATATGGCGTTGATACAGCTGCTTATTTTTTTATTTTTAAATGTAGTAGTAATAATAATAATACAAAAATAAATGTTTTAGAAACTACACAAAATAAACTTAACATTTATAATTTTTACGGAACTGATATAACTTTATTATTTTTTATCAATATTATTATCCTAGTATCATTATCAATGAGCTGATACAACTTAAGTTTTATGTATTATCAATAAATGTAAAAAATTAATTACTTATAATAAATTATTATATTTTTATTAATTAATTGACATAGCTTTAAAAAACACAGTATAGTAATAGTAATAATAATAATCACTGTAAAAATGATGCTATTTCTAAAAACACAAAAATTACTTTATTTGTGTAATATATTAGTGTGATTACCTGGGAGCCAGCTGCCCTGCCATTGGTGTTCCTGTTTGGTTCATTGCAGAGAGCTGCTCCATTGGAACATTATATCCTGGTACTGCGGTGCTGCCCATTGCATACTGCCCTCCAGTGGACTGGCCAGGGTACACCTGTAAAAAAAAAACACAGACATACCCCAATATATCACTTCCAAAACAATCAACAACAAACAGCCTAAATATCAACTGAAATTATATCTGGCAAACAAACAACATACACAATTTGATCATTTGTCAGACTCTCACCTGTTGGGACGTGTTTGGGGTCTGCTGCATGTAGTATTGCTGGCTCTGTAGTTTGGCATACATAGCGTATACTGGGTCTTCATTCATTAGCTTAGCATAGAGAGACAGCGCTTCCATGACCTTCACGTTCAGCTCAGACAGCTCAGAGTGTTTTCTGAAAACAGATTTATTACACATGCGATCTATGAGGTGCATTACGTGTGCATTAGTCTCATTAGATTTTATTCACTAAAAATATGTGGAGGTTTGTTTACATGCTTTGCTAGATATTAAGGTATATTTGCTTTAAATTACTTTTTAGATGGGACTTTTGAATACCTGTCAATGTCTTCCAGCTTCTGATCAATGAGAGGGCCCATCTGGTTGCAAGCAGCTAATTGTGAGAAGAGGAATAAATATGTTATTTCTAACATTATTATTATTATAAGTCTTTTCAACAGAATTAACATACGGATCCGGTTTTCAACTCACCCTCCAACTGCAGGAGTTCACAGGTGTCTGACTGGTCATCTGTTGGATCTGCGCTCTGGATCATCTGAAGCAGCTGGTCCATTTTCTCCTGCAGAACATTAGAAAAACATTACAAACTAGACTGCGTGACACTTCTGAGAGCTGCTACTACTAATTCTAACACAGTTCTCCACAGAGAGCATCTGGCAGCTTTGAAGGGAAAGAGTGAATAGTGGATCATTCATTTCACTATGCTATTTAATGTGCTTTGTAGTTGTCAGGGGTGTGCATGAAAGAAATGCAGTGCCAAAATCAGAGATATACGCAGCCTCACCTCATCGATGTAGACAGGCTCTGGCTCTGGTTCAATCGTCTCTACCTGGACGTCTTCACTGAACTGCACAGTCTTCTTCTCAGTTTTCACTAAGGAAAGAAAAATAGTGAAGATAAGCAGAGAACAGAAATCCAAAGAAATATAGTGACAATGCACACTAGGCTCCAATAGTCTGAAAATATGGGATTAAAAATAATGTAATTCTGGA
Source organism: Enteromius radiatus (assembly GCA_032357445.1). Taxonomy (NCBI): domain Eukaryota; kingdom Metazoa; phylum Chordata; class Actinopteri; order Cypriniformes; family Cyprinidae; genus Enteromius; species Enteromius radiatus. The sequence continues at coordinate 10,985,416 of JAUCMS010000044.1, read as the reverse complement.
AATGAACAAAAACTGACATTTGGAAGATTTTGGTTTTCAAAACAAGGATTTTGTGACATTGATCATGTGAATTCCGTTGTACAGATGGTCAAATGTTCTTCCAAAGAAGCTCAAGATGCTCTTTGGATCATTCTCCAATCATGCTGGCATGATTGCTTGGCATGATAAAGACATTCTGGATAAAATATTGACATAAAATATTGAAATTGTTCTTGTATGTAAAATCATAAGAATACAACAGATCATTTTTGAAAAAAGAAAGAAAAAAAAAAAAAGTCCCCAGTGTTCTCTAACATCTTTAGACTTTAATGTAGGTTCAGTTTTTCATTGTACAGAAGTACTAAATGACTAATATACAATGCCATTCAAACGTTTTTATTTTTATTTATTTATTTTGAAGGTCTCCTATGCTTGCCAAGACTGCATTTATTTATTATTTATAATAAATTTATTTATTTAACTCTTTTTCTATTTGAATATATTTTAAAATTTTATTTATTCCTGTAATGGCAAAGCTAAATTTTCTGCAGTCGTCAGTGTCACATGATCCTTCAGAAATCAATCCATTTTGCTGATTTACTGCTGAAGTTATGTTTATTATAATCATGTTTGAAAAACAAAAATATTTTTGAATGAAATTATCAGAAAATACTGTGAAACAGAAAGAGAAACAGAGAGACTTTGAGGGGCTGCAGAGCGTCAGGTGGAAAAGAGTAGATGTGACAGCTTTACTTACTCATCTCAGGCTCTGCTGTCAGGTCCGCTGTCACAAAGTTTGATGGAAAAAGCCCAACACCCTGATACGTCTCACCCTTCCACCAATTAGGGTCACTGTGAGGGAAGAGAAGCTTAAGTATCCTCCCACTAACTTTTCATTTAAAAATTAACTCTTTGGCTGTGTTTGGAATCATTTACTTAATTTCTACAGAGTTCTGAACGTCTACTAACTGCCTCACACTACTTCTGTTTCATAGTCATGTGCTTGTAGCTTAGCAACCCAAATCAGCTGAATTGATTAAACTGACCAAAGTGGAAACAAGCCTTCCAACAGAAAGAGATGAAAATGACCAATGTGTAGTGAATATCATATGAAGGAAATGATTTCAAACACAGCCTGTGAGTGAAATTCATCATGACCATCAATGAACAGAGCCAGACTCACCTGTCATCCAGGATGGTGATGATCTCGCCTGATTTAAAGGTGAGCTCGTTGTCCTCGGCTGCCTCAAAGTCATAGATAGCCCTGACCTTTCTGCCATCAGCCTTGTGAGATGTGAGGAGGCTGCTGGTACTCGGGTAGAGGCCAGACAGGGAGACCTGAGGCTGCTGCTGTTGCCGCTGGTCCTTCAGAGACAATTCAATCGCTGAGAAAGGGAGAGAGAGAGAGACAGACAGAGATTACTTCTCTTTATTTATGACTATTAGTCCATTCCAGACATTAGCATTCCAGATTTACACCCACCTTTAGCAATGTCTTCTTCCTCTTTCTTGTTTGTTGATGTTGCAGGGTCTTTAGCTACCAATGCTGGACTGGCTTTAGCCTGTTCTGCTGCCTGAACAAATAAAGTTCAACATCTCATGACTTTACATTACATTAACATACACACACTGTAAGAGCCAATTGTGTTTTCTAGAATGCATGATGTAATAATTGATACAATTTACAGAACTTTATTTGGTAA